>ML783953.1:859674-909978 GCA_009831015.1 Picea engelmannii | reverse complement strand
ATATTTCACTTTTGACTTAAAACTCCTAAGTCAAAGTGAAATTAGAATCATAAAGTAAAGTATGAGGGTAATAGTCTCCCCCTTTGTGCTTAGAGACTCATAAGCACATGGGGACCACTTTCCAAGGTACCCAAATCTCAACAGTATAAATAAGGGAGGCACCCTTCTCATTTGACACACTGTCTCACATAATCATAGCGTAATTTTGTAAGAGAGTTGCAGCTGCAGCTGCAGCTGCAACTGCTCAAGGAAGGAAGGTGCAAGTCTATATTTCTCAGTCTTGGTGGTGTGCTATGGTTTACATTGTGGAGTTCTCTCCTTGTTGAGGAAAGTATTGTTGGGGTTCTTTCTTGTTGGTTTTCTCCAGTGAATAGAGATTATTCTTGGTTATTCTGTCTTTTGCATGGATCCTCTCTATAAAAAGGTGTTGGGTTTTCTTCCCTTGTGTAGAAGGGATTCCCAGGATAACTACTGTGCTCTTCTCAGGGGTGGCACTTGAGGATGCCTATGGTTGGGTGGAAATGAAATAACATTTCCTATGGAAAAACGAGCAGTTCCATAATTTTGTTTTGTAATTTGTGCCTGGTTAATCTTCTTGAGATCCGAGTTATTTACTACAATTAGTCTAGTATTAAAAAATTCAACACCTTTGAGTATGGCATTGTAGACCAACATGTGTGTTGTTCCCGACACTATCAACCCTCATTTTCTTGTGTTTTCTGTATAAAAAGCCCTAATTTTTCTTGTGTTTTCTGTCTAAAAATCCCCTCCATGAAAATGGAGCCCCTTTTTCTCTTTTCTATATAACTCATTGACTTGGAATGTTTCCTTAATGACAATATTTGATTTCCCTTTTCTCTAAACAAACACTTTAATTTTTCTTGTTTTGGTTAGAATTTCATTTTTTATTCTTGACACTTAGGAAAAATTTGAAGACAATGCTTGTTCTTCGAATAAGTTAGTTTAAAATCCTTTGTTTTACACTAGAGGAGTTCCCTTCAACTACCATGATAATCATCAAAATACTTTCCTTAAACCTTTCCAAAATGCTAAAGTTATCGACCACGATACTTCATACAAATTACTCCAGTATGATCGAAGGAGTTCCTACAAACTTATCTTGTCATACTAGAGGAGTTCCCTTGTTCTCCCCTAATTCACACCACATGAATTTATACAAACTCCTCTGGTTTGATTGGATGATTTATTACAAACTCCTTTGGTCAAACCAAATGATTTATAGTATTCTTCTCCGATAGGTGCCGACAAACTTCATGTCAAACAAAGCCTTCAGTATACACTGGAGGATTTCCCATGATTCCTCCCAGTATATCAAATTTTTTTACATTAAGTCCCCCGATGGAAATGTTCCTCCTCCCATAGTTGCATTGATAATGCTCCACACTTATAAAAAGAACTTTGTCGTCTCCATTCGATCATTATTCACTGAATGTCCAAGAGAAGAAAAGGAGCACTGAGTCGATGAGTCCAAATCTTCCTCACCCTCAATCGATTATCACCTCACACGTGGTCTTCAAGTGCTAGGTATGCCTTAAGCGCTTTCCCTCTTTGAAGTATATTAGGTTAGGGTTTTTCTAGGGCTTGTTAGGGTTCTGTCTATTTTAAATTATTCCACCCAACCCTTGCATACCCCAACCTCTTGCACCATTGGAACGTTCGGTTCCTTCGACCAATTTTCATGACAGACTCCACGCAACAAAACCCTATTTTTTCACCTTTAATCCTCAACCTTCTCTATGTTTTCCCATAACATGAATCATATCCATTCCAAGGGTCGTAACCTCACTATTCTATCCCAAACCTTCGAGTTGACCTTGACCTCTTTTTGTCGGTGCCATATGAATCATTTTAATCCCACAAATTTCATTTGGCTGAAACCCTATCCATAGGGAGACTCAAAACCTAAAACCAACCAGGATGGTAAACTTCAAGTCCATAATTTGTCATCGTCTTGTGCCCTTATATACCATAACCAAACACACTTATATTAACAGGATTTTGGGCCCTAATCGTGATTCCTTGACCCTCCATTTAACTCGATCCCTAAAAACTTGAACGAAGAAATATCCCTGTGACTTAATATGTTTGGAAATTTCTTTGAAACCAAATAGTTTAGCATGAAATGATCTAGTCCAACCAAAAATCATCGCACTAACCCTCCCGGTCCCTTAAGAGGAATTTGAACAAAACACTCTGGTCTTCACTAGAGGAGTTAAAATTAACTTTACTGGTTCCCTTTGGGAGTCTTAACATAAAATCCTATGGTTTACACTGTAGGAGTTAACATGAATGTCTCTGGTGTAAACCAGAGGACTTTGTACCAACTCCTTTGGCGCTTTCACATACTTTTGCACAAACTTCTCCAATGCACACCAAAGATTCTCACACAAAATTCCCTAGTATACACCAGATCCTTTTGCAAAAACTCATTCGGTGTATACCAAAGCTCTTTTCACAAACCTATTCAATGTAAATCAAAGCAGTTCCTATGAACTTCTCCGGTTTTGTCCTTTTGACCTTTTTTTTAGGATAGCCTTCAACTAATTAATCTGAATTTTGCTTATGTCTCTTGGCCAAAGATCAATTTTTCACGATTCCTACCATCACTTTGTCATCTTCCGATGGATATCTTCCACCTCAAATTAAATCAAGTGAATCCTCAGGTACTTCACTATTGGTTACTTCAATAGGCTTATTTTCATGCACATATCTGACTATTCTTATTTTTTTCACTTAATGTTTTCCTTTGGACTAATTTTGTATCTTCTTGAAAAATTCAGATATGTCTCCGAGGAAGAAGGGAACCAACAAAGAACCTGTGAAAAAGGCCTCTAGAAGTGGTCACTAAAAAGAATATGAAACTGACATTGTAGGAGCGATGTATGATGACACAACCAGATTTCTGGAAAAGGGAGAAGGTGTGCTCAAATGGGGTGATGTTTACCAAATGTTCAAAAAAATAATTTCTTCACCGATGCAAAAGATCAATATGAACTCAAGGTTTTCAAGAACATCATAAAATATGGAATTCATAGAGTATAATCCTGTGCTACAGTACTCCCTTGCACCAACTCTATTGCCTAGATTCTTAAAGACGTGGATCTAGGAAATATGCACATCTACAATGCTAGGGGAGAACCTATAGCCTCATTATATCCTACATACCTAGAAATGTTTTATTATCTGGAGAAAGGAACCCAGAGGTTGGAAAAAAAACTTTTAGGGGGATTCAAACATACAACTAAAGATATGTGCCTTATCTGTTGCATGCCAGATAAACAATTTAAGCTTAGACCAACAAATGGCTACCCTACAACTATACTAAGAAAACAATATCATTATATGGTGTCCATTCCATGTAGGTTATATAGAGAGACATATGCCTCCAAATTCTCACTATAATATATGCCTCTTATTCACTATTGTGCAAATGAAGGATCCTCTTTCAACATGGTTGACATTCTGTCAGCCAACTTAGTAGAGGCAATCACATCAGTTGCGGAAGCACATCCCGAGAATTTTTTAAAACTTTTGTGTGTCCTCATACCTCATGGATATAATTTGCATTGCACACCAATAATTAAACATGGGCTGGCCATACACATATATTGAAAGGTATTGTGGGAGAATAAATAAATGACAAAATATCATAAGATTCATGAGAACTTCCTAGCCCCATTGTACGAGTTCATATTCTGCTCGCCAGGCCCGTTTATGATCGAAAAAGTGTTGTCTCTAATACGAAGGATAGGATATTGGTAACTGATGGATCATGCCACATAAATATGGATATATGGATCCATGAAGGCACCACATATACTACCTTGATTTATCCCTGACAAATTAGTGCTCCAGTAGGTATTCTAGCAGACAATAATAAATGGAGTTGGGGGAATACTCTACAGAGATAAGAAAGCTATATGGCACTGTCTCCCAATATGTATTGGTGATTACTCATTAAAAAACAACAATTAGGCCTAGGAATAAATGGATACACTTCTCTCATACCACTTCAGGGAAGATAGGTTCAAGAGGAACGACTTGAAGAAAATAATAAACACTTAAATAATCTTGGCATGCCCTAGGAATATACTTCAGAAGTTTGGGAGGGGGAAGAGGTCCATTGTAGATCCAGGACCTACAAAGAAGTAATTAAAGAAATACAAGGAAAACCTACTAGAAGGATTGCCGATGAAGAAAAGGCATAAGAATAAGCCAAGAAGAAAGCGACAGAAGAGGCACCCACAAATACATCTGTTGCAACTACATTGGTGTAAACTGGATCAATTGTAGAGGAATAGACAATAACAGATAAAAATAGGAGAAAGAAAGAAAATACCCGAAATAAAAAAGAAGATGCAACATAAAAGAAAAGTAAAACTGGAGAAACTAAAGCTAAGGATAAATTCGACATGACATCGACAACAACTAAGATATAGGCCGCAAAATAAAATGTCAAGAAAGAAGAAAAGGAAGCGGTGGCAACAAAAGAAGCAAGTGAAGCTGTAGAAAGGACAAATGAAGAGAAACGTAAGAAATGCGACAAATAAAGGAATAATGATGCTTCACCGATGGACACTGATATCCCAGAGATATAAAAAACAAGTGTCAGTGGACATATGCAATTCAATGGGATAGGTTTTGGGATTTTTACCCCATTTAGACCAAGTGAAGTTACAAATATAAAGAAGTTCACATATGATAATACCTCCAGTGGGATCATGCAAGAGAAAATAAGAAAAGTGTTAGTCATAAGGGGTAATCCAATGTCAATCCTTACACAAAATCCAGTGATAGGAAATGCTAGTGAAGACCTGACCTCCATATCCTATGTCGGCACAACTTTCATAATGATGACAAAAGATAATGTTAGGAACTTACACATCCAAAATATAGAAAAGAAGACAAGGACCAGAGAGCTAGAAGAACAAATATAGTAGGTAAATATCAATGGGGAAAACCTACAAATCTTCGAGGCTAGTGCAGAGAAGGTCAGAAAAGAACTATAAGAGGCTATCATTGACATGTAGACCCACTTGCACTTATTTACGAAAACAAATGCCACCATCATTGATCGACATAACATAGTACAAGCCAATAATACACATTTCAACACTATTTGATAGGGTATGGACAATGTAGACAGTTGGATTGAAGAGATTTCTGATGCACCAATCAAGCTCCCTCTCCCTTAGAGCATGGAAATAAATATAGATGTCTATGCATTGGAGTGATGTCAAGAATATGGACAAAGGATGGACAGAGAGACAACTGACTCAATGGTGATATGTTCGCAACTACACAAAGCGACACAAGAATTGATCAAAAGGTGCCGACTGCCCCCATTAGAAGAGATTGGAAAAAATCTCACAATGGAAGAAATGGTTGATAAGATACAGAGCAATACAAGCCACAAGAGAGAAATCACGGAGTCAACCACCAACGTAACGATGGACTTAATTGAGCAAGTATCATACAACCAAACAAATTCCATATTATGATTCAAACATTCATGGATACGTTATCAAAGGATACATAGATCCTCAAAGACAACGCGACCATGCATGCCACTTCCCTGAAGGAATGACATATCATAGAGTCATGTATCTGTACGATCAATTGGAGATATGGACAACATACATCAGGGACAAGAGTCCATGAATAAGACAAAATCGAAATTAAAAAATTATGTTAACTGTATTCTATTTTGTCTTTTTTGAACCACTTTAAACTTTGTCTTTTTCCTTACATGTGTCACAAAGATAGTAAAATAAGTTGAAATGTTTCTTTCTGTAACAACTTCTTGAAGAATGCAAGAAGTCACTTTCAAGAGTTAGAAATAATTGTATAAATAAGGGAAGATATCCATTTTGAAAAGGGGGCTCTTTAAGCATTGTATAGGCTCAAGAACTATTTTAAGGAAGTTTACTGTGTCAATGAATATCGAGAAGCCCTCAGGGCCATATTTTAATAGAGATAACAACTTCTGTGTATTTTTGTTTACTGAGAACTATTTCCAATATAATTTTTTCTACTCACATGGATTGTAAGAACATGCTTTTCTTATAGACTTTTCTAGTACAATCTATGTTACTCTTGCAGTTTTGTTATTCTTTCTTATTCTTAATGTCCCAAGAACATGAGTTGTTGATGTATGCAGAAATACAATTTAGAATTTTTTGGTTATATATCTGTATGCATGTGTTTCTAAATGTGCGCCTTCATGAAAACTATCTGATTGGGGTATTTGCAAAGTTTAGTTTCATTACAACTCATTAAATTACAATAGTTTTCTCTTAGATAGGATAAAATAGGTTAGAAGTAGATTCGATTTATTTTTATACATAGTCTTCATCTACATCTTTTCATTCCATAATCATCCATCTTTCACCCTCATAAATAGTAATGGAAGCCAAACAATAATCTAGATGGGTCTCCTAAACCAAACGATGCATAGTATAATTAGGACCATGTACCGGGGATAACCCCTAACTGTTGCATGGAAATTCATCCCCATCAACAAGGTGATACTTATGAAAGTGAATGTGTATCCTACTGCATGGTTTGATCTCTTCATACTTGGTAGAGTTTTTGAATATCATTCTTGATGAGCCTTCTCAACATTCTTCATAATTTGAAATATTTGTAGACCAATGTCTTTTCCATTGGGAAATGGAGTCAAACTTTTTATTAATCAATGAATAAGGTTTACCTGGAGAAAGAAGGAAATCAAAATATCTAACTTATCATGTACAAATATATCATGAATATTGTGTAGTATCATACTCTGACCAATCTAATGGAGGTAAAGTAATGAACATACACACTTGACACTTTATTTTGGTGATAATGCACCAAGAACTTAAATAGTTGATACCTTAATCATTCTCCTCTGATCAAATGTTGAGAAATTTTAAGGTAAATCCATTCAATGTTGTGGGGTGAAGTTATTCACATGGAATCTCATGAATTTTCAATTTTTATCATCTCCAAACTGTAAAATATGCTGCAACAATTTTTTTTATAGGATTAGGATCATGCTCTTCTAGCTTATTTATTTCCAAATGTTAATGCCAAGGTTGATGATACATAAGTAAGTAAACATTTCAGTTGAATCTTATCAAAGGATTATGCACATGGTTCTCTCATGAAGATGAATGTAAACCAAAGTTAATCCAAGATTCAAATTAAGCAAGAAAGAGAAAGGCATTAATGAAAAATAGAAGTGAAATTTTATGCAAAAGAAACTAAGACTAAAACAATCCATCCTGAGTCTCAATATGAATTAATAACATCTAGTGAATTTTATTCAAGAAACCAAAATAAACCCTAAATCCATGCTACACAAGAAGAAATGGAGGAAAAAATCTATACTATGCAAACATAAAGGAAGTAAAAAGAACTATGCTACTCCAATTCCTAATCTATCCTACACTGGCTGAAAATAGACTATGTGAAAGCATAATGCCAATGGATCCATTTAAGCAACTCCAAACCTGCAATAACATGTTCATCAAAAGTTAATAGCAGAGATTGGAGTAGTAAGACACTAAAAATAGGAAGAATTGAATCAAGTAAAACTCTATCCATCATGTGAAAGTTGGTAACATTATCATTCATGGGAGATGTAGTCATGTATGATCCTTCCAAACAAGCTTCAATTCAATCATAAAATCTACAATTACCACTATACAAATGTTGAAAGGAATTAAAAAATGAGTGGCATACCTAATGAGAACCATGTATGAAATTCACATGCCATGTACCTTGTGAGAGAGTCTCGATATTGATGGTATAATTTATTCCAGAGGTGGCTCATTGTTATAGATAATTTTTCCTCACCCCATGCAACTTGCTTAGATGGCCTTTCCATTTCCCTATGCATACTTGAAGTCCTCCTTTTTACCTTCTAGATCCATAAAAACACATTTTTCCACCTATACATGCCCTACCAGTTAAACAACATGCATATATGTAGGTTGCTCCACTGCAGCCAGCGTACAATCAGTTTGGTGCTCAAAATTAAAAATTGTGTCGGGTGTCCATGTCATGTAACGAGATCCATGATCCTTGAACTTCCATATACTGGAAACGTTTCAAATCATCCCTTTAGTTCCATTTGAAGGCTATAAATTGAGCCATATCCAAGCCGTGAAAAAGAGGAGAGAATTCAACTTTTGAGAGAAAAGATACTCTGGAGAAATTTTCACTTCAAATTGAATTTGCATTCCTTTATCTTATAAAGTATGAACTCATTGTTCATCCCCCAAGCTCTTCCTTATTTGATGGAGAACCTCATTGTCTCCTTTATATGAGATTTCCTTTGGTGGAGGCCCAGCTGGAAGGGACTTAGTTTCTCGGTCCCGATATGTACCAACACAAAAGTTTGTCACCTATACACTTCTATTGATTATTTTAATAGAAATACTCTTTTCTTGTCCAATTGATATCTTGCAAATATTTGAATTATTATTCCATGGGCGTATTTTTCATGTATGTTAATGGATTATTCTATTTTATATTCTAACATTATATATTATCACCATATGCTTGTGTATATTGGTTGTTGAGGAAAAGTTGCAGGTATAAATCTTTGAGTTGCGTGCTCAATGATGGTCTTCATCAAACGTCCGGACAAGGTAGGCTCTTGATCTTGTCTTGTTAGCATTTTCATTTACATAACATACTTGAGATTAGAGTTTATTTCTACATGTTATTCTGCCTGTTGTGTTTTACTCCATGCCATCGAGATATTTTCCTTGTAACACTCATTATATAGGATCATTATCTAGGAAAGTATCCCTAGGCCCACTAAAAAAAACACAATGAGAACCTGACATAACCATCGATCAAAATCAAAGTGCCTCATTCTCTAGGAGAGTCTCCCTGGGCCCACACTTTACATAAACCACATGTTGAGAGGGATAATTGTACCTTCTAGTTTGAGGGAAACAACGAGCAAAGGATGACTCCAATATATTTCCTATAGCATCATCAAAATTATGTGAGGAGTATTATAATATTGAGACAAAAACCAAGGATGAGTGATGTGTCTTCCCCTAAAGATTGACTTTCAATTCTATATCAAATTTAGGTGACAATGTTTCTTGGATCAGATCTATGCTTCCTATGTCTTGCATGGTGATGGGATGTCTTATGGAAAACCAAATAGATAAGAATATCAAGGTAATGAGAACTAAAAATGGAGGTATGTTTTGTGGAAATTATTTAGAGTAGTTCTGCAAGAAATGTGGCATATCATGCCAAAATACCACACCATACACCCCAAAACAAAATGGAGTTGTTGAAAGAATGAATAGGACATTGATTGAAAAGGAAATGAGTATGCTCAATGGTGTCAAGCTCACACGAGAATTGTGAGAAGAAGTAGTCGACACTACAAAATATTTGGTAAATAGGTCTCCTTCATCAGTGCTAGTCGAATCGACTCCACATGAGGCATGGTTTGGTAAGAAGCCTTCACTTTCACATCTCAAAGTCTTTGGTTGCAATGCATTTGTGCATTTTCACAAGGAAAAGAGGAAAAATATGGACAATAAGGAAATAACGTGTATTTTCATTAGCTACAAGGATATAATCAAAGGATATAAGTGATGGGATCCAATGTTGAGGAAAACAATGTATAGTTGAGATGTGATATTTAGGGAAGTCAAAGGAACTTCTAGGAATAAAGAGACTCAAATGAGGAAATAACCAGAGAAGTTGGTGTTTGAGCTGAGGAGCGAAGAATATAATTTAGACGAATCAACCGAATCAGATGAAGAGGTGGAATAACCAACATTGGTTGTAAGGAGGTCTTAATGAGTAAGGAAACTAGTTGAAAGGTTTAGTCCATTTGATTTTTATTATGTGTTTGTGTTATCTTTCACTGACGACATAATACCCCTAGGTTTAACCCCAATTGTAAATGTACATACAGGCTAGTGAGCCAAGATATTTTTGGCCAAAGTGCCTTTGTATATATGTTTTTGAGGCCACCGTGTCTATGTGGTTATTATCTTGGAGAGCCTAGATGCTAAAATGCCAACGAGATCATCATTGTAATATGTAATCAGAATCAATGATATTAATAAAAATAAATCACTGTTGCAGACCAACCAGACAAAAAGAGTATGGGCGGGTAGAACTCCACACTAGAGGGAAAAGGGGATAAGAGTCTAGGGAGAGGGCCTAAGGAAAGGTGGATTAAGCCAATAATTTTTTTTAATAATATTTCCTAAAGCCTAATTTATGGGATATATATTTATCCTAATTTCCTAAAGTAGAGGAACGTATCACCAAGTGGGGACCATGTAGGTCCCATCATGACAAGTGTCAAGTTGAGAACATGGAAATATTTTGTGGGAACTTGGTGTATTTTTCAATCATTCTAATCATTCTCTCATCATTTTTATTCCTCTCACATTAACTCTGATATGAAGAATCATGTTGTTAGGCCTGTGTGCATACTAAATATGTAGGTTGTCAGGCCTATGAGCATTCTCTCTGGGTGAGAAAATTGTTGGGAAATTTTTTCCCTGTGCATTGGTCAATAACTACAGAGATTTGAGACTTTTTGTCTAACCTATTGCTAAATCCCTGAAAGGGAAGTGGGACAGTGTGAATCCCTTAACCCCGGCTTCATAATTTTTCTTTTCTGTAATAATTTTTGTAATATATATAAATATATATATATTTTTGAAAATCATTATTTTTCTCATTTTCCAAATTTCAACGTTGAATACTAGATTTCTATCTTCAAATTAAGAAAAATAAATATTTTTTTACAAAGGTCTTCTAGGCTGTACAAAATTTAAATAATATAGCGTTTTCTATTAACTAACATATATAGTTTTATCTAACATTATATTTTTTTATCTAACAATTTTTTACAAGGTTTATTTAACAATTTTCCATAACTGTACCCATAGTTTTATCTATATTCTGATTCTAGCAATTTAATTGAACAATAAAATAAAGCCAATAAATCAGCTTGATGAGATAAGAATTAGGAAAATACCTGCAAAATACTTTCATTCCTAAATACTTGTAGGATACTTGCAGTATTGTTCGATTTGGAATTCCAACCCATAGATATTTAGTAGACTACCCAACTGAATGTTTTACCTCTCAGCCAACTAGGAACAACCTCGCCGACTCCCTAGCTCCAGGAAACCAAGTTTCCTTGCCCACCGTGCCCAAATTCCCAGAACCATAGTCCCAGTATGTCCAAAAATACCAATTGAAAAATACCAAGTCTCCATCCCCATCTCTCCAAATCCCCATCTCAATACCAAAATGTTTCCCATACTATCAAACCCCCTTCCTTTGGTTTTGTTTCCCCCTTTATTCCTTCTCCATCGCCTTTCTCAACTCCCTCAGCCCAAAATTGTAGGAATACCAAAACTGTCATAAAATATTCCCTTGTCACCTCCCCCCATTTAATAAAATGACATTCTACCTATCTCCATAAATAAAGCATGATTAGAAAATATCTTGAGTAGGTCACAAAATCTAAAGCACAATTATAAAATATCTCGAGTAGGTCACAAAATCTAAATTACATTAAATGAAATCAACTTAATAAAATCATATTTCACTTCTTCTTCTTCTTCTTATTTTAAAAATAATAAACCCCTAAATAAAATTTACCAATATCATGAATGAATTATGAAAATCCTATAAATCTAAATTTCACTACAAACATCAACATACAACAAACACAACCCATACAAAATAATATTGAAATATATAATATATATGTTAGTAATACTAGTGTACTTTTGCAAGGTATGTATGCGTAGCTAGCGCATACATAGCTCGTGCGTGTACTAATAATGCCAATTAACACATCTAATGCATAATTCATGCTTTCTCACAATCAAGTTAATAGTACAATAAATCTCGTAATGCATTAATAAATCACTTATACTAACAAAATAACACTGATACATTAGTCACAACAATTCAAAACAAATTAAACATTTACCTAGATCATCATAATTGAATTAATCATTTAATACCAAAAATAAAAATGAATAATTTAGGCACTATAGTTACATTACTAAATCCCAACAACACTCCCAACTACTCTGAACACCCTTCCTCCCTAACCTACTTCCATCTTCCCAATCATATCCCTCCTCTGTTGGACTATACTAGAGAATCAACTATATTGACCTAACTCCAGATAGAACCTATAAGTGGAAGTGTCAATGACCTTGACCAAGCTTCCCCAACAGACAACTGGCAGTTTCCATCACACGTCTAGGGGAGTGTGGCTTAAAAGAATCCTCCCATGACTCCAGGTTTCAGAGGATAAATGATGGGAAATTCCTCCACCCCTCTTGATAGAAATAGGGTCAACACCCTATCATGAACCATACTACATCACTATGTTCTGAGAGCTTTGTCATCGAATATCCAGATATAGGAAGTGATGCCACCTGAGAAACTTGCACTTTCCCAAATATCATAGCAATTCATTTGAACAAATGTAAAATAACATAAGGATAATTCATATCATTACATTTCTCATTCGATGTCCACGAATAGATCACTTACTATCACACTTCTTTGGCTATTACATAGCCTATTCAACCTGCAAATTAGTTTACCAAATGAACTTATCCATAACCATATATTTTTGACATGTGATTTTATTTAAAACATATCATTAAACATTGTATCCACATACCAATATCCTTTAATAAACATTTGCATGTTATAATTAAATCATATAACATCTTTCATTAACAACATGACAATAATAACTCATAGTATTTACACCTACGTAGGTCCACATGTCCATAATTTGAACTTCCAATGTAGTTAATGTTTCACAATAATACTCAAATGAAAATACAATTAGACCATAAGTAAATTTAGTTTCCTAGGTCAAAATGGGGCATTACAGAAAATCAAAGGATTGCTGAGCAAAGAAGGGGTACACTTCATTGGGTGGGATAGGTTGTGGGAAATGAGAGGTTGTAGACTAGTTGCAGCAGTTGGCACCTTGACCTGCGTTTTATTTTGTTGGCTAGACCTTAGTCTCACTTAGGAAGCATTCCTTGGTGGAGTTTCTAGCCTCAACTTGGGGGTGACCTTCCTCAGAGTTTATGAGAAACAACATCTATGGATGGGAGGAAATTCTAAGGTATGCATGCAATTGGTGAATTATTAAAAATATAAGTGTTATTTTATCTTTGTTTTTATACCATTTACTATGTGAATGCTTATTTAAATTTTGTATGTTATACTATACATGTTTATACATGAGTTGTATGTTGTTGCATTGCCTAATTGTTGCATATGCAGAGCATGCTATAAATTGAATGGTATCAGAGGTGGAATTGTTGAGTGGAATGGCCTGGCTTGGGGATGGGGATTCTATAGACGATGAGCCCAAGGGTCAAGGAGGAATTCGACTTGAAAGAGGGTAAACTATGGAAGGATTCCATGGTCGAAAGAAACAAAATCCTTGCACAAGAATGAGATGTGGGATTTGGTTGAGCTACCTAATGGAAGGAAACCCATCGATAGAAAGTGGGTGTTCAAGAAAAAGTTGAATGTATTAGGTCAAGTCGAAAAGTTCAAAGCTCAACTGGTAGCAAAAGGGTATTCCCAAGTCAAGGGAGTCGATTTCAATGATATTTTCTCTCTCAATGAAAAATTAACTTCCATTAGAGTACTAATGTCTCTAGCTACAACATTTGATATTTAAATAGAGAAAATGGATGTAAAGAGATCGTTCCTCTACATGAAACAACTTGAAAGATTCATAGTAAAAGGAAATAAATGTTTGGTATGAAAATTGAAAAGATCCCTTTATTGCTTAAAGAAACCACCAAGGATGTGGTGCCATAAGTTTGACACATACATCCTTAGCTTGGGATTTGTGAGAAGCAAGGTTGATCATTGTGTATATTCCAATGAAGAAGGAATCCATTTAATATATGTACCTTTGTATTCTAACGACATTTGTTTGGTCAGTAACAACATGGACATACTAAAAGAGGTGAATATATAGTTCTCCTCCAAGTTTTACATGAAGGATATCGGTGCAAGGAAATTCATTGTGGAAATGGAGATCAAGAGTGACCGAGCATTTAAAAATCTTTGGTTAAATCAAATAAATTACATTGAAACAATCTTAAATCATTTCAACATGTAGGATTGAAAACTAGTTAAGGTATTGATTCTTGTGGGAGAAAAACTAACTATTGTACAGTGTCCAAAGACATCAAAAGAAATAGAGGACATGACAAATGTTCCCTATGCTAGTGTCATTGGTAGTCCTATGTATGTGGTGGTCTACACTACGATGGGCCTAGGAATAACAACAATAATGCTATTTCCTCATTGGCTTGTTACTTTAGTTGTCAACCTAGGGTTCGAACAAACTTAATATGTTTTGTGCAAAGTATATTCAAAATGCACTGACAACAATATATATCATATATTGATCAAGGGGTTAAATGCATGAAACTATGCAGGGAATTGAATTTATAGAAAAATAATTTGAACTATTACTTGAATGAGAGCACACCAAATTTAGGGTGCAACTGATATAAATTACATTAAAGGATATCTAATCTAATGGAATGAAATAAAGAATATTGAACCATGGAAAGAGTAAATTGAATGTGAGTCATGAACTAATTCTATTGTATGACTGGAAAATGCATTTAAAGAAGCTAAACTATTGAATAGATTAATTGAACTAATTTATTCCTAACACTTGAATGAACAACAATCCATATTTATATTATTGTCTATTACTACTTTCATGAAAATATGATTAAGATAAATTGAGAAACTAGATCCAAAACAACCCTACAGGAAGTTTCTATAGGAACTGTAATAGTCCTACAATAAACTCCTACGATATGTCCAAAAGAGTACTAAGAAGATTGAAGAATTCCTTCAAATCATTGACAAAGCTAGACCAAAATATAATAAGGTAGAACCGAGGTGTTGTTCCCACAGAACACCCTCCCTAATTTATTCTCTTATATTTTCCTAAGAGAAGAATATGCCCCCCCTTTCTAAACTTTTCTACTCAAATCCTCTCACTCTCTCTCGTGCAAATGAAAAATCTCAAAACTCTCTTCTCAGTATCTATGATTTACCACATACAACATTTATTTGGATCACTCTCACCCATTGGTATACAATATCGGTGAGTTCCCTCTTTCTTCACCCATACATAGAATATCAATGAATATCCTTCTTCTATATTGATACAACCAATACCTGCAAGTTAGTTGTTTCCTCTCTGATACATCAACACCATCAATCCTTGACTGCCGATACATCAATGTAATTCCTCCCATATTCGATGATAAATAAAATATCAATAAAGTTCCTTACCCTCTCTCTCTCTCTCTCAGATGTATAGTGTATTACAAATATTTGTATCTCTCCTCTAATGCACTGCTTGTTGGTGCAATTATATGATTAATATATTACAATCATTTAATATGTCAATATGGTTTCGTAATCAATAGAGTTGATGCACTATATGTGCCTATAACAGATAAATTAGTATGTCTGATGAGTATAGACTACATAAGAAAACACTCTAAAACCAATACTCTATTTTCACACTTTTCAAGTAACACTCTCCACACGATTAAAAAATCAGAAAGAAAAACTCATAAACAAACATGTGATCTAAAAATCTTTATCAGGTGATGAATTTGTTCATTTATAGGATCATGAAAGGGAAAGATGAACTTTGACTATGTTTCCTTTAGAAACTAAACCAACAATAATTAACACTCTGCACATTTTTAAAAGAAAGCTAAATCAATCCTAGAAGAAATACCAGGTGAAGTAAGAAACTCCATTATAGGTGCATGTAGGGTGAGAGATGGAGGTCTTGATTGTGCCTGTTTTTGCAAGATGTATCCTAATAAATTATGGAAGAAACTCTAGGTGTGGTGAGATACTCCATTATAGGCTCATGTAGGGTGAAATATGGAGATCTTAATTGTCCCTAGATTTTCAAAATAGAAACAAACACTACAATATTCGGTCTAACAAATGATTGTCTACCTACACACACACACACAAGGATAACAAGTATTTACTCAGAAATATATGTTACACTCAGAAAGTTTATGTTGCACTCAGAAATCTCACTCACTCATAATTACCACACATATATATTGCATGCTATCAAGTGTATCACTAAAACATAACATGAATAAAGTTAGATGCTATGATCAAACACATAATTATTCTATCCATACATAGAAAACAAAACTTATATTCACAAACAAATACAAGGAATCTTACCTTGGTTGGGTTGGTGGGCCCTTGCCGTACCAACAAGGGAACTTTTAAAATAAACTTACAGAAGATAAGATTTGATCACACACATAGATTTCATGAATTGCAACTTATATCATTACGTTAAAAATAGGGGTACAGTCAATAGTCTTCAAGAATCAATTCTACAACATAACAATGCTTAACTATACCTCTATCTCTATCATCTACAAGGCTCTCTCTTTTAAAGAGAAATAATTGTTACAATCAAAGTCTGGAGATAACATCAAATGACTGCACAAATATCACAATTAGTTGATGTATCATTTTTCAAGGAAAAAATTTCATCCTCATGAAACGAAGTGCATGAGGATGAATATGTAGCGTGGTCTTCAATGAACAAAGGATGTTTGAGCCAACAAAATCCTTGGCCCCATCGAGAGAAAACTTGTTCAAACACCCAAGCCTGCAAATGCAAAACTTGTACCAGACGCGCACAACTGGAACAAGAACACTGGCACCGAACGCACACAATCAACTATATTGGTACAAGAATACACACAAATAGGTACCAGATGCACATGTAAATAGGTACTGGATGAACACAACATTGGTATCGGACGAGCGCAAAGATAGGTACTAGACGAGCATAAAAATAGGTACCATATGAATTGAATACTGGATGAACGTTGAAACAGGTACCAAATGAAGAGGAGTTGTGTCATAAGGTCTTTTTAGATCATTCAAAGTAATTAGAGAAAATTCAACATCAATTATTCAATTCCAATCATTAAGAAATCTCACAAATCATGATTAAACATAATTTGCCTCATATATACACAAGAATGGCCAAAAGACATGTCTTTTGAGGAAAATAGGAAAATAGTGCATATGTCTGAGGCAAAGTTGGTCAAGATATAGGAAACGATAAGGAAATTGGAGGTATCAAAAAGGAGACCCAACATTTCCCCCATGCCCAATTCATTGCATGTCCTCATGCAAAAATTGTTGAACCGGTCCTCAAAATTGCAAAACTAGTGTTGTCCTCCACCTTGCTTGAACATTAATTGCCTGGTTTTAAGATATCAAAAACTGAAGCCTCATCCTTAAGATTCCTCTTAATCACTCGTGTGTACTGTATTAGGTGCATAAAATTATTGAGATTGGCAAATACCTCATCATGCTCATCCTGTAAACTTCAGTTATTCTGCCTCAACTGTGCATTTTCTTTCTTGATGTGCCTATCCAAAACTTTATACTCCTCCACTTCTTGCTTCAATTCTTCATTCTTCTTTGTAATCCTTTCAAATTTTGCTACCAAATGATGTTTTTTCAAAGAAATAACAGGGTCAAGTACTGCTTGTTCAATTATCTCTTCCCTAGATTTAACTTCCCTCCTTAAATCCTTCAGTGTCGCTGTCACTAATTCCTTAGTTTCACTAATAGTTGTTACATACATATCTTCTTTCTCTGGTGAGGTTGGGATGTCCACTGGATCCTTTGGAAAATAAGGAACATGAGAAATTGTCACCTCCTTAGACATGATCCTAGTGGTTCTGCCTACTGGACCTGATGCTTCCTCAGGTTTTCTAACAGGAATAGAAAATTTCTCCTCAAACAATCTCCTTTTCTTCTTTTTAGGCTCAAAGATGGGAACCTGATTGTGTTTTTCTTGTGCCCTCCAAATGTTTCTTCTAGAGGAAGCAAATGTAGGGGCTGGAACTTGTTATTCTTGTGTACTCCTT
Source organism: Picea engelmannii (assembly GCA_009831015.1). Lineage (NCBI taxonomy): Eukaryota > Viridiplantae > Streptophyta > Pinopsida > Pinales > Pinaceae > Picea > Picea engelmannii. Next base: position 891,937 of record ML783953.1, on the reverse strand, counting down.
GTCTTTCTACTAGAGGACTGTACCATATCACTCCCTTCATTGAATATAAGTTTCTTCTTACCTTTGACTCTCAATTAAGAGGTCTTCTCTAATTCTCCAACCTTCTTCTGAGGTATTTCATCAATCATTTTTGAAACACTATCTGCAATTTCTCCAACCTTTTCTTGAGGTAATTCAACTAGTACTTCCGTAACACTACTTGCAATCTTTCCAACATCACTACCAAACCTTTGTTTCTTCCTCCTTTTCTCATTAATTTGTGTTTTTCTTCTAGTAGATAGGTCTGGGCAAATTTTCTTGGGATGATCATTCCACCATAGGTGCAAGCTGTTCTTATAACACCGATGTCTTTCATTTGTCCAAATTGCTTACATATTTTGGTGAACTAGGGCCAACATGATCTGCTTCATGACTGGATTTCTTTCCTTTATTTCTACTATCTCCATTCTTCCTTCCTGACTCCTTACTATATTCCCCTATTACATTTCCTTCTACAGACTTAGAAACTTCTTGAGAAAAGTTTTCTCTGAGGAGTTTCTTCCAATTGCTATCTCATTTTCTCAACTCATGGAAAACAAGAAGTTTCATTAACCCATGGTGATAGATACTAGTTTCAGGCTTCTTATATGCATACTTAACCCCTCTTACCATTTTATTCAGACTCATCCAAAAAAAATGGGGAAAGTCTATTTGTGGTCATCCCTCAAAATGAAACAAGAGACTTAAATGATAAATGAAAGTTACTGCATAACTCCCTTCATAGGTTAAAAACTTCTGCAAGAATACAAACATCATCCAATATTCCTCCTTGATCCACCTCCATGAGATATCTTTTTTCCAATATGGGTCAAGATGCTCAACCTTCAAAAATTTCTGACAGAGGATCCTATCAATGATGATGCCTTTGAAATAATTATCTCCGATAGAAGGTAACTTTGTGGCTTCTTCTATGGTGTCTTTAGTAATTGTTTTTTTTAGTTCCCCCAACTGGACGCTCTCTCCATCATAACTTTGGGTGAAGGCATGGGACAACCCCTCATGATGTCCTGTGAATTTTTCTAAAAAAGGAACCCAGTCGGCCCTTTCAAATTTCTCTTTGCATGCTTGATACTCCTTCATCTTTCTATACATATGGAACACATGTTTTTGCCTGTCAACCCCCATGCCGACTTAAAAATGGGTCTCAAAATAAGTGCAGGCAATAGAATTCAGGAGAGGTTTTGGTACTAGAAGAAAAATTAGAAGAACATGGTGATGGAGGCAGAGTAACGAGATAGTGGGAGTGAATAGAGTGGAGGTGTATAGTATGAAGTGGGTAAATAACATTCATCTAGATGGAAAATCCATCCAGAAGAGAATTTACAAGTTAAACCGAGAAGACAACAGTCAAATCTTTGCAATTATGGTGAGGTAAGGAAAGAGTCATAAATTATGCCGAGGGATCGTATCCATGGATACGGTGATGATCATACCTATAAGTAACGTCACATCCCATTCTTACCGGTTTTCGTAATGATTGTAGAGAATGTTGGTGATGTGACCGAAATTCACCATTGGGCAACAATCTACGTCATAGGTTTGAAACAACGTAAGGTTATAGAAGGTGGCATAATCATAATTTTGACATCACATGAATGGAAGTTTTTGACAATATATTTTCAAACTGGATGATCACTTCATGAAGAGATCTGTGTACATCATAAATTATTTTGAAAACAAGGGAAAACATGAAGACTTCAGAGGATAATTATAGGGAGGTTTAATCACTTAAGGTAACAAAGGGATATGATAATAACCATATGTTTAACACAAAATTAATGTGATTCTTAATAAAAGGAATAAACAATGAAGTCATACCTCCATTACCTGAAGTGTACTTTCTCAAATAAGGGCAATATTAAGTATAGGACAATGTCACCAGAATTCCACCATCAATACTGGATCACAGGCTTAGTAACAAACCAACATAGAGAATTGTTTTAGTACCAGACCAACACAGAGTATTGTTTTAGTATCGAACCAACACAAAGTATCGTTTTAGTACCGGGCCAACACATAGACTGTTTTAGTACCGGACCAACATAGAGACTATTTTTTTCCTCAGTACCGGATGAAGCTTTGACAAGGTACCTGGAATCTTGTAGGCTTCTCTTTGTGTCTAAACATGTTCTAAGGGTCAAGCTGGAGAATATGTTGGAACTTACTAATGTAAATTTTTTCTGGTGAAGGATCATGCTGGAAAACTACAAACAACACACTAGTACATGAATGTTGAAATTGCAACGAAAGTGTCATAAAATGAGGAAAAATAATCTAATGATTGGGATCCAAGCTATGTAACAAGAAGGAAACTGTAGATGGAAAACCTCATGTATAGATGCATAAACCTCCTCTTTTTGGAACCAGACTAACCACTGCTTTTGTTTCCACTTCCATTTTATTGGAAAGGAAATCCTAACTACTACTGTCCTGTGGATTTTTCTCGAGCCCATATCAGTTAATGCTCGCTGATGTTTTCAATTTTTAGGAGTCTGGAAAACTTAAAGAAAACTCCATCTATTGTCCTGTGGATTTTTCATGATCCCAAATCAGTTAATGCTCATCGATGATTTAAATTTTAAGGAGTTTGAAAAACTTAAAGAAAACTCCATCTATTGTCCTGTGGATTTTTCTCGAGCCCAGATCAGTTAATTCTCACCGGTGTTTTCAATTTTAAGGAGTCTGAAAAACTTAAAGAAAAATCCATGAGTAATCTACCAGGGATGGTTAAAGACATAAACTTACACCTGGAATATGTCCTCCTTATTTCCTATCTACATGAGAACACAATTAGATTTTTCTTTTGTCAGTAACAGCACAATCACTATATATATATATATATATGTTTTTACTTGAAATTCTATGGGAAGTAACACTTGCTTCCCATACACTAATTCATAAGGTGTATGGCCAATTGTATTTCTCCAAGTTGTTCTCTAGGCCCACAAGGCCTCAGGAAACCCATCAACCCAATCTTTATGGTGTAACTGAACTATCTTGGTAAGTATTGCCTCTATCACCTTGTTAGTTGATTCCACTTGTCCGTTTGCTTGGGGTTGATAAGGTGAATATTTTCTATGTTTAATATGGTATTGTTCAGTAATGTCTTTGACCAAATTGGAGGTAAATTGGGTTCCTTGGTATATCACTATTTCTCGAGGTACACCAAAATGAGTAAAGATATCTTCAAATATAAAATCAACAATAGATTTCTCATTTGCAGAATACAAAGCTTTAGCCTCTACCCATTTAGTCACATAATTTGTATAGACCCGTATGTACCTTATTCTTCAAGACATGGAGTTGATAGGTCCTACAAAGTCCAAATCCCATTTCTAAAAGGGTTCAATTACTACCTGAGCTTGGATATGTAACGACCCTGTCGTTACGACTACATGCGAAGCAATGCAAAAGTATTTTTTTTGTTTTCTTTTAAGTGGGAAGGAAACAATGACAACAATTATTCAATAGAGCTTGACGACAAACACAACACACGCAAATTAGGCAACAGACAACAACGACCCAACACACTAGCACATCATGCAACTGGACAAACATGCGATACAATAGACAATAAAAATGGCTAAGCTAAGGAAAATCATCAAGATAAACTAGACACAACCAACATCAAGTGACACAGGTAACCTGAACCTTCACGATGAGTGAGGAACAAGCACAAACAAGCATTACAACACAAGTACCAACATCAACTACAATGAACATTACACCTCCGTCGGGACGCACATGACTCTGGATAGGTTATCATTCACATCTATCAATCAGGCTGCACAATGATCCCCTCATCAAGAATCGTGTCGTCACAAGTGGTAGGCTTGACAATAACCAAGGTGATTCATAGCCTATATAGACCAATAACCCAAGAAAAATCCAACACGCTACGAGACCGAATTAACTATTAAAATACATGAAGACTAAACCCAAGCACCCAATCGACAAGTCAACAAGACACAAAGGAAATCTGACTACTATAAAAATCATACATCACATTAAATTATTGAATCCACATAAGTCATGCATTCCTTAAACTGATCCTTCTTTACCATTTATGGAATAACTATTTGCTTTTTTTGCATTGAAAAAGAGAATTAGTATATGCACTTAACATAATCAATACTAATACTAGTGTAATGAGGAATGTAATGATGAATTACACCATGTTCGCATAGTAATGAGTATATTCTCTTATATGTACTAATTATTGCATGGTGACGCTTGAATATATCAATCTGTACACATTAAAAATAATTATAATCAAAACAAATAGTTCATGGTAACTATTTTCCAATTCCAAGAATTAGACAAGTATTTTCCTAAGCATGAATCCATTATAACCAGACTAATCATGCAAGTCTATTTAGCTTGCCGATTAAAGTAAAAGGCGATTCTTATAAGAACTGTATTGTTATCCAAAGAGGAATCTTTTGTTTTTATCTAATAATTATATGTTGCTAACTATATATGTTTCTAACAGAGAATCAAGGCCCCAATTCACTGAGTGGGTACTGTGGAAATAGATGAGATAAACTGGGTAAATCACTCAAAAAATCGTGGGGTAAATGCTGTGTAAAATGCCAAGAAAAACGTGGTGTGAATGTTGGGTAAGATGCCAAGAAAAACGTGGTGTGAATGTTGGGTAAGATGCCAAGAAAAACGTGGTGTGAATGTTGGGTAAGATGCCAAGAAAAACGTGGTGTAAATTCTGTGTAATACGCCAAGAGAATCACGGTGTGAATGATTTCTATAAAAAGAGAATTGCAGAGTAAAATTTTGGGGAGGACGCAAAGATACTCATTCACAGAAACACAAAGATTAATCAATCTGCAATGAATCAATAAAAAATGCAGAGATAATCAAAGTTTAAGAAATTAAAAACGCAGAGTATAATCAGAGTTTAATCAATCAAGACGCAGAGAACTAAAACATCTCTGAGAATAAACGTAGAGAATCAACACAACTCTGAGAATCAATGTAGAGAAACAACGATGGTGGACTGGAGAGAATAAACGCCCATGAGATAATTCCTTGCTGGGAAGAGAATGATCCTACAATTATTATCCATGCATAGGAAAGCAATGCATTTGAATCTGTCTTTAAACAACGGAGTGACGATCGTCGATTCAACTCCTGGCCGACTACTTAGGCACAAACTAATAACTTAAAGGATCATAGAATAGAGGATAAAACACAATATCCATCCAGATCTTCTCCGTGGAGAAGAAAATAATGAAATAAAAGTGCAATCAAGGAATAAATAAAACACAGGCAGGAGATACAAGAATGCAGGCAAGGTTTGATTCTGGGGCTCCTTCTAGCCATGTGCAAAGAGACAGTAACTCGTAAATAAAGGATACAATGGATAGCAAGGGTTATTACTAAATAAATCGAGCGGCAAAGGGATTACAATTACCGTAGGAATGCATGTGCAAGAAAACTCATGGAAATGAAAACTTCAACCGAGTATAGAAAAATAAACATGTGTAAATTAAATTCATTGCAAGTAACAACTTTAACAGGCATACCTTATCCAAATGTGAATGCTTCGAAGTCGTTTTCCCACGTGCGCTTCGTCTATCTCCCGCTTGTGAACTGATGTGACCTCACCGGTACCTCCCAACCAATGCTAGGGGTACTCTTCTTCCCCCTGATCCCCCCAAGCCGCAAAGGGGCCACACACACAATACCAGAGAATGCTAGCACCTAGCTTGCCTCGCAAGGTCGAGCTACCACTCGTTAACCGATCTGGGTATCCCAACTCCCACAAGAGAGAGTTCAGTCAAGATGAAATTTCAACAGCGTAATGCTATGCAAGCCAAATTATGATCATACTCCTCCTCGGCCATCTCTTATATAGAGTTTTACAAGTAATTAGTTTCCCAAATTCTCATTAAATTCCTTTTTCATTTAATTAATTTTGAAAAACCTCCCCCGTACACATGTCGCTCGATCCCCTAGTTGCACTAGAAAATAATTTTTATTAATTAATTAAATACTCCTATTTCCCTCACCCACCGAGAGCATTCCTAAAAACTCTCCTCATTGTCCCAATATTCCCTTACAATTCTTAAATGACTTATGCCTTACTTAATTACTAGTTGAGTTCATAAATAGAAAGTTCCAAAGGCTAGATTCCTTACTAAGTTAGACATTCATCTTTTTCTTTAAGTTCCCCCTTTTTTTAAGTTTCACTTTTTCTTTAAGTTTCATTTTCTTTTAAGTTTCCCCTTTTTATAACTAAGTTCAGAATTAGTAGTTTAGATAAACAACCATTTACTCTTTTTATGAATTTAATCCTCCATTATAATTTTTTTTTACTTTAATAATTAAAGTTTGAATTTCTCTTATTAGTTATAAAAGAACCTTTAGTGAATTGAAATTTTATAAAAAGAATCTTAGTGAATTAAATTTTTATAAAAGAACCTTAGTGAATTAAAATTTCCACTTTAATCCAATTATACATCTAATTAGTTGTTTTTTTTGTTGTTCTAAGGTTCTACTCAGACCTAGGTTTTTAATTCACTAGGATTGGCGACAGTTCTTAAGGGAAAAATTAGTTATTGAACTTTACTTATCACATTGCAACGTTCCCTTCAGGATGCACTACATGCTCCAATGGTGCCACTCGCCTCCTTCCGTTTTCCTTGCACAACGTTCCCTTCAAGAGGCACTATGTGCTCCAAGGGTGCCACTCGCCTCTTTCCGTTTTCGTTGCGCGACGTGCCCTTCAATACTCACTACGTTCTCCAAGGGTGCCACTTTCTTCCAAGGAATAAGGCCCCTGCCTTATTGCACGCCCCTTAGAATCATCATGAGCGACTGTCACAGTCTACCCTCATGAAATCGTGGGTCTTCTCGAACTAGGTAATCGTTAACCTACAGTTCAAGCCACGACGTGAGTGCTAGTAGGCTGTGGCAGGGATGCTGCCACACCTCTCCCTCAAAGTCTCTGGTTGTCATGCATGACCCCTCTACTCCAAATGTGAGTCTAGTTGTAAAGCTATTGTCAGCCTACATCCATCAAAAAATCATGTTAGCAATAATAATCAATCATTGTAATATCTAATCATATTTACATATGTCACATCAACAACATTCAAACCCAATAGTATACTCCCTAACTCGATCCAGAGTCCAATTGGTTTCATCGATGTCTCTGCATCCTTAATGTCCAAAGTCCTGCACACTCAGGAGAACCCAATCAATAGCACATGTCTATGTAAATACAACAAAATATCATATCATCAAATCCATAATATCTCATAATCATAATCAAAATGACCAATAGTATAATAACTCGGATCACCTGCACGCAAGTGTCCTCAAAGAATAAGTTCACTCAGTGCACACAAGAGCAGGATGTTACATACACCCCCTCTTGGTTTAAACTTCCTCCTGAAGTTTCACAGTATCATAAATCTATCTATCAAACAAAAATGGAAATTGTTGGTGCATATCATATGCATCCTCCCAGGTTGACGAGTGTGGATTATAGTTGTCCCATTGGACCTTGACCTAATCTACTATTCGATTTCGTAGATGTCAAATTCGATGGTCTAGGATGCGTATTGGCTCAGCCCTGAGCATACCCTCGTCAGATACCTGCAAGGAATTCATGTCAATAACATGTGTAGGATCACTAATATAATGTCTCAAAACAGATATGTGAAAAACATTGTGCATATGCCTCAAAGAATCAGGCAAGTCTAGTCGATAGGCCACAAGCCCCTTCCTTTCCACAATCATGAAAGGCCCCACGAACCTAGGAGAGAGTTTAGCACCCTTTCCAAACTTGATTGAACTCTTATGCGGTTTCACCCGCAAGAAGACTTGATCACCAACTTCATAACTACGATCGATATGATGTGCATCGACATAACTCTTCTGTCGATCCTGCGCTTCTTTGATCCTTTGTCTTATTGTTTAAATTTGATATTCCATTTCTTGGATCACTTCTGGTCCCACCAGGACCCTATTCTCAAGCCGATCACAACTCAAAGGCATCTGACACGGTCTCCTGTAAAGAAACTCGAAAGGCGTCATCTTAATGGTGCTTTGATAATTGTTGTTATATGCAAACTCTACCAGTGGAAAGAAATCCTCCCAACGCTTTTGTTGGTCCATAACATACATATGCAACATGTCCTCCAAGATTTGGTTTGTTTTTTCGGTCTACCCGTCTCTCTCTGGGTGATAAATGGTACTAAAGTTAAGTTGGGTTCCCAAGGCCTCTTGGAAACTAGTCCAAAATCGTCCTGTAAACATCGATCCTCTATCGGATACAATCCTCTTAGGCACGTCATACAACCTCACAATATCACTGATTAAAACTCTAGCTATGTCAGGTGCCTGATATGTCGTATGCATAGGAATAAAATGAGCACTCTTCATCAGAGTGTCGACTACCACAAAAATCGAGTCGTGTCTTCTTGCCGTCAGTGGTAATCCAACAATGAAATCCATTGAAATGACCTCCCATTTCGATTCCTGAATAACTTGTGGTTGTAGTAATCCTGCCAGATGTCTATGTTCAGCCTTCACTTGCTGACATTCTAGACATCTTGCCACGTAGTTGACTATGTCTGCCTTCATTCATTTCCAGAAGAATAAGGGTTTAAGGTCTGCTCTCATCTTTGTGACTCCAGGTTGAGCCATGTACACTACTCTATGAGCCTCGTTTAGGATCAAACTCCTGAACTCGTCATTGGGCGGTACATAAATTCGACTTTTAAATCTCAATAATCCGTCATTGTCCATAGTAAATCCTTCAAATTTTGGTACCATCATTGTGTTTTGTTCGATAAAATCCTTGACCTCTTTTTACCAGTCATCGTCGTGCTGTAAGATTAGAATTTTTTCACATATATTTGTCTGAAGAGGCATCATCGAAAAGATGCTTGGTCTCCGACTCAATGCATCTGCCACTCTGTTCATTGTTCACTTTATGTAACTAATCTCTAAATCATACTCGCTAAGAAATTCCAACCAACGACGTTGTCGTGCGTTCAAGTCGCTTTGCGTAAAGATGTGTTGTAGACCACAATGGTCCGTTTTTAGTTCGAATTTTTGTCCAATAAGGTAGTTTATCCAAACTCTCAAGGCATAAACAATGGCTAAAAACTCCAAATTGTACGCCGCATAGTTCTCCTCATGCCTTCTCAACTTTCTCGAGATGTAAGCGATCACTCGACCATATTGCATCAAGACTCTGCCTAAGCCTTCTTTGGATGCGTCAGTGCATACCAAGAAGTCTATGTCCATGTCAGGGACCTTTAGTATTAGTTTTTTTGTCAACATATCCTTGAGCCTCCGTAATGCTTCCGCGCATTTCTCAATCCAAAAAAACTTCTTGTTCTTCTTCTGCAATTCCGTGATCAGATTTTCTATCTTCGAAAAACCCTCGACGAACCGTCGATAATATCCTGCTAAACCCATGAAGCTACGCACTTCGGGGACATTCGTCGGTGTAGGCCATTCCATAATAGCCTTGACCCTTGTTGGATCCATGACGATAACTTTGTCGAATATGACATTCCCTAAGTAGTGAATCTTCGATTGATGAAACGAGCATTTAGACAATTTCCCATACAATTTGTTTTCTTGCAGACATTGTAGTACCAAGCGAAAGTGCTCATCATGCTCCTCCATCATCCGAGAGTAAATCAAAATATCGTTAATGAATACTTGGATGAACTTGTCCAAGTATTCACAGAACACCCCGTTCATCAAACTCATAAATACTCCAGGGGCGTTTGTCAATCGAAAAGGTAAAACTGTAAACTCGTAATTTCCAAACCTCGTATTAAAGAAGGTCTTAGGGATATCATCATCCTTGATCCGTAACTGGTGATACACTGATATCAAGTCGATATTTGAAAACATCATCGCACCCTTCATCTGATCCAACATATCATCAATCCTTGGCAACATATATTGATTCTTGATCATTGCCTTGTTCAATTGACGATAGTCAATGTAGAGTCTCCACGACCCATCCTTCTTCGGTATGAAAATAACAAGCGCACCCCATGGTGACACACTGGGACGTATAAGTCCCAGGTCCAACAATTCCTTCAGTTGCATTTTCAACTCCTATAGCTCTGGGGTCAACATCCGATAAGGCATTCTTGCTATCGGTTTAGTCCCTGGTTTTAGGTCTATGGTAAATTCCAATTCCCTCTCTGGCAGCATCCCAGGTAATTCCTCAGGGAAGATTTCCGTAAACTCTCTCACCACCAGAAGGTGTTCTAGACCTTCTGCTACTCCCTTCTCGTTTAACGCAAGGATTGCATAAATCTTACATCCCTTGCGCATTCTCTTCCGTAGTTGCAAAGAAGAGATGAAACTCAGGGAGACTCCCTAGTTCTGACCTACAATCACGTGTTTCTATCCCTCATCATCGACCAAACTCAACCATTTTGTGTTACAGTTGAGTATCACCTCATGGGATTCCAACTAGTCCATATCGATCATAACATCATAAGATCCCGATGTCGTGACATACAGGTTGTCCCTAGTGACAAACTCTCCCAGGTTAAGGCTACAGCCTGTAACCTTCCCACCAATCTTCTGTTTGGTTCCAAAATCCATCTATACAAAGCCAAACTCATTATGTTTGACTGCCTTTACCTTAATTCCTTTTAGTGTTGCACCAGAAATGAAACTCTTGGTAGCACTGGGATATATCAAAATACTAAGAGCCTGGTCAACGATGGTACCTAATATCTCGAGCGCAGTCTATTGATGCTTTTTCTGGCGGTTATTCACCGTTGCATGAATTCGACGGGCCTTGCTCAAATCTCCCATGGTAGTGGGTCTAGATGATCCATATGCTCAAGTCCTCTCCACTGGGTAGTCGCGCTGGTAATGTGGCTCCCCACATGTCCAACACCCTTTCTTCGGTCCAGTACTCCTGGTACCCGAAGTAGAAGCTGAAGGCCCACCGACCTGGAACCCTGGTCTGTTCTACTAAACATGCCTAAAATGATGATGTTGCAGTCAACTCTGATGTTGGTGCTATGGTCCTCGGTAAGGATTCTGCTACTAAGGCGTTGGTCGCCGAGGTGCAGTGAAAGTGGATCCTCTCTGGAAGCCAAGATATCCTGGTATATGTCTAGCTGGTGTCTGATGCTGTTGCGCACCAGATGACACCTGCCTTGTTGGTCTTGCTGGAGTCCCACTTTGAACCCTGCTGAAAAGATCCTCCTTTGCTATGAGGGCCTTTTGATATAATGCAAGGTTTGATGCATCAAAATCCTAACCTTTGCACGAATGCTGACATTAATTCCAAAAATGATCCTGTTGACCTTAAGTTTCTTGGTATTCAGGTGTGGTTCATACCAAAGCAACTCCATAAAATGAGCCTCATACTCGGGCACCGTATTGTCACCCTATCACAAGGCATTGAAATCATTGAGCTGATGCTCAATGAATTCCTCTGATAGATATCTCTCTTAGAACTATTCCTCAAACAGTTGCCATGACACATCTTCGACGACCATATTCAATTGCGGCAGGAGCATCTTCCACCATAGAAGAGATTTTCCCTTAGTTGAAAAACTGCCATGAATACCTTCATGTTAGAGGTATAGTTACGAATTGCAAAGAACATCGCCACATTATCCAACCATGCCTCGGTGGCTGTGTTGTCCGGGGCACCAAATAAATCAATAAATTTGACCTTCTCGAGTTCATGGTGAATGCTACCAGTACTGACCGGAGTGTACGGTGGACCCTCAGGTGGTTTTGATGCCCTGGCCTCATCTCTATCCAAATGGTTGATTAGTTCCTCAGACATCCACTTAAAGGACCTCATTAGCCCAACCACATCACCCACAACTATCTATTCCTGTCCGACAACATGTTCGTCTCCCTGGGGGTTAGACCCCTCGGGTGTGGATGCTACTAGAGGCATCACACCTCCTCCCCTAGCACCTCGTCGTCTGCCTCCGCAACGTCCTCTAACCATGATTACCTGCATGAATACAAATGATTTTAATTAGCAACATTACATCAAATATCTAACCAATGGAAGCCGTAGTGATCCCAAGTCATGGGTCAAATCGACTTTGATACCATATGTAACGACCCTGTTGTTACAACTACATGCGACGCAACGCAAAAGTTTTTTTTTTTTGTTTTAAGCGGGAAGTAAACAACAAAAAAAATTATTCAACGTAGCTTGGCGATGAACACAACGCGCACAAATCAGACAATAGACAACAACGACCCAACACACTAGCACATCATGCAACTGGATGAACATGTGATACAATAGACAATAAAAACGGCTAAGCTAAGGACAATCATCAAGATCAATTAGACACAACCAAAATCAAGTGACACAAGTAACTTGAACCTTCATGGTGAGCGAGGAACAAGCACAAACAAGCGTTACAACACAAGTACCAACATCAACTACAATGTGTAGAATTCCTGCAGAAACCCTGATAGATCTAGAATTGTAGTTAAATTGAACACAAACAATTTGCTGATATTCAAGAGATGAGAGAAATTTTTTGCTCCATAAATCAGAGAATTCTATTCATCAAAAATGAATATAAATGAGCAACCATCCTCAAAAAGAAGAGAGGAGGTGAATATATAGAATTTCCACCATAGAAATTCTAGTAAAAAAAGCTAGAAATAGCTAAAATAGGTGTCATAAGCTAAGGGAGATCACATAGTTCGACCTAGACCACTAAGGATACATGTCACACACTCATTAATGTCCACAAGAGTCAAGTGATGCACATTATCTCACTTAAGCTCACTTAACTGACAAGAGAAGCAGTTCCAACTCACTTAACTGACCCGAAATAGTAGTTACTAATAATAGTAACGGAAAAAAATCATTAATTAAGGAATAAATCTCTCACTCAAAGAGGAGGTGCGCATTCCCCAATAATAGATGAGTTTTTTCATGGGGGAGTTGGAATAAATCATGAATAAATCAAGAAAATAAAGAATAAATAAAGAAAATCAAGAACCGAGAGTTGAGTCTTGATCTAAAATTAGCAGTTTTCTCTAAAATCTAGGGATGAGGCACCCTTCTTCTCTATGTGGCCAAATTAGGTGAAATAAAGTGTAAATGAATGTATTAACCAATATATAGGAGTCTAATCTAGGTATAAACTAATGTAAGTTAGGGTTATTCTCCAACACCCCCCCTTAAGCCTAACTGTAATGACAAAAAAATTTGAGTCCCGACAACTTGGCCATTTTAGGTACTCATTACATAAAATAAATCCTCATGAAAAGAGGAAAGAGGGAAAACCTCGTGGGAAAATCCCCCCCCCAAAAAAAAAAGAGGAAAAAAATGCTGAGTGGCCAAAAGTGACTTACTCAGTTGTCTCCAACACTTCAAGCATAGCTTTCAGTTCTGAAAATTTCTTTTCAGTGAAGAACTTGGTGAAGATGTTTGCAACCTGCTGCTCTGTGGGGAAGTACTGACTATGTCAAATATCAGCTCGTGGATGTAATGCATGTGATGAAATTCCCATCTGCGAGAAGTGGCAATGGCCAAAACTAGTCGAATGGAGTCCATTTTTGCAACAGGTGCAAATGTCTCTGTGTAGTCTATGCCATGTACCTGTGAGTATCCTTTTGCGACAAGTCGAGCTTTGTACTTGCTGATCTCACCATCTGCAGAAATATTTTTTTGATATATCCATCGACATCGAACAAGTTTTCTTCCTTTCGGAAGTGGAACCAAGTCCCATGTGTTGTTGTCCATAAGAGTAGAGTACTCTTCATCCATGGAAGCCTCCCAAAGTGGGTTTCCAGTAGCCTCAGAGTGTGAATTTGGATCTAAACCAAGTGACATATAGAAATGTATGTTCTGTGGCAGCCAGGGCTTGACGAGCCCCCAAAAAATGTGATCTAATCCTTCTTGTATCTGTAGGATCACCGACTAGTTCACCCGCATCTTGCAGGGTTTTCTCTGCCCAAGTTGGCAACTGAGTTGGAGAAGCCATGACCTGCTCCTCATCCTCTATATCAGACCCAAAATGCTTCTCTAATGGCTTCTCTAAATTTCTTAAAGAAGTTTCTGACTCCTCCTCATCAGTGACAACAAGCGGTTCCTCGACAGGGTCTTCTGAAAAATCATGCAGTGATTCTTCTTCAAACTTCACACTTCGAGCTAGAATGAAATTTTCAGTGTCAGAGTCCAGAAATATATATCCTTTGACACCTTCAGGATATCCAAAAAATATGCATTCAACACTTTGAGGCTCCAAATCCTTCCTCTTATCTGTCAGAATGTGAGCCCATGCTCGTGAACCAAAAATACAAAAGTGCGACACTTTCGGTTTATTACCGGTCCAACATTCAAAAGGAGTGGTGCCTTTGAGTGATTTGTGAGGAAATTGGTTCTGAATGTATGCTGCACAATTACTATCTTCATCCCATATCTTGGGAGCTAATGATTTCAACTGTAGCATACAATTGGCCATCTCTTTTAAGAACCGATTTTTCCTCTCCGCAACACCGTTCTGCTGTGGTGTATATGGCACTGCGTGTTGTAGTTGTATACCTGCATCAATACAAAGTTGTTGCACATATTTGTTGACATACTCCCCCCCATTATTAGTACGGAGTATCTTAATCTTACACCCAGACTCATTCTCAACAAGTGCTTTAAATTCTATAAGGCATTTATATACTTCCGATTTTAATTTAAAAAAAAATACCCAAGTAAAGTGAGAGAAATCATCTATGAAGGTGAGTACATATTGAGCCTTACTGATTGAAGGATGCGAGAATGGGCCCATGATGTCACTATGAATCATCCCAATAGGTGAAGAAGCTCTATGTGCCTTCCCTTTGTCAAACTTTTGCTCTAGATGCTTGCCAAGAATGCATCCTTGACATACATCGCTTGTGAATTTAATAACTGGCAATCCTTCTACCATGTTTTCCTTGTTGAGTTGATGCAAGTAATTATAGTTTAGATGGACAAATATTTCATGCCATAACCTACTGATATCATTATATTGTGATAGAAATAAAGTTCTAATAGATTTAGGAACAAAGTGGGAGAAGAAATACAAACGAGAATTGTGATCTGCAATTCCATGTGCAAGCTGTGAGCCTGTGGAAATGTCGGTAATCACTGCAGAGTCTGGAGTGAACTCCACCTTCCTTCCAGAGATAGAATGAGTGATCTGATATATCGAGAGAAGATTTTCAGACAGTGAGGGAACATGAAACACATTTGTGAAGCAGCCCCCTTCATGATCAACAATTCCTTCTCCGCACACCTTTGCGGGTGTGGCATCTCCCAAGTAAATTGGGGATTTGGTGCTTTCTTCGATGGAGGAATATTCATCTTTTGATGAAGCCATATGGTTCAATGCACCTGAATCAAGGATCCAATATGATGGAGTGGATGTGACAGCCATTAAAGCATGACCATCTCATGCTCTCCCTCCCATTCTGTTATCATCTTTCTTCTTTGCATTTTCGGGCACCATGAGATTGTGTTGCTGCAATTGCTTAGCCATCTCATCGATAGTCTTCCTCATGCAATTTTCTTCAGGATGAAAACCTTTGGAACAGTAGCTGCAAAGTGTTCTTTCCTTCTTATTCTTACCCTTAGGCTTAGAATATTTATCTGAAGATTGTGCGGATCTCTCCTTCTTCGATTCAGAAAATTTACCAGTTCCTTTTTTCTTGTCTTTTCCACTGCTCTTTGGAGCATTAGTAGCCACAAGTTCTTGGTTCTTGGAATGCTTGATGGCACCCATTTGGACTAACTTAAATTTCTCTTGAGTCAATGCTGCAATGAAATCATTCAATGGAGGCATTTCCATTTTTCCTGAGTCAATTTAGATGCTTGAAAATATGACACAAATACAGAATATTCAGGGCCTAATTTCGAGAGAATTGAAAGGATGAGCTGTTCTTCCTCTTTCGTGACTCCACATGAATTAAGTTCAACGAGGAGGGATTTTAACTTGGTGAATAATTCTTGAAGGTTGCTGAAATGAATTAGACTTAGGGATATGAGTTCATTCTCCAGTTGATGCACTCTCATTGCATCCTGCTTGCCGAATAGTCCTTCCAATGTGGTCCAGACCACATCGGGAGTAGTGTCTCTACTGACATGAAAGAGGATATATATGGAAATTGATAGGCATATCATACCAATTGATTCATCTAATTTATTGAAATATTTTATCTTCTCCGCTGCAACATTCGGTTCTTTCTCCGTTCCCATTGTTACCCGGTAAAGCCCTTTGCTTCGGAGGAGCAGAGAGATCTCTATCTTCCATTCAAAGTAATTGAAAGGATTTAGAATGACTTTTGTGGGATGAGAGAGATGATCCATTTCTTCTTTCTGCACCTCTTTATTATCTATACCTGCAAATAAAACCATTTACAATCCACTAGATTCAATCTAGCTCTGATACCATGTAGAATTCCTGCAGAAACCCCGATAGGTATAGAATTCTAGTTAAATTGAACACAAACAATTTGCTGATATTCAAGAGATGAGAGAAAGTTTTTTCTCCATAAATAAGATAATTATATTAATCAAAAATGAATATACATGAGCAACCATCCTCAAAAACAAGAGAGGAGGTGAATATATAGAATTTCCAACATAGAAATTCTAGTAAAAAAAAGCTAGAAATAGCTAAAATAGGTGTCATAAGCTAAGGGAGACCACATAGTTCGACCTAGACCACTAAAGATAAATTTCACACACTCATTAATGTCCACAAGAGTCAATTGATTCACATTATCTCACTTAAGCTCACTTAACTGACAAGAGAAGCAGTTCCAACTCACTTAACTGACCCGAAATAGTAGTTACTAATAATAGTAACGACAAAAATCATTAATTAAGGAATAAATCTCTCACTCAAAGAGGAGGTGCACATTCCCCAATAATAAATGAGTTTTTTCATGGGGGAGTTGGAATAAGTCAAGAATAAATAACGAAAATCAAGAACCGGGAGTTGAGTCTTGATCTAAAATTAACAGTTTTCCCTAAAATCTAGTGATGAGGCACCCTTCTTCTCTATGTGGCAAAATTAGGTGAAATAAAGAGTAAATGAATGTATTAACCAAAATCTAGGAGTCTAATCTAGGTATAAACTAATGTAAGTTAGGGTTATTCTCCAACACAATGAACATTATTCCCCCGTCAGGAAGCACATGACTCTGGCTAGGTTATCATTTGCATCTATCAATCAGGGAGCGCAATGATCCCCTCATCAGGAATCATTCCATCACAAGCGGTAGGTGTGGTAGTAACCAAGGCATGACATAACCTATATAGACCAATAACCTAAGAAAAATCCAATGTGCTAGGAGACCGAATTAACTGTCAAAATACATGAAGACTAAACCCAAGCACCCAATTGACAAGTCAAAACGATGCAAAGAAAATATGACTACTATAACAATCATACATCACATTAAATTATTGAATCCACATAAGTCATACATCCTTAAATTGATCCTTCTATACCATTTATGGAATAACTACTTGTTTTTTTTGCATTGAAAAAGAGAATTAGTATATGCACTTAACATAATCAATACTAATACTAGTGTAATGAGGAATGTAATGATGAATTACACCATGTTCACATAGTAAGAAGTATATTCTCTTATATGTACTAGTTATTCCATGGTGACGCTTGACTACATCAATCTGTACACATTAAAAATAATTATAATCAAAACAAATAGTTCATGGTAACTATTTTCCAATTCCAAGAATTAGACAAGTATTTTCCTAAGGATGAATCCATTATAACCAGACTAATCATGTACGTCTATTTAGCTTGCTGATTAATGTAAAAGGAGATTCTTATAAGAACTGTATTGTTAGCCAAAGAAGAATCTTTTGTTTTTGTCTAGTAATTATATGCTGCTAACTATATATGTTGTCTAACGTTGATATGTTCTCTAACAATACTGATATGTTGTCTATGATATCACTGTCTAGTAATTATGATATCACTGCCTATTGATAGATTGTTTTCTAACACAGTATCATTTCTTATAAATAGTCATTGTCTAACCAGAGGTAGTTGTCTAGCAAAGATATCGCCTGGATTTTCCATGCAACTCAGGAAAACAAGGGAATTAAATCGCTATCCGTTAATGTTGTTATATTACTGTATCCATTCCATTTATGAAATCCCTATTTAACAATGATTCACTGTCAACAATATGATATATATCGCTATCCATTATTGTTATTATATTACTATATCCATTCCATTTCTGAAATCACTATTTAACAATGATTCACTGTCTAACAATATGATATATATTGCTATCCATATATCACTGAGTTAAATATGATATCGTTGAGTTAAATATGATATCGCTGAGTTAATTATGATATTCAAAATCATTTTCATACACAACAACAATTACAACATAGTCTTTCACCTATTAACAACATTGTCATTAACATGTAAAACGATGTCTATCATACATATGATATTGCTTTCTATAAAATTTATGATAATGATGTCTAATAAATGGAAATCGAAGCGTTTATTTCTGGGTTTGTTTAAGTGCAGGGATAAATTGATCGCAAAGACAAATTAATGCAGAGATTAAACATTCAACAAAAACGCAGAGAATCAAGCCCCTAGTTCACTGAGTGGGTACTGTGGAAATAGCTGAGATAAACTGGGTGAAATCACTGGATCAAAAATAGGTACATCGCCCAGAAAATCATGGGGTAAATGCTGTGTAAAATGCCAAGAAAAACATGGTGTGAATGCTGGGTAAGATGCCAAGAAAAATGTGGTGTAAATTCTGTGTAATACGCCAAGATAATCATGGCGTGAATGTTGTCTATACAAAGAGAATCACAGAGTAAAATTTTGGGGAGGACGCAGAGCTACCCATTCACAGAAACACAAAGATTAATCAATCTGCAATGAATCAATCAAAAACACAAATATACTCAAAGTTTAAGAAATTAAAAATGCAGAGTATAATTAGAGTTTAATCAATCAAGACAGAGAGAACCAAAACAACTCTGAGAATAAACGCAGAGAATCAACACAACTCTGAGAATCAACACAGAAAAACAACGATGGTGGACTGGAGAGAATAAACGCCCATGAGAGAATTCCTTGCTGGGCAGAGAATGATCCTACAATTATTATTCATGCACAGGAAAGCAAGGCATTTGAATCTAAGTCTTAAAACACTGGAGTGACGATCGTCGATTCGTCTCCTGGACGACTGCTTAGGCACATACTAATAACTTAAAGGATCACAGAACAGAGGATAAAACAAAATATGCATCCAGATCTTCTCCGTGGGGAAGCAAATAATGAAATAAAATCACAATCAAGGAATAAAGAAAATGCAGGCAGAAGATACAAGAACGCAAGAAAGGTTTGAGTCTGGGGCTCATTCTAGACACGCGCAAAGAGACAACAACTAATAAATAAAGAATACAGTGGATAGAAAGGGTTCTTACTGAATAAATCAAGCAACAAAGGGACTACAATTATCGTAGGAATGCATGTGCAAGAAAACTCATGGAAATGAAATCTTCAACTGAGTACAGAAAAATAAACATGTGTAAATTAAATTCATTGCAAGTAACAATTTTAACATGCGTGCCTTATCCAAATGCGAATGCTCCAAAGTTTCTTTCCCACGGGCGTTCTATCTAGCTCCCACTTACCAACCGATGTGACCTCACCAGTACTTCCCAGCCAACGCCAAGGGTACTCTTCTTCCCCTTGAGCCCCCCAAGCCGCAAAGGGGCCACAAAAACAATACCAGAGAATGATACCACCCAGATCGCCTCGCAAGGTCAAGCTACCACTCGTTAACCGAGCTGGGTATCCCAACTCCAACAAGAGAAAGTTCAGTCAAGATGAAATTTCAACAGCGTAACATTATGCAAGCCAATTGATGATCATACTCCTCCTCCGTCATCTCTTATATAGAGTTTTACAAATAATTAGTTTCCCAAATTCTCATTAAATTCTTTTTTCATAAAATTAATTTCATGTAATTAATTTTATTAATTAATTAAATACTCCTATTTCCCTTACCCACCAAGAGAATTCCTAAAAACGCTCCTCGATGTCCCAATATTCCCTTACAATTCTTAAATGACTTATGCCTTAATTACTAGTTGAGTTCATAAGTAGAAAGTTCCAAAGGCTAGATTCCTTACTAAGTTAGACATTCATCTTTTTCTTTAAGTTCCCCCTTTTTTTAAGTTTCACTTTTTCTTTAAGTTTCCTTTTCTTTTAAGTTTCCCCTTTTTATAACTAAGTTTAGAATTAGTAGTTTAGATAAACAACCATTTACTCTTTTTATGAATTTGATCCCCCATTATAATTTTATTTTACTTTAATAATTAAAGTTTGAATTTATCTTATTAGTTATAAAAAACCTTTAGTGAATTGAAATTTTATAAAAAGAATCTTAGTGAATTAAATTTTTATAAAAGAACCTTAGTGAATTAAAATTTTATACCAAGAACCTTAGTGAATTAAAATTTCCACTTTAATCTGGTTATACATCTAATTAGTTTTTTTTTTGTTGTTCTAAGGTTCTACTCAGACCTAGGTTTTTAATTCACTAGGCTTGGCGATAATTCTTAAGGGGAAAATTAGTCATTGAACTTTACTTATCAAATCATTCATTTTAAGGTTGACTAGGTTTATTCACTTACCAGTTAAAATCATGATGTGCCCTTCAGGATGCACAATGTGCTCCAAGGGTTCCACTCGCCTCCTTCTGTTTTCCTTGCATGACGTTCCCTTCAAGACGCACTACATGCTCCAAGGGTGCCACTTGCCTCTTTCCGTTTTCCTTACACGACGTTCCCTTCAAGACACACTATGTGCTCTAAGGGTGCCAGTCACCTCTTGACTGAATTTGGTAGATGTCAAACCCATGGAGTCAATACTCTTCCAGGTGATCTTGTGGGAGACTAAGGGCCTCTAAGGAATAACACCCCTGCCTTATTGCGCGCCCCTTAGAATAATCGTGAGTGACTGTCATAGTATTCCATCACGACATTGCGGGTCTTCTCGAACTAGGTAATCGTTAACCTATAGTTCGAGCCATGATGAGAGTGGTAGTAGGTTGTGGTAGGGCTATTTCCACACCTCTCCCTCAAAGTCTCTGGTTGTCATGCATGACCCCTCTACTCCAAATGTGAGTCTGGTCAACAAGCTATCATCATCCTGCATCCATCAACGAATCATGTCAGCAATAATAATCAATCATTGTAATATCTAATCATATGTACATATGTCACATCAACAACAGTCAAACCCAACAGTCCACTCCTTGACTCGTTCTGGAGTCCAAGGGGTTTCATCAATGCCTATATATCCTCAATGTCCAAATCCCTACACACTCAGGAGAACCTAGTCAATATCACCTTTCTATGTAAATACAAAAAAATAACATATCATGAAATCCATAATATCTCATAATCATAATCAAAATGACCAATAGTATAATAAACCAGATCACTTGCACACAAGTGTCCTCAAAGAATAAGTTCTCTCAGTGCGCACAAGAGTGGGATGTTATAGGAGAGGCATCTCATCACTTGCAGTTGGTTTCCCCATCCTCTAACAATCATCACAATTGTCCACATACTTTTTTGCATCCTTAAAAATAGTTGGCCAATAGTAGCCTGACTGTAGTATTTTTTGTGTTGTCCTCTTATCAACAAAATGGCCTCAACATGGGCCATCATGGAAGGCTTTGAAGATGTCATTCTGAATCATACATCTCATCCTCCTGTTCACATATTCTAATCACCAAATCAGGCCCTATACAGTATAGACAATCATCATGCCACATATAATTTGCACTCAACTGAATAATCCTCTCTTTTTCTTGAGGGTACAGATTTTGCGGTAATTTTCTTGTTACAAGATAGATAGCCACATCTACATACCAATGAATGTAAGTAGAGATAGCAAACAGATTTTCATCTAGAAAATTTTCATCTACTGGTGCATTATCACCTGTGTGGATCAGTCTGGATAGGAAATCAACAACAAAATTATCTCTTTCAGGTCCGTCAATGATAGTAATATTGAATTCTTGCAATAGTAAGAGCCATCTAGTAACTCTAGCATTTGTCACTAGTTTCTTCATTAAAAACCTAATGGCTAAGTGATTTGTGTGTACAAAAACCTCATACCCTATTATGTAATGTCTGAATTTATTAATGGCATGGACTACTGATAATAATTCTTTTTCAGTGACAGTATAATTTACTTCAATAGGAGAGAGATTTTTGCTGAAAAAGTAGATATCATAAGGAAGTTGGTTTTCTCTTTGTCCTAGACCATCTCCCAAAGCTGTATTTGAAGCATCAGTGCATATATGAAAAGGGAGAGACCATTTTGGTCCTCTTAAAACAGGGGCACTTTAAAACTTTTTCTTTAAAATTTCAAAAGAAATCTGACATTGTTCATCCCAATGGAATTCAACCTCTTTTTATAACAATTTGAACAATGGGGTAGCTAAGTTTGCAAAATTTTGAATGAACCTCCTATAATATCCAACATTCCCTAAGAATATTCTAACTTCTTTATGTGAACTAGGGATTCTTATTTGAGAAATAATGTCAATTTTGGAAAGTTCTACCCTTATTCCGATACCATAAATATGATGGCCCAAGACAATCCCTTCAGTGAGTATCATTCTGTATTTTTCATGACCGAGGGAAAGGTTAGTTTCTCTACACCTGATCAATAATTTCTCCAAATTGTCCAATGCTTGTTGGAAATCATACCCATATACTGTGAATTTGTCCATATAGACTTCTACACAGTCATGGGTTAAATCAGAAAAAACGGTTAGGACAACCCTTTGAAAGGTGGTAGGGGAATTACACAAACCAAAGGGAAGAAACCTATAAGCATAAGTACCCCATGGGAAATTAAATGTGTTTTTCTCTTGATCTTCAGGGGCAATTTAGATTCGATTTTACCCACTAAACCCATCTAAGAAAGAAAAGTACCTCTTCCCAGACAAGGTTTCCAAGACCTGGTCTATGAAAGGAAAAGGAAAATAATCTCTATAGGTAGCCTTATTCATCTCTCTAAAGTCCACACAAATCCTTCATTTTCCATTCTTCTTAGGAACAATAACTAATGGGGATACCCACTTGCTATCTGAAATAGTGTAAATAAAATTGACATGTAGGAGTTTTTGGAGCTCTTCTTTCACTATATATTTTAAAGCTGGATTCATTCTTCTTTGGGGATTCCTAACATGTCTAATTTGATAATTGGTGTAAATATGGTGTATACATGTATCCGAGTGAATTCCTTTCATGTCAGAGTAATCCCATGCAAAAGCACCAGATTGTCGTTGAATCATTTGGATCAATTTTTGTTGTTGATCGGATTCTAAGCTAGAATTGATAGATAGAGATTTTCCAGGATTGATTTCAATAGTCCGAACAATTGACTCTTATTTTTCATTTATTGATGATATATTTAATAATGTAGAAGTGGAGGGATTCCATACCTCCTGAAATTCAAGGCTGAAAATATGTGTAAATTCTGGGAAAGATTGAGGATACTCAATACATTCTATATTGGCTAAAAATAGGCTTGAAATATATTCTTCGGTTTGTTATTGAACTCCCTTTGATTTATCAAGTGTTAACATGAGTTGAGAATAGTTCTCCTCCCCATAGGGATTCTCCAACCATAAAGGAAATTCGGTGGATGGTTGGGAATGAGGAAAGAGAATAAGTTTCTGACTATGGGTCCCATTAGAAATTGTCATCTCCCCAGACCGACAACTAATAAATGCATCAACAGTGGCCAACCAAGGTCGACCAAGCACAACTGGATGTCTAGGTTTGGAGGATTTTGAATGAATTACCAAGAAGTCCACAAGATACTCCTAGAAGGATAAGGTGACTGTTACATCATCTAGACTTCCTGTTGGGCTAATGAATGATTTGTCTGCCAATTCCAGCAAGGTCTGTGTTGGCCTTAAGTGATTTAGTTGCAGTGTTCACATGGTGTCAATAATCATAACATTTATTGTTTCTCCTAGATCAATAAGTGTATTTGACAAAGAAATACCATTAATTTCTATAGTCGCCACTAGATTTCCTGGATCATTATATTTAGATGGAATTTTTGATATAAATTCTGACAGTTGTCCAACCACATGTATAATAGGAGGTTCCTTCCTCTTTCTTCCAGTATTTTTAATGAAAATATCCCTTATAATTTTGGCATAGATAGGAATATATTTGATGGCTTGAAGTAGGGGAATATTTACACATATATTCCTTAGTTCAGCTTCTAAATCATGTCCTATAGGTACCTAAGTTTTCTTTACAAGTAACCTTTCTGGATAAGGTGGAGGATTATTTTCCTAAGGTATTTTTGATGGTTGAGGAGTGTGAGGAGGAGTTTCCTCGTGTACGTGGATGTCTTCTTCTTCATTTCATTGGTTATCTATTTGTTGTTCTTCTTGAATAACCACTATAGAATTTGGTTTATTCAAGACCTTCCCATACCTTAATTGAATTTCATTCAATGAAGTAGGAGTTATAACATAAGTTGGGAAATTTTGTACTTCAATATTCTGTACAAGTTGTGTAGGTCTATTGTTCGGATTAGGGATGGGTTGTGCAGGAATAGGGGTAGGCCGAGGGGGGTTTGGATTAGGTGAAACTTGTATTTGTTGCTTCTGATTTTGGTTGAAAGGCAATGTGAGTTGTTTTTGTATCTGGGAAGGTGGAGGTAGAGAAGGTGGATTAAATCTAGGTAACAACTGAGAGATATTGGAAGGATATTGTGGGTAAGTAGGAAAAGTTGGTGGCTGAAAAGGAACATTCCCATATGTCATCCCCCTCCATCCTTGTTGCCAAGGTTGGAATTTTGGTTGCTAATGTGTCCATTGAGATTAAGGAATTGGGGGAATCCATTGTTGTTGTGGGTATTATGTGGTATAATCGAAAAATATATTAGGATTTTGTTGTCTCCATGCTCTCTTAGGGGGATATGATGTTTCCTGAGGTTCCCCTTCTCCCTTAAAAATGGGTTTTAGTCCAGGTAAGGAAGGGCACTCATTGGTATGGTGGTCTTCTATACAGAGCCCACAAATTTCAATGACAATAATATGACTTTCTTTTTCAGGATGCCTTTTCCTACATCGAGGACATAAAATTGCTAAAGTAGCACTTTCTTCTTCTTGTGTCCTTTTGATCTTCATGGTGTCTAACTTGGTGTTGATTGTTTTTAGGATTTATTTTTTGAATTTTTATAGCATATTCCCTAATTCTATCCTTGTAACACTTCCTGGAGTAGGTTTAGTAGTTCTGCTTATAGTATGCCTTACACTTTTCCCTGCTTTGGCTTGAATGCGGGAGTACCTCTTACAATACTTTGCAATGTCTGCAAATGGATTTTGATATACATCCCCATAACTCATGAGGTTCAATACCTTGATACATTCATATCTTATACCCTTTAGGAATATGGTCCTAACTGTGGTTGTATCTAAGGAGAATTGTTTTGTCATTTGATAATTGTATAGGAACCTTTCTAGGTAGTATTCCAGACTCTCCTCCTTAGACTACTTCATTTTAAATATATCATTCCTAGCATCTCTAGGTATACAATAATCCTGATATTTTTGGAGGAAACTTTCTTTCATACCATCCCAAGATAATATAGTATGCTTTCCTAGACTCATAAACCACCTTAATGATGAGTCTTTAAGTGTGGCTGGAAAGAGTTTTAATTTTTGTGCACTATTAGTATAATTATAACTTCTACAATGTATATCAAATTCAAAAAAAAAAATGAATTAGGATCTTCTGTTGACATACCATGGAAGTGAGGCAATGATGAAAGTGGTATATTCTTCATAGAAACATCTCTGGTAATGTCTAATATTGGTAATCCAAATGTCTCACTTTTATTATTTTCATTCCCTTCCTCATCTGCCATATCTCCAAATAGAACGTTATAGGTTGCAGGTGATGTTTCTCCACTAAGTGATGGTTCAACCACTGGATTAGTTGGAATATCCAACCATTCCAATACTTTGTATGTTGCTCCAATGGAAGATTCAACCTCTTCTACCACTACCTCTGTCTCTTTTCCATCTCCTCCTTCTAATTTGGTCACCGATGATTCCCTTACTTCTTGTTGTGATATATTCTCAATCTTCACAGTAGCTTCAGATTCAGGACCTTTGGTTGTAGTTTCAATTATTTCATTTGAAATATCTCCTCTGAGTGTTTCTCCTACACATAAATTAGTTGAATTAGTATGGGGGGTTTTCTTGATTTTTCTGTAACTTTGGGGGGTTTTCTTGAATTTTCTACAATTTTGAATGCAATAAATATACCTTTACTATCCCTATGTCTATGCATAAAAGAAGATATAATATTAACAAAACACAAACTTTAACTACTGAAGGTAAGAGGACAACCTAACTTTGCAACAACACCACTAAAGTGGATGTGTGGTCTCTTCCATCACATCTTACCATCTTATCTTCGCCCTTAGGTCGTCCTTAAAACCAATCCAAAACCATAAAATCAATCTAATTCAAATACTACCTATTACCGTTTACAACTCCCCGGAAATGGCGGTAAAATGTTGGTGCAATTATATGTTTAATATATTGCAATCATTTAATATGTCCATCCAGTTTCGTAATCAATAGAGTTGATGCACTATATGTGTTGATAACATATAAATTCCTATGTCTGATGAGTATAGATTACGTAAGAAAACACTCTAAAACCAATACTCAGTTTTCACACTTTTCAAGTAACACTCCACACAATTCAAAAATCAGAAAGAAAAGCTCATAAACAAGCATGTGATCTAAAACTCTTGCTCGAGTGATAAATATGTTTATTTACAGGATTATGAAAGGGAAAGATGAACTTTGACTCTGTTTCCTATAGAAACTAAACCATCAACAATTAACACTCTGCACATTTTTAAAATAAATCTCAATCAATACTAGAAGAAATACCAGGTGAATTAAGACACTCCATTATAGGTGCATGTAGGGTGAGAGATGGAAGTATTGATTGTGTCTGTGTTTGCAAGATGTAGCCTAATAAATTCTGGAAGAAACTCTAGGTGTGGTGAGATACTCCATTATAGGCTCATGTAGGGTGAGAGATGGAGATCTTAATTGTCCCTAAATTTTCAAAATAGAAACAAACACTACAACACTCAATCTAACAAATGATTGTCTACCTACACACACACAAGGATAACAAGTATTTACTCATAAGTCTATGTTGCACTCAATTTTTTTATGTTGCACTCATAACTCTCACTCACTTAGAATTACCACACATATATATTTCATGCTATCAAGTGTATCACTAAAACATAACAGGGATAAAGTTAGATGCTATGATCAAACACATAATTATTCTATCCCTACACAGAAAACCAGAATTATAATCACAAATAAATACAAGGAAGCTTACCTTGGTTGGGTCGGTGGGCCCTTGCCGTACCAATAAGGCAACTTTTAAAAGAAACTTGCAGAAGAGAATATTTTATCACACACATTGATTTCATGAATTCCAATTTATATCATTCCGTTAAAAATAGGGGTACAATCAACAGTCTTCAAGAATCAATTCTACAACATAATAGTGCTTAATTATTTCTCTATCTCTATCATCTACAAGGCTCTCTCTTTTAAAGAGAAACAACCATTACAATCAAAGTCTGGAGATGAAATCAAATGACTGAACAAAGATTACAATTGTTTGATGTATTGTTTTTCAAGGAAACGATTTAATCCACATGACACGAAGTTCATGAGGATGAATGTGTATCGTGGTATTCAATGAACAAAGGATGTTTGATCCAAAAAACTCCTTGGATCCATCAAGAGAAAAATCATTCAAACACCCAAGCCTGCAAATGCGGAACTAGTACCGGATGCGCACAACGAGAACAAGAAGACTAGTACCAGACACACACAGTCAACTATATCAGTACCAGACTACACATGAATAGGTACCGGATGAACGTGGAAATAGGCATTGAATGAACACATCATTGGTACCAGATGAGCACAGAGATGGGTATCAGACGAGCGTAGAAATAGGTACCGGATGAATTGAATACTGGAAGAATGCTGAAAGAGGTACCAGATGAAAAAGAGTTGTGTCATAAGGTCTTCTTAGATCATTCAAAGTAATTAGAGATAATTTAACATCAATTATTAAATTCCAATCATCAAGAAATCTCACAAATCATGATTAAACATAAGTTACCTCATATATACACAAAAATGGCTAAAATACATGTATTTTGAGAAAAATAGGAAAATAGTGCATATGTCTGAGGCAAAGTTGGTCAAGATATAGGACAAGATAAGGAAATTGGAGGTATAAAAAAGGGGACCCAATACTGCTTTCTCATGCATTTTCCTCTTCTATCATCGATACCCCAACAATAAATTTTTGAACCTCCATTAGAACTAAGCATATCAATGTGAAATTTCTTTCTCCCATCAACATAAACCTTGTCAATGACACACACTACTACATATTGAAAAATTTGTGATGACTACTTGCAATGAAAGTACCCTTTCATTGAAAAATTGAAGATAAAGAGTTGAATTTTTTAATTTTTTTATAAATCCAGCCCGTGTCCGTCGCTCTTGTGACAAAACTAGATGTAGATATCAAGAGAGACGAATGTGAATATAGTGGACTCCCGTCGCTCTTGCAATGAACTTTGGTTATCATCACAAGAGCGACGATCCAATGATGACCATTACACTGTTTGAAAAATTCAACATTGATTGTTACATTGTTTGAAAAAGTCACATTGACTTGGTCAACGTTCGTCGCTCTTGCGATGAAAGAAAATCTATAATTATTTTGCAAATTAGAGATCTTGCGATAATCTTGCTATAACAATGACGGTTTATAAAGGGTATTTTTGTGAGGAAGAATGTCACAGAATATTAGAGGTGGGAAAAAATTTAAAGAGGGTGAAAAGGGTGATGGTGTATGTTATTTCCCTTGCAAAAAATGTTGCACTACATTTCCTTTAAGAATTTTAATAGCAACAACTAAAAAAATTTGTATGAAATATGGGCACATTGATGGGGGATCGAATGCATATCGTCCTATGGTAATTAGCTATATATTCATTATTTGTTTTTATATTGTTGATTTTATATAAAATTATATATATGCATATATAATGTTTGAATATTTGTTATACACACTAATTTTGCATGATTGTTTGTAATTATAAAGTTAGAGTTTTCCTCTAACTTTCTGCAGAATATTGCACCAAGTAGTAGTAGAAATGATGTTGTGCAAGCTGAGGAACATGATCAACAAAATGAGGATCTCATAGAAGGAGATGATGGGACAAATCAAGTTAATGATCCCATGGAAGAATATGATGGGACAAATCAAATGATCCAAGATTTGTTTGCTCAACCGGATGAGGATGGGGACAATGATGGTATTTATGATGAACCTCTATTAGAAAAGGAAAATAAACGACTTTATGAAGGCTCAAGAGAAAATCTTCTCTCTGCTACATTGCTACTAATGAACTTAAAGATTATGAATAATTTGTTGAACACTTGTATGACACAGATCCTAAGGTATGTAATATGCTTCACCTCATATACATAAATGTTGACTTTTTTCTATTTTTTTTTAGTGTTAATTAATGTGTAAAATAAGAATGCAATTTTTACAATTAATATTCTTTACATTAACTAGTTATTGTTATGTTGTAGATTGTTAGGTGAATGTTTTTTACCATCGTCAAATATTTTACCTCACACATATCGATATTTGCATGCCATTATGAAAGACATTGGAATGGATTATCAAACTATAGATGCATGTCCTAATGATCATATTATATATTATGGACAACATGCTTCGAAAACAAAATGTCCATAATGTCTTATTAGTAGATATCGAACCGATCAAGTAACAAAAAGGGTGCCTCGAAAGGTTGTTCGTCATATTCCCATAATTCCACATTTGCAACGATTGTTCAGGTGTGAAAGCATAACACAATTTATGGATTACCATGCACGTAACATAAGTGGAGATGGTTTTCTTTGAATTCCCGCCGATGGTTATGCATTTAGGGAAATTGAGGAAAAATGGGCAGATTTCAAAGATGAACCTCATAATGTTAGGATTTCATTGGTAGCCGACGATGTTATTCCATTCGAAGAGATTAGGTCTATTTACTCAGTGTAGCTTATTTTTGTTATCAACAATAACATTCCTCCTTTGATGTCAATAAAGAGGGAGCATATAATGTTGACAATGATTGTTCCAGGTATTTGTTTACATTAATTGTTTGAATGTAACATTTTCATTTGTTTCGTTTTTTGCATAATATATTTTGTTTATTTATTTACTTATATATACATATCATGGTTATAGTAATTATGTGTAATTTCAAACAATTAGGTAAGTACCAATTTAAATATATGAATGTATATATCGATCATCTTATCGATGAGCTACTAAATTTATGGGATGGCATCACTATGTATGACATCTGTAAACCAATCGGGGAGAAGAAATTTAAATTCCGTGGAATACTTTTATGGCCAATTCATGATTCCCCAGAACTAACACATTTTTGTGGTATGTAGCATTATATTGCTCTTTAATAATATATAATTTTTTAAAGATGTAATGCTACATGTTCAATTTTTAAATAATCTCATCATATAATTGACATTAATCCATTTGTTGCAGGTCTTCAAACAAAGGGTAGATTTCCATGTCCAATTTGTGGTCCTAAGATGAAGTATCTTCATTCAAAATTTTTAGGAAATGTGGTATTTTATGAGTATAGGCACATCCTCCCTAAGAACCATAGGTATCGTACTACTGAAAAACATCTTTTCAATGGGAAAGAAGAGACTGGTTTAAAACCATGAAGAATGAAACCTGACCTATGGAGGTTGGAATATAATAGAAATCATGAAGGTACGCAATTTCTTTATGTATCATATATGTAATTCTTTGAATTTTTATTTTAATGATTGAATTTATTTTACTGTATTTGATAATTATTATTGTGATTTCTTTTATGCTTCATGAAGGCTGCCATCATGAAGGTATTAATAATGGGCTTCCACGAGGAATGAAATGTTATCCCACTCAATTCATGAGGTTTCCCTACAATGAGGAGCTAAAAATAGCTCATTTGTTTGATACAATGCATTTCAAGAAGAATGTGACAAAAACGTTATGGTGAATCATAGATGGTAGGAGGGATAAAGAAAAAAATGTCAAAATTTGTACTGACAGTCAGGAGTCAATCATGCAATGCGAAGTGTGATCCAATCAAATAGATATGGAGACCGAAATAACCTTCCATGGTTATTAACAGAGCAACAAATAAATGGTGTAAAAGAGGCCATTCAAAAAATTAAATTTTCCACGGGTTTTTCTTCAAACATAAATAATATCTTAATGAATAAAGGTGAATTTGGTGGGGTAAAAACACATGATTGACATACTTTAATTAAGGTAATAATTTTGGTATACATATTTGTATATTGGCCTTATACATCTTTTAAGTGTTTTTATTTTTTATTTTTGTCTACTTTGGTCGAAACAAATAACGATTCATTTTTTTTGTTATAGTATGTTCTATCACTATCTCTCCCAAACGACTATGACAACAACATCAAACAAGTTATATATGATATTGGAAAACAAAAGAGGTAAGTAGTTGTGATTTATATGTAAAATGTTCTTTCAATTTGTTGTTGTACTTAATGACATGTGTTTTACTTGTAATGTAATATATATTATATGTTATGTTGAAACATGTTATTTTCTTGTCTCATGATCTCATGTAGATGGTTGTCATTGAAAGAAATCCATGAATATGATATAAAGTATTGGAAGAGAGAAATTCCTCGGCTAATGTGTGAAATGAAAAAGTACATACCTCCAAAATTTTTCAATGCATAAGAACACTACCTCATACACCAAGTTGAGGAGATTGAAATTTGTGGACCTGTACACACAAGGTCAATGTGGATGGTGGAGAGGCATGTTAAGAACCAAATATCAATATAGCATAGAAAAACCTCAGAATAAGTACTCAACGCCTTGAAAAAGAGATAATTTCAGATAATAAGCCTCTTTGAGGGGGCAACCTACTTTTACCCCACATAAATGTTCAAGTACAAG
>ML783953.1:824720-856416 GCA_009831015.1 Picea engelmannii | reverse complement strand
TATTTTGTTACTATCTTCTTTTGTAAATCATTTATGTCCCTACGCATTTCTTCACCTTCATCAAGAGTCCAAGTAGGATTGTCTGGAGGCTTATTTAGTGTAGAAGTTCCCTTTTTTGGTGGCATGTTGGCCAAGTATCACTTTAAACCTTGATTTTGAGGTGGTTCTGCTAGACAATCTTCCTTTTATTGTATCTCCAAAATTTCATCCCTTCTGAGTATGAACTTTCATTTTTTATATGTATCTAATATTTCTTATCTTCAATGCCACAAGTCTGATAAAAATTGGATGTGCCAGGTGGAATTTATAGTAACTTCCCCACAACTTGCTGATTTTTGGCCTTTCCAGGAGATCTCACTTGTATAGCGTTCCCCGCACAAAATAATTGATATAAAATTCTGAAACTCGTACCATAACTACTATGGTCTGTCCACTATCCGATGCAACTAGTCTCACTCAATTTGGATACTCTAAGAAGAATTTATGATTGTTTTACCCGGAACACCTGCTTGAGACTAGTCAATAGGACTAGTAAGATACCCTATCTTCCACAGGGTGTATATACAAATTTATGATGACCCAGAAGCTGAAATTGCTACCACAGATACCTTACTTATTTATGAGAATATCCTCTGGAGTTCCAAGTCTGAAATGTCACAGAAAACATTGTATAGTGAAAATTACGCAATGACTCCATTCAGGATGATTCCAGAACCCTATCTTACAAAGGTTGTATCTCAGAAAGTATAAGGCCTCAGGCACTGAATTTTTAACCCAACGTACCTTGATCCGTCTACTAAATATTCTCCAAACCATTACTTATGAATCTTTGTAGAAAAAATGTTATAGAAAAAATTCCACGGTGTCTCAGATGTAGCAGCGAAACCCAAAGACCTTGAGCTCTGATACCATATGTTAAGAACCAAATATCAATATAGCATAGAAAACCCTCCGAATAAGTACTCAGCGCCTTGAAAAAGAGATAATTTTAGATAATAAGCCTCTTCGAGGGGGCAACCTCCTTTTACCCCACATAAATGTTCAAGTACAAGATGATTCCAAATGAAAATGTCTTCTTGGTATATATAGGAAAATAGGAGGTATAATTACAACTAATGGAATAAAGCTGACATAAATAAAATAATATTACTAATGTAATATGCTCCAATTAAGGGGTAATGAGCCAATATTAGGGCTTAACAAGGCACTTGAAATCATTGAAGGATTTGGTTAGACAAAGAGCACATCCCGAGGGTTCTATGGTGGAGGGATATATGGTATATCAATCCATGGTGTATATTAGTTAGTATATTCATAAATTAGCAGTGCCAACTATGCATGCAGTGGATCGCATTTGGGATGTGAACTCCATCAAAAAATTTGAAGATTAGGAGAGCTTGTTGGGGAAAGGTAGAATGAAAAAAATGAGAGGTAATATATTCATAATTGTGGAGACTTATATTAATACATATAAATTTTCGTTTTTTGTGTATATGATCATACTCATTAATATATTAATATATGTTATTTCATAAATTATTAATATTTACGATGGACGTTATAAGTAATATTGAATATTGGTGAATATTTATGATTTTTTGATTCAGTTGCTCAAGATTGGGATGCACTGCATTTATACATTGCAAACAATCTTGACTGGATTAATGTATAGATTGAAATATGTAAACACCATCAGGGCAGTAGGTTATCATGGAAACAACTATCTGAATTGGTTAGAGAAGCTCGTTGTAACGGAGATGCCAATGTTACACAAAGGGAGATTGATTTAGCATATGGTTTAAAAGATGGATAAGAAGGCAAATTCAACCATTTTATTCGGTTATTTTATATTATATTAATGTGACTACATGTGTGTTATCACTGAAAAATCATCTGCCACATCGCACACAAATGGTTAAGGAAACACACCAATGCCAACAACAATTAGTTCACTTACAACACTGAAATGAATTCAAAAGTAAAAAAACTATACAATTGGGTAAAAAATTGACATGTTCAAAATCACCAAAGGAAGCGCGCGCACGGTGTGAAGTGTGTACGAGCCAACAAAGCTCTAAGTGTGCACAATGTGCCAAGTACGCGACTGTGTATGAGAAAAGTTGCACACTTCTATGAGCAACGCATTGATGGATCTTGTTAGCCCCTCAACCACTTATGGACCAACTCCCAACACGATTTGACCTTCATATCTGAGCGAAATCCGAATGGGGGGATGGTCAAGGACTAGAGGGTGCCCTAAAAGGCCCCTTGTTCACACTAAGAACCAATTACATTTTTCTTTGAAGAAATGCTATAAATAAGAGCCATGGGTGCACTAAGAAACAAATATCTTCGTAGTATTGTTATGCTGCAATAATTCTGCCTTGAGATTCCTCTTTTCTCTTTGGAGCCTTCAAGCATCATTGCAATAGGCCATTCCACTCACCTCTTGAGGGAATAGGCATTAAATTTATTCACCATTTTCCATTTCTTCCATTGTATGAAGAGATTTCCATTAGGGAACTCAAGATCCCTCCCGAGGAGGAAGAGGGGACTCATAAGTCCTCATTTTTCTCTACGGTGTTTTTCCTACTAATCTATTGATCCATTGGTAACATTATGTTGGTCATTGGTTGATTTTTATGGTTATAAGTTTCTCATGCTTTCTAACTTTTATTTCTTAGTTGTTTTATTTTTATTTCTTTGTTTATACATGTTTTTGGCTTGTTTAACCCACTCACAAACTTGTTTCTTGTCTAGCAGGCTCATCGAGACATGCAAGTGTTGATGTTTTTCTCACCCAAGTGAAAAAACCAACACAATAGTTTGGCGACCATACTGGGGATCGGTATCAAATTCCACCCTATTTAAGCCTAGAGAGCACTTATTTTTTTATCAATTTGTCTTGCAGGTACCAAAACTGGCCTAGCCCAACCTGCAAAAGTCAAAATTCAGAGCTGGGGAAGGAGTATTTCACTTGGAAATTTCCTCCCCGATGCGTGATAGGAAGTGCGCGGTTTTTCCTTTGCACAGATGTGCACTCTGCACACTGTGTGTGCCACATACTTTTTTTCACTTTGCATTGTGCACCCACTATGGACCTATCATAGTTGTAACCTGTGCATATCTCCAGTTTTTCAAAATTGTAAGGGTTTTTATGATGATTTGAAGGCCCCTAGCCTTCAGATTTTTTCTTTCATGCACTTTGTAAGGCACATGCACTCCACTTAGAGTCATTTACCATATGAAAGGTTAGCTAACATAGGCACTTAGGGGGTAAAACGAACCAAATATTCTCCTCTTTTTGTTTTGTTTGCCACATGGATGGCTTGTTTGGCTTGTAAAATTTTAAGTTGAGATTATTGCTAGCATACATAAATAAGTTACATTGGTGACGCAGTCGCACTCCTCGGAGCACGTCCGCTCTCACAAGATCTTCTTCTTCTTGGCTCAAAGAACTCCAAGGTTCTTCTATTTCCCTATCGGGAAATCTGCACCCCACAGATTCTCTTCTGCACGATCCCCCTTTCTTTATTTATCGGAGAATCAGAACTCGCGGCTTCGCAAGTTCACTGTCGATTACTGGGCTCTCGAATCCCCGAGACCCGATGGCTCAGTCAACGCTGACCTCTTCCCGTATCTATCGGGATTTCTCTTATCGCGGTTTCGCTACTCGCGATGTCGTGTACTTTCATTTTCCGACTCCCAATACCCGATGTGACGAAACTCCGACACACGTGCGAGTTGTCACCTTAACTCCCGATACTTCTATCAAGATTTTGGGATTCGCGGGATTGCGAATCTTGATGTCAATGGTTTCCAGACTTTCCTTTTCCCGATCTCTGATACTGTGCCACCTGTACTCCACTAGCTCCTGCTATGTCCCACACGACTCTTCCGTCAGGATATCGCGGATCGCGATTCCAAACTTTCTGTGTATCTCGTCATTAAAACCCCCGATATGCCGAACCTCGACTCTTCCGGATCTCCTGACACGCGCCCTCAACAATGAACGGTTCTAATCTTGTTGGGATATCGTGGATCGCGATATCGCAATTCTCATTACAACGACTTGGAGCTTCGACTTGCGGATCCCCGATATGCGATGTCACGTGTAGATCTGACGGTCCCTATGACTCGGGATCGACGAATCTGCCCCTCCTGAGCTTTGAACCTCCTCCACACTTACACTATAACCTCCCTGCACCTCCGCAAGATCCAACGGCACTCGATGCTTGGTGAAATCTCCTCAGAGGATTTCGACCGTTCGTTCTTCCTTTGATTCTGTGAAATGAAGAAGTGTCTCTCCACGAGACTCGTTCACCTGCTCGCCAATCCGGCGATGCTTTCCCCAGATTTCCAATAGCAGCTTCCCTACGCTTATCCTTCAGTGAATTCGAAGGCCTATTCCTCCTGAGATTGTTCTCGACTTCAGTCTTCAGAAAGAAACCTTGCACGCACTCCTTGCGGCAAATCTTCAACAACATTTGAGTGTTGAAGTCACTCGACTCTGCGCACACTTGCAACAATAGTCTTCTGATACTCTGCTCAGAATCACAACTCTGAGACTTATTTTGGCCTGCGCACTCCTTGCACGACACTGTGCCTATCTGCACCTTCGAGGAAATGAGAGCAAAAGCTATCTCTAATTGAACCCTTCTGTCAACGCACTCCTTGCGAACAATTCAACTGAACTCCTTGCAGGAATCCTCTGGCTAAATTAGAGAAACAATTGAAACTCATTCCGTCTCCCTCTCAGACTTCAATTTAACCATGAAATCACATACACAGCATATAAAAGAAAATGTATGACAGGAAGCAAATATTCATGAGCATAACATCAATACACAAAGAAACAACACAAACCATGAAATTGAATCAAAGCTTTATTCTATTAATTCAAATGCCTGTACATGGGTGTTCTTCATACAACTCTCTGCATGCTCTTCTCTTCTTGCTCCCGTTCATGTTACAATGATACAATGAGGGTGTCTATATCCGTTTTCCCTCTTGGACCCTAAAGTTATCAAATCTAAAATTAAATTCCTATCTACTAGCATTAACTATATTAAATGCCGACTATCTACTAAAGGATGAGAGATATCCGCTCAAGGTCCATTACAATATACAAGTGCGCCATCTCTTAAATGAGTCATTTAAGATCGCACAACAATTCCAAAGCATTTTCAAAATTTGTGCTGGCTTGTCTAGCTGTCCTCTGCTTCCGCGCTGGCTCGCTTGATGTGCTGGCGATGCTCCTGCATCATACTCCTCGGCTTGAAAATTTTCATGGGCTCCTGTCCATGAGCTCCTGCATGGCCTTTCCATGCTTCTGTATCTCTGTTTCTCTCTCCCAACTAGCATCTTCCATTGGATGATTCTTCCACTTGACCAGATACTCATAGTATTCCTTCCTCCTAGTCTTCTTACTCACTCTCATGTCCAGTATGCACTCCATCTGTGGCTTCTGTGCAACTGGCATCTGTTTCATCCACTGGATCACTGACTCCTCTGTTCTAGTCTCTGCTTCTCCAGCCCTATATGGGTATAAATATGCGACATTGAATATCAAAGATATTCCGATGCCATCCGGCAACTCGATCTCATAAGCATTTTCTATGAATTTTCTCGAGACCTTGCATGGTCCGATTTTATTCATCTTTAACTTATTGTATGTTCCCCTCGGGAACCTTTCCTTCCTCAAATGTGCCAAAACTAGATCATCAACTTTGAACTAAAGTTGTCTCCGATGCTGATCTGCTCTGCGCTTGTATTCCTGGCTTGAATTTTGCAGTCGCTCCTTCACCCTGCTATGAAGTTCCTTCATCGCCTCAACGAATTCTTCTGCACTAGCGCTGCTAGTAGCAGTCCACTCTGAATCCCTTAGTTCAAAAAATCCTCTCGGCTGCACCCCATACACAATCTGAAATGGACTTCGGCCTGTGCTCCGATTTACTGAATCGTTGTATGCGAACTCTGCTTGTGGTAATATCTGGTCCCAATTGCTATGGTTCTCTGTCACCAAGCTTCTCAACAAGTCTCCCAGACTTCTGTTCACCACTTCTATTTGTCCATCCGTCTGAGGATGATAAGAATAACTAAACGCCAAGTTAGTTCCTAGCTTCTTCCATAAGGTCCTCCAAAAATTCCCTATGAATTTAGTGTCCCTGTCCGAAACTATGCTTTTCGACAATCCATGAAGTCGAACGACCTCCTTGAAAAACATATTCGCGATGTGAGTCGCATCGCTGGTTTTCTGGCATGGGATAAAATGTTCCATCTTAGAAAACCTATCCACTACCATAAAGATTGAATCAACACCTCTTTGTGTCTTTGGCAACCCCAATACAAAATCCATGCTGATCGCCTCCCATGGCCTCTCTGGTATGGGTAATGGCTGATAAAAACCTGCATTCTTCTTTCTCCCCTTTGAATGCTGGCAAATTCTACATCTGTCAACGAATTTCTTGACATCTGCTCGCATGCCTGGCCAAAAATATGACTCATTCAACTTCGCGAATGTTTTGTCATGGCCAAAGTGTCCTGCCAATCCCCCACTGTGCTTCTCTTTTAACAAGTTCTCCCTCATGGAGCATTTCAGAATACACAGTTGATTGCCTCTGAACAACAATCCCTCCTGGATCATATAATCTATCCAAGGACTCCTATCTCTGAGAATTGGATTCTCAGCTGCTTCATACGCTTCTGCAAAATCTGCATCACCTGCGTACCTGTCCCTGAGATCTTTAAAACCCAATGTTTTGACTCGGAATTCCTGCAACAACAAACACTTCCTGCTCAAAGCATCAACCACTTTGTTAGCAGTACCCGAAATATGCTTAATCACAAATGTGAAATTCTGCATATACTCTACCCATTTTGCATGTTTCTGATTCAAGTTCTCCTGTTGAGTCACAAACTGTAATGCATGATTATCACTATACAAAACAAATTCTTTTGGGATCAAGTAATGCCTCCACTTATTCAATTCTTGTATGATAGCATAGAATTCTTTATCATACGTGGAGTATTTCAACTTTGCCTCATTCAACTTCTCGTTGAAATATGCAATCGGTTTGTCCTCCTGACTCAAGACCGCTCCTATGGCAAACCAACTTGCGTCACATTTCACCTAAAATGTCTTCAGGAAATCTGACAACACCAAAACTGGTTGTTCTGTGATCTTCCACTTCAATAGATTGAATCTCTTCTCAGCCTCTGTTGTCCAGTGAAAAGACTTATGCCGCTTCTTCACTGTATCCATCATCGCTGCGCTGATTCCACTGAAATTCCTGATGAATTTTCAGTAGAAACTAGCCAAACCATGAAAACTTCTCACCTCAAATACATTTCTCGGTGATGGCCAATTCTTGATCACTTCCACCTTATCCGGATCCATCCTCAACTCATTAGCCGAAATAACAAACCCCAAGTAAATGAGTTCTGTCTTCATGAATGAAGATTTCCTCATATTAATCAACAACTTCTCCTGCTGTAGCTTCTTCATCACTATAGCCAAATGCTTCAAGTGTTCTACCACTGATTTACTGTAAATCAGTATATCATCCAAATACACAATGAAAAATTTCCTGATGAATTCCCTCAGGACTTCATTCATCAACCTCATAAAGATACTCGGTGCATTTGTCAAGCCAAACGGCATGACTAGCCATTCATACAAACCTTCATTGGTCTTTAAGGCTGTTTTCCACTCATCGCCTTCCCTCATGCGAATCTGGTGATATCCGCTTTTCAAATCAATCTTTGAAAAATATTTTTCCCCAGTCAGGCAATCCATTAGATCATCCATTTTCGGCAATGGAAATCTATATCTAATGGTTATCTTATTAATCACTCTTGAGTCGGTACACATTCTCCAACCTCCATCCTTATTCGGACTGAGTACTGTCGGAACAACACATGGACTCAAGATTTCTCTGACCAATCCCTTGTCCAATAACTCCTGGACCTGCTTCTTGACCTCTTCATTTTCTTGCGGCGTCAACCTATACGCGGCTTTATTTGGAAAACTGGCTCCTGGTATGAGGTCAATATGATGACTCACACTCCTCATCGGTGGCAACGAACGAGGTAATTCTTCCACGATGATGTCAGCGAACTCTTCCAGTAGTTCCTGAATCTCATCTGGTAGATCGTCCACTCTTGTGCTAGTCAGAACAATCCTCGGTTTCCTGACCACAAAGAATTGTGGATCTTCCTTCTTCTTAACCTCTGTAAGAAGCTCCTTCCTACTCATGAGAAGTACTGTGTTTCTTACCTCCGGCTTCACCTCCTTATCTTTTATCGGAAGCAACATATGGGTTCTCCCATTCTTCTCCAAGGTATATGTGTTCATTCTCCCATCATGAATCACATTTATGTCATATTTCCATGGTCTACCCAACAATAAATGACATACATCCATGGGAATAACATCACATAAGATTTTATCATTATATCCTCCTATTTTGAATTCAACCAAGCATTGTTTAGTAACAGTTACCTGGTGTCCTTTTGGTAGCCACGAAACTCTGTATGGACTTGGATGATCAGTCGTCTCCAGTTCCAGCT
The DNA here is from genome assembly GCA_009831015.1 of Picea engelmannii. Taxonomy (NCBI): domain Eukaryota; kingdom Viridiplantae; phylum Streptophyta; class Pinopsida; order Pinales; family Pinaceae; genus Picea; species Picea engelmannii. The sequence goes on along the minus strand of ML783953.1, from coordinate 847,845 downwards.
TTTCTACCATCTCTGTAGATATGAGATTATCCGTGTTACCACTGTCCACGATAACCTTGCATACCCTATCCTTGGTCTTGCAAGCTGTTCTGAACAGTCTGGTCCTTTGGACTGAACTTTCCACCTCTTTCTCAAATGTCAAAAGGAATTTTCGCATCATCAACGATCTTTCGCCTTTTGCGTCTTCTGCCTCAACATCCCGCCTTTGCACTTCTGTGATGTGAGCTTCTCCAACGTCCTTCTTTTTCTCTGGACACTCATAAGACTTGTGCCCATTCTTTCCGCATGTGAAGCATGTGATGACTCCACCTCTTCCTCTTCCTCTACCTCTGGTACGAGGAAAAGTGTTGTTGTCAGCATATCCTCCGCTTTTCTCTGTATGCTTCCCTCTCTGTTCAACATATGGCCCTCTCTGTGAGGTTCCACCTCTCTCAATTTTACCCTGAGGTTTCTTCCATTCCTCTTTGGGCTTCTGGTATTTCTCCTGGGCAACTGCCTTGCCTCTGGGCTGACTTCTGCCTCGCCCTCCTTGAGCTTGCTTACGGCTCAGCTTCTCTTCGGCTTTCAGAGCCATTTGATAAGCATCCTCCACAGTTCGGATGGTTACCATGCTCAATTCATCCTGAATGTCATATCTCAGACCATTCAGATATCTAGCAACCTTCTCATCATCGCTCTCCCGATGACCTGCTCTGATGTTCAGTCGATAGAATTCTTCAGTGTTTCTTTCACTGTCATCACCTTCTGTCTCAGGTTCTGCATTCTCCTGAATAGAGTAATTTGATAGTCTCTCGAGATGAACTTCACCTTCATCTTCGCAATCATTCGATCCCAACTCTTGATCTTCTACTTGCCTTTGCAACATCTGTCTGCTTGTAGCTTGTCCCACCATAATGCTACATGTCCTTTCAAGCGTGTGACAGCATGCTTGACTCTCTTATCTTCTTCGACCTCTTCATAGTCGAAGTATGTGTCGAGAGCTCTAATCCAGTCTAGTAGCTCTTCTACATCCAGATTTCCCTCATAGACTGGAATGTCCATTTTTGCCTTCGCACCCATCCTGGCAATAGCTTTAATTAGGCGTTCATTCGCTGCATCCTCGGCTGCAAATTCTTCTTCTCGTTTAGCCTCGACTTCGCCCTCGGAATCACTGAGATCCCCTGCACTAGCAGTGCGTCTTTGCACTGTCTCCATATCTTCAAGTCTTGCTTTGCCTCTCCATTTCTGGATTTTCTACCTGCCTGCCTCTTCTTCGCACCTCCCTGTCCTCTGGATCAGGTGATTGCCTTTCTCTCTTGGGCGACATGATGAATCCTCTTCTCTGCTACAGAAAGCAAAGAGATATTCCCGCTCTGATACCAAACCTTACACAGTCGCACTCCTCGGAGCACGTCCGCTCTCATAGGATCTTCTTCTTCTCGGCCCGAAGAACTCCAAGGTTCTTCTATTTCCCTATCGGGAAATCTACACCCCACAGATTCTCTTTTGCACGATCCCCCTTTCTTTATTTATTGGAGAATTGGAACTCGCGGCTTCATAAGTTCACTGTTGATTTCTGGGCTCTCGAATCCCCGAGACCTGATGGATCAGTCAACGCTGACCTCTTTCCGTATCTATCGGGATTTATCTTATCGCGATTTCACTACTCGCGATGTCATGTACTTTGATTTGCCGACTCCCGATACCCGATGTGACGAAACTCCGACACACGTGCGATTTGTCACCTTAACTCCCGCTACTTCTATCAGGATTTCAGGATTCGTGGGAACGCGAATCCTGATGTCAATGGTTTCGGGACTTTCCTTTTCCCGATCTCCGATACTGTGCCACCTATACTCTACTAGCTCCTGTTGTGGCCCACACGACTCTCCCATCGGGATATTGCAGATCGCGATTCCAAACTGTCTGTGTATCTCGTCTTTAAAACCCCCGATATGCCGAACCCCGACTCTTCCGGATCTCCTGACACGCGTCCTCAACAATGAACGGTTCTGATCTTGTCGGGATATCGTGGATCGCGATATCACAATTCTCGTTGCAACGACTTGGAGCTTCGACTTGCGAATCCCCGATATGCGATGTCACGTGTAGATCTGACGGTCCCTATGACTCGGGATCGACGACTCTGCCCCTCCTGAGCTTCGAACCTCTTCCACACTTACACTGTAATCTCCCTGCACCTCCGCAAGATCCAACGACACTCGGTGCTTCACAAAATCTCCTCAGAGGATTTCGACCGTCCGTTCTTCCTTTGATTTTGCGAAATGAAGAAGTGTCTCTCCACGAGACTCGTTCACATGCTCGCCAATATGGCGACGCTTTCCCCAGATTTCCAGTAGTAGCTTCCCTACGCTTATCCTTCAGTGAATTCGAAGGCCTATTCCTCCCGAGCTTGTTCTCGACTTCAGTCTTCAGAAAGAAACCTTGCACGCACTCCTTGTGGCAAATCTTCAACAACGTTTAAGTGTTGAAGTCACTCGACTCTGCGCACACCTGCAACAACAGTCTTCTGATACTCTGCTCAAAATCACAACTCTAATACTTAGTTTGGCCAGCGCACTCCTTGCACGGCATTGTGCCTATCTACACCTTCGAGGAAATGAGAGAAAAAGCTATCTCTAATTGAACCCTTCTGTCAACGCACTCCTTGCGGACAATTCAACTGCACTCCTTGCAAGAATCCTCTGGCTCAATTAGAGAAACAATTGAAACTCATTTCGTCTCCCTCTCAGACTTCAATTCAACCATGAAATCACATACACAGCAGGAAGAAAATATTCATGAGCATAACATCAATACACAGAGAAACAACACAAACCATGAAATTGAATCAAAGCTTTATTCTATTAATTCAAATGCCTGTACATGGGTGTTATTCATACAACTCTCTGCATGCTCTTCTCTTCTTTCTCTTGTTCATGTTACAATGATACAATGAGGGTGTCTATATTCGCTTTCCCTCTTGGACCCTAAATCTATCAAATCTAAAATTAAATTCCTATCTACCAGCATTAACTATATTAAATGCCGACTATCTACTAAAGGACGATAGCTATCCGCTCAAGGTCCATTACAATATACAAGTGCGCCATCTCTTAAATGAGTCATTTAAGATCGCGCAACAATTCCAAAGCATTTTCAAAATTTGTGTTGGCTTGTCAAGCTGTCCTCTGCTTCCGCGCTGGCTCGCTTGATGTGCTAGTGATGCTCCTGCATCAATTGGGACTAGAAGTTAACTTTGACCCTTGAGTATTCTCTTCTCTCGCACCATAGTGTGATCATTAGAATCAGAAAGGTGGTTAAAGGGACATTTCATCCCCCTTAACAAAAATATTTAGGAGAGGACAACACCCCCCTAGGGTTCCTCTTAGTTTTTTGAAATCATCTAAAAGTTTTGTAAGGGCCCATACATACCCACATGCTTGCAATCTAGGATAGTTTCAAATATTTCTTAGTGTAAACAACATTTAGGGAGTTTAAAGGATTTGTAAAGGACTCATATGTCCGCATTGCTAGTTCTTTAGGGATTTTAAAATTCTGCAAGGTTGTACCAATGACACATAGTAAGCTAGGTAAAAAAGATTTGTAAGGACTACAGGAAGTACACGTGTTGCAATCTCACACCTAACTTATTAAAAACTTGGCACACTTTCTCACTAGCTTACACACAAAGTCACTCCCCACACACATAATTTCTATTTTGAATAGTGGGGGTTGAAGTAGGTTTTCTCCAAAGGAATTCTGAAACGTCCCACTACTTCTTTGGAAATTATCCACACCAATTAATTCATCGATATTGGTTCACACCCCCAATCTCTCAGCCCACCATATCTAATTTTTTTCTAAAATCTCAGTAAGTTTTCCTCCACAGGAGGTGCCAAAAGAATTTTTTTATTCTAGGTAGGATCTTGAGGGTAGGCATCAAAATAACCCCTCGTTATTTGGTTCTCACATTTTCAAACATAGAAGTCGTGAAATAGGGAACTTTCAAATCCTCCAAATCAAGTGTTCCTACACAATAAGGCAGGGAGATACCCGTGAAGGGTTGAAGGCCGAGGTTCGGTTGTTTTGCGCATCCCTCCTTGAGTCACCCAACTCTTCGAAGGGCATCCATCCCATGACCCATTTCTGAGGCCGAAAATCTAAATGTCGCACTTTTACTGAGGTACCTAGTGACCAAAAATTAAGGACATCTAACCATGTGGCGATTGTGGGCTGCAATCGCACCTTGATCAGATTTTGTTTGGCTATTGGGAAATATCGCAAGCTCTTTCGGGATATTCACCCTCTACCCCTCATTATAACTGATTATTTCAACCTTCACTAGTTCCTCTTCTAGTGGCTTCAGACCCCATTGTTGAGTGCTTTTGGAAGGCTCGATGCTATTTGAGAGGAAGGACGATACGTCTTTTAGGACATGAGCATTTTTTTTTACTTGTTCCTCCACGTGGAAAAAATCCACCTATCCACATGTTTTCTTATTTACAGTTGATTTATGTATGATGCTCATTTGATTACATGCAATTGTGAGTTGTAATATCTTGTGAAGGTCCAAATTATACAAATCTCTTGTTCATTTATTTCTCTCTTGTCACCTTTTTCACACATTCACTTTTCTACTTGGAAACCATAAGGGACCCACAGAATCCCCGTTGTTCCAAATGCTTGCAGAATCTTTCTCATATTCTAGGAGGAGTCCCTAGTCTTTCCAACTCACACCCCCGTGAGTGATTCTATTTTGGGATCAACTTTACTTGGTTCCACTTTGCTTGGGTCCAATTCCCAAGGACATCCATCCACTAGTTCTCCTTCACAAGGAGGCGAGGGGAGACCTTCTTCTTAAGGGAGAATTGCAAACCCAACCAAACCTCTCTCAAGGATTAGGTCAACCACCTTCTCACATGATGGCTGGAACTAATCCTCCACCAAATCTCCCTATGCCATACTTGGCATCCATTAACATTCCTGATTTAACGAAACTCACGAATGATCCCATTTTGCAAGATCCCACTTGGCCCAATATGCCTACCAAACTGCCTTTAGATATTCCAAAGTTTGAAGGAAAACCAGGGGATGATCTCACCAACCATGTTATGACCTTTCACTTATGGTTCTCTTCAAACAACATCATGGATGATTCCATCTGCTTAATGTTGTTTCAACGAACTCTCATGGGTTCCTCAGCCAAATGGTATGTGGATGAAAAATCAGGGTCCCATGTGACCTTTGAATCATTGGACAAGGCCTTTTTGTCCTTTTTCCAACTACCTGTTTGTCATGATACTGGCTTAGAACTTCTCTCAGAGTTCAAAAATACTATTGCTATCCATATATCCGATCACATCCATGAATGACGTCGACGCAGTAGTTTGTGTAAAGAAGAAACCACCAAAGAACAATGTCTTGATTGGTTTATCAAGTCACTCATATATGTTATCGCCATGGATGTCACATCCAATTTTCCTCAGTCAAAAAAGGAAGCCATCAACAAGGCCCAACAATTTGACCCCATCTATGCTCAATCAAGTTACTTATACACAGTGTTACCTAATGCACCTAGAACGATACCATTTGGCTAGGACAAACTTGGGATGTCCCACGATGCGAATGGGTTGATTGGTTCCATGACGCACCACACCCCTTGTAGCCAATCGTCACCTATTTATGGTGCACCTCAGTATCTGCAACCCTATGAAGGGCCATCTTATTACCCTCCACCCACTTACCAACAATATTATCTTTTTGTTCCCCCTCAGTCATTGTGGGGACCCCCACCAGTACCCCATATGCATTTGGTCCCTCCATCAAGTGTGGGTCCACTGCCAACCCCTACATGAGACCATAACATTTGTAAAGGTACTTCAACTTTTTATACGCCATATGGCTCGACCCCCCAAAACAATATGTTCTTTCCATTTCCTAGTCCTCCACAGTCAGTTGCTCCTCCACAGGGACACCCACATGCCAGCGTTAATTTTGTTCAACCCTCTCCCATTCAACAACTTCAAGATTTTGATCAATTGAATATAGCCAATCTGACCCATCAGCCGAATAATGCCAAGAAGAAAGGGAAAAACCAAAACAATAATAACACAGGACCAGGAGGAAATAACCCCCAACAAAACCATCCCGTTGGGGGCAACCAAAATCAAGGTAAACATAACCCCCAAGGGGAAAATAACAAAAAATGACCAGGGAAGAACAACAACAATCTCAAGACAAACTTCCCTTGTTCTCTCTGCGGAGATTATGGAAATTATACTCACCATTTCCCCCAAATATTCAACTTCATACGGATGAAATAATCCATGAACGTGCAACGTCCTCCACAGTTGCCTGCCCCTCAGTAGGCCCCACAACAATACTTGCAAAAACCACCTCCAAATGTTTTTCAAAACCTTATTCCACAACAAGGTGTGATGAATAACCAATATGAGGTACACCCTACTCCACCCCAAATGGGGTAGTATCAAAACCCAGGTCCCATTCAACCCAGAAATTTGGCTGATCACACCATCCTCCTTACCAACGAAGAAGAAATTATTCTACAAAAATGTAGTCGCTAATATGATGTTCCCCCTGAATCTACCCCAACCACCTCGAAAATAGATCCAACTACAACTGGACCACCATTGATGATTCCACACCCTAAAAATGAACCAAACCCTCATATACCTTGTATGTCGTTAGGACATAACATACATAACCCTCATGGTAGGGAAACCCATAACTACAGTCTGGTTGACGACTTAGCACAGTCTCTTGCAACCATGTCTATGTTGGAGGTCCTCCAAACGTGTCCAAATAAATGGAAATCCTTGCTTTCTGCCTTGGGGGCAGTCGATCGAGCTAATACTAGACTCATCACCTTTGATCTAGATAGCGAATAACTACACCTCCCTGCCCTGGTAGCTTTCCATATAATAGCTAATATCTGTAACATCACAGTACATCGATGTATCATCGATGAAGGTGCATCCACATGCATCATTTCCAAAGTATTCTAGCAGAAACTTGGCTCCCCTGAGCTAGTACCATCTATCATCACCCTGTGAGCTTATGATGGTCGACCCTCATCCCCTGAAGGGATCTTCCAAAATGTCCCTGTCAAACTCGGGGGAAAAACTATCCTCGTCGACATTGAATTTATCAACCTCCACTTGATTACAATATATTGTTTGGACGTAGCTACACATATGCTATGAAGGTGGTAGCCTCTTCTATGTTTTGAATGATGATGTTCCCCCACAATGGGAAAATCGACACCATTGACCAAATTACACATTACGAGCCAAACCATTTTGCCAACATTGATAACATTCTCACTCTTGTACGCACTATCTCAGATGCTTATTCGGTCATCGACATGGGTCCCGACATTTTCAAGGATCCATCCTTGCTGGGGGAATATCATGGAGTGCGACCCCTCCTACACCCTTCAACACAAGTGTGTGTAGTATCTTCTAATGGAACAGATCTTGGAGCCACTACTCCTCCCATAGAGGCCTCTCCTCACATCAAAGTTCCACCAGTTGAAGAACTATTACCTCAGGAATTACTTGAGAACCCCACTACACCACTTATCCCCGATTCCCCCCCCCCCCCCCCTCCAGGGGAAAATCCTGGTTTGGGAGAAAATCCCCCAAGACATTACCTAAATTCCTTTCTTCTACCCCCCACCTGGAGTCCAAGCATTCCAAGTAGCTACGACCCTTACCCTTCCTAACATGGTGCTTTCCATCCATGTATGGTATCTTCATCCACCCGTGATGGTTCCTCAACCATCTCTCCCTCCTCAGACAAAGGGAATACTGATGTAGATCCCAGTACAAGCTCCTTCCACACCACCATGACCCCCAACTGTGGGAAAAACTTCCACTACTAGGGGCAGAGAAAATAAAAAATATCCCACAACCCCACTTCCTCCTCGAGTTCAACCTCCTTGAGCACTATGTGAAAGAGAATGGAAACCCACTAGTCGATGCCCTACTCTTCCCGAGTTACACAATCTGATCCAACTCCCTAGAGAAACCAAATTTCTTGCCACTCCACTAAGTACGTCCACTACTACTACACATTCCTCCACTGCAAGCAATAAAGGGTTGCGAACCAAATTCACTTGTGCCATCTTTTCAGAATATGGCCATTACACTCATCATTGCCCAACTCTACCTCAGTTTCACCAAACGTTAGTTGCAGTACTCCAAACATCTCATCTAAATCCCTCTCAGCCACCCCTTACTGAAGCTCACATCACTAACATTCAATATATTTCATCATCAGTCCCTGTGTGAATGAGGTACCCTCCACAGTATCGGGACACTCACTTTATGTCCAACGGTCCCTCGTGCCCTGCAAACGATCTCTCATCTATGTTCTCACCAATTGAGGACACCCATGCTTACCCTTTGACTGTTCCCCCAGTCACCTCCCAAGATCCTTTGTACTCTCACATTTTTAACTATGATGAAGATATCCTCGAGCAACTTACTACCCCCGATTTCCCATGGAATGTGCTCCATCATTGAGCACTTTTTATTTCATAAGAGGCCTTTCATCCTCCTACCCAAGCCTCCATATGCGCAATCAAAACCAAGTATTTTATTCCTTCGGGGCTTGTAGACTATTTCAACAACCCTATCCCTGCCCCAGATGCTTTTGAAAAAGGCAACATGGCCAACATCTCCCCCATTGTCAAAATTGGCATTTCCATTAGACAGGGAATCATATAAGAAATCACCGTTGGCGTCGCATGCTCCCATGAAGAACTCATTTCTTATAAAAATCTCTTTCAGGAATACTGGGACATTTTTTCCTAGTCATATACGGAGATGCCCGGCCTCAATATACGGAGATGCCCAGCCTCGATCCTTCTATCGTCGAACATCGCATCGACACATGGCCCGATGTCAACCTAGTTCTTCAAAAGCAATGGCCTCTTCACCCATCCAAAGTTGTGGCTATCAAAGATGAAATTAACAAGTTACGCTTTGCTAGGTTCATCTATCCCATTGCGTACACTTCATGGGTCTCCAACCCCGTCCCCGTTAACAAGAAACAAGGCATTATTCATGTCTGCATAGACTTTCATGATCTCAACCACGCTTGTCCCAAAGACAACTTCCCAACCCCTTTCATCGACCAAATTATCGATGAATGTGCCAGCCATGAGGCACTGTCCTTCATGGATGGGTTCTCCGACTACAATCAAATCCAAATCCATCTAGTCGATCAATATAAAACCAATTTTACTACCCCTTGGGGTACCTTTTCTTATCATGTCATGCCTTTTGGACTCAATAACGTAGGTGCTACGTTCCAATGGGCCTGCTAGCCTTAGATTTGCTGGATGAAGATCATCGACCTTCATTACAGAACAATGAGGAAAATAAAAAAAGGTCCAGAGCCACCTTCGACTGCCATGTCAACCTTCACTCATTCAACGAAGGGGCCCTCGTCTGAGCCTATGATATCACCCACGATATCCTCGACCATGGGAAATTCGAGTCATTATGGCATGGAAACTACATCATCCAACACTTCCTCACTAAGGGGGCATACATCCTAGCCTCTCCATAAGACTACCCTCTCAAAGAACCCATCAACGGGTTGTACCTAAAGAATTTTTATGCCTAAGCATAGCCATTCTACCTTAAGTTTTTCTTTGTACACATTTGTAGAGTTTTTAGTCTTCTTTTTCTCCACCATTTCTCATGTCTGATCTATCATCTATGTTATTGACAAATGCATCATCCATCAACCTACCACATCGGTTACACTGACAGTGCCAGCCGCTGGACCCAAAATCTCACTTCGGCCGCTTGGTCCCTCTATACCCGCTCACATGTGCTACTCCACTCAAGTGACATATGTTTGGGATCGACCACCAACAACCAAGTTGAATATGACACCATCATTGGTCTCCTCATCGAGGCCAGTTACCTCCACATTTGTCACCTTAGCGTTCTATTAGATTCCCATCTTGTCGTTCTGCAGCTCAACAATGTATATCATGTTCACGATCCTTGCCTCTTTCGCAAATACCTGCAAGTTAGATTATTATCTCAAAACTTTGATTCAATCACATTTACACATATTCCAAGACAATTTAATCAAATAATAGATAACATGGCTAACCTAGTATTAGATTGGCATTTATCACATTAAACACCATTTTATACATCGACATCACACATTTGTCACCAACACATAGCAAAGACATCATAAGCATAAAAACATCAACACATGGAGACATAAATGATCCAACAAATGTATATCCATATATATATAAATCATCAGTGTCATCAAATGATTACAAAAAAAACATCGCCCATAGGCCAATGAGTCCCCTCACCCCTATCGATAAAAAAATGGGTATCCCCTACCCTATACAAAATGGGTATCAATTACCCTATATAAAATGGGTTCTCGAGCCTATAAATACATAACCCCAAAACTCATGGTGCCCCCCAAAGCTCCCTCCCCATGTCCTCTGTCAGTTGTAGGCACCCCACCAGCTGGGGGCCCTCCAGGACTAGGTAGAAGTCGACCAGTCATCGTTGCCCCCACTATAGTTTCTCAACGGATCAAGGTCCGCCACTCTGCTGGTACACTCATACACTACTCCAGGACCTCCTCATCCTGGACGTGGGTGCACATGGCCTTAGGTATGCCCTGCAACACCTGCTCGAAACGAAGACGCAAATCCTATACCATCACCCCAACCTCTTCCTATGGCTCATGAGTTGGTCCAGGACCAACATCATCTCGTCTCTACCTCTTCCCTACCCTTGGATCTATAGGAAACGATCGCACTAGTCATAAACGAGTTGGATCCCCGACCATCTCTGCCTCTCAGCCTCCGGGTCCCACATCTGCAAATCAACACCAAATATAGAGTCAACATCCATATATACATATATAATCAAATTATATCTATCCAAATCACCAAACATAAATAAAAAGACATAACTCTCTGATCCCAATCCTCCCCAGGAGGCAACATCATGTCAGGATCCTATCGATAGTCCATACCAATGTATGGATACCTCAATATCAAATGTGGCATCTGTTACCACATGTGCACCACCATGGTCATGAATTAATTTCCACCCTCCCCACCCCTGTGTTGGGCCAACACATGGGCCCACCACATCAGACGCGACTCTTGTGGCCCCGCAAGATCCAACATAATCATAGGGCGCAATAGTGACACCCTCTATAGAAACCAGGCCACCCAAATTGACCCAAAGGCAAAGTCACTAGAGTTGTATCTCTGACACTAGTTAATCTCCCCCAACATCCTGGTGTGCAACATCAGCCCCCAGGAAAAAATGTTCCCATCAAGGACCCTCTCCACGATCCTCAATTGACCTCTTGTGATCTGCTGAGTCCCCAAGGATCCATAGATCCTTACCACCATAGTGACGATGTACTATGTCAGGAGGTCCTCAATCATCTTGATCCGGATGACCAACCCGACATCGGGTGCGGACCTGTACAGTGGTGAGCCACCAAGTCACCTACTCACTCATCCCCTGGCAACTGGGGGTCTATAGGAAGGGCCATCCCACAAAATGGGAGCCTCGTAAAAAAGTAGACATCCTCAACAACTGAGAATGTCAATTGTTGTCCTCTCATGATGAAACACTGCAGATCACTGCTCCACATAGCTATAAGATAATGAAGTAGGAAATCCTGCAACCGTATCAGTGGGCAGTCAAAGAACTTGAGAAACCCGCAGGCTGCCAAGTGTCTCTACACACCCGGATTCTATCTCACCACCTCTCGAAGATGGTCCTAGTCCCACTCTCCCTAGTGCACGTGCACCATAGTATATGAAGTATATTGATCACCTGTATCCACACATAAACACTTGGTTAGCCTTCATCATCCATAAAAAGCATCAACAATTCAAAATTTTCAAACCCCTTAACCTTGCCTCCAATGCGTGACTTTCATGCATATAGGTTCACACATGTGCACACTTGTTCTTTGCACAGTTGTGCACTAATGCACATTTATCTACGAAACAATTGTGCATCACGTGTGCAACTATCACCCAGACAGGTGCACACATGTGTGCACCTGTTCTTTGTACAGGTGCACAAATTTATGAGAAACAACTATGCACAGTGCGCAACTATCAATCAAACATGCACGCATCTCATGCGTGCCTGTATTTCCCTCCCCACACCCACATGCACGACTGTGTCAAGTACAGCCGCACACTATGCATGGATTTTTCAAGCATAACCACACACTATGCATGGGAAAAGGAATTATACCCGCACATGTGCGCATGGGTATTCCTCCTTTTCCCCTGCATTGGTGTGCACCTACCCAAAAATACCCCTGTATGGCCCTCCATAAACTCCCTAAATACATTCTACCAATTTCATAAGATGCAGGAGAATAGTACCACTAACCTATATCTCACCACTCTCAGATCAATCGACTTGTGCTCCCCTAATCTCCAAATCTCCTCAGAATACTCTCGTCAATTTAGGTACATCGACGGGTACAAATGAGGTGGCATTGTGGGCCCACCAGCCATATATAGTCCCTTTTTCCAAACTTCCACACTCAGTTACATGATCCCGAAACCTTCGTTTTCCGATTCATTCTCAGCCATGGGATCTTGATCCCACCATCTACACATTCACATTCCCCATGCCATCATCTGAACTTGGCTGTGGAGGAGGATTCTTGTCACATCACATTCAGGTATGCATGCTCATGTTCAAATTTTCTCAAATAGTTTTCATATGTTCTTTATCATCAGATATTGTTCATGTCGGGTATTTGGTTTTCATGTCTGCAGATACCTCTTCATCAAAGCGATGTTTCCCCTTCAGGTATATGTTCGACACTGCCATGTAATTATTCCCCCTGTCAATAAATTGCATCTCCCAGTCACACCCTACAACGTTTACCTTTAGGGTCCTTACATCCGGATTTACAGTACCGTCACCTCTGCCGCATTTTGGTACTGTCACCCGGTAGCACTCTCTCCCACATGATTTTTCCCATTCATAGTTCCCCTTAGCCACTTGACACTCATGTTGATTTCACCCCTTAGGGATGGAAGTCCCGATAGTCTTATGCACTTCCGAGAATGAACCCCATACTTCTTCTCATCATATTGCTATCTTTCCCACTCAACTCTCAGGTCATATCATCTCAGTTCTATTTGAATGCACCCTCGTAGTATCACTAGCCCTCAATCTCATCCACCATCATTTTTCCCATCTACATATTGTCCTCCATTCATTTACCTCATACAGAAACCCACCCATGGGGCCCCCACTCTCCACCAGTTCTCTTTCACAACTTATGCCCTAATAGGCCAAACCACCTTTCACTAGGGCACTTGTTTCTGTATCTGTACACTTAACCCAAATTATTCTTTATTTTCTTTGGTAATTGTAAAAAGCCTTTTTTCCAACATTTACTTAGCTTTTTGTCATCACCCTTGATGACCTTATTTTCCTTGGCAACGAAACCCATGTCGCCCTTGGTTGGGGAATCCACTCTTTTTTCATTATGGCATCATTCACGAACCCCGAGTATCCCAAGTCCATGAATCTATTATCTCTGAGTTTTTCCTCTTTGTTATCCTTTGGCACAATTTAACCTCATCTCTAGTCGTCTCCCTGACACTAGATACAGTTTTACGGTTGTCGCCAATCATCCTTCCAAATTCCCCAACCAAGGGCATTCTTGAGTCTCACCGCATCTTGATTTCGTTCATCTTACCTATCAGTACCTGATATCATCTCAATATATTTCATCAATCCCTCTGCTTCTTGGAGTCGCGTCTCCCTTTTTGTTGACATCAACACAGTTTCCAGAAGGGTGACAGTATCTTGAATCTTATTACCTTCACAATGAGGAGTCTCAAATGACACAGAGAGAATCATCATTGCTCTCTTATTCTGTTGACCCCCATAACATTCGACTTCAACAAACTCTCATGTTACAGTGGATATTACTATGCGACTATTGCAATTGTTTCATACCAGCCGAAGACCTCTAAATTCGTTAGGCCATCAATTCCTATGAGTCATCGACACTTCTTACAATCTTCATTGCCTCACTTCAGAGTATGTTCACCATTCATAACTGTCATATGTCGTTATCAACCACCCTTGAGGGCGCTATAGTTATATATATCAACATACATCTCCAGTTACCGTCTCACATTTTGGTTACACGACATGAGCATGGGGCATGTTCGCCTTGTTTGTACACATATTGTTTTTTTCTCCCTAGAGAAAGGTTTGGGTCCCACAATTTTTCCTCTCCCTCCGACGGATTGCTCTTGCAGTTCCTCTCTTCGCTATTCATTACAATGGCACTCTTAGTAAAATAAACATTGATGTATTTCGGCTATAAGTATGCTCCTAACCTCACACATCAGGGAGCATTTGTTATCACTAAACAATCATCTACCACATTGCACGCAAATGGTTAAGGAAGCACATCAATTCCAACAACAATTAGTCCACTTACAACATTGAAATGCATTCAAAAGGCAAAAAACTATACAATTGGTTCAAAATTTGGCATGCACAAATTCACTGAAGGAAGCACGTGCACAGTGCGTAGTGTGGGCGAGACAACAAATTTCTCAATGCGCACAATGCTCCAAGTGCACGACTGTGTACGAGAAAAGCTGCTCACTTCTATAAATGACCCATTTATGGATCTTGTCGGCCCCTCAACCACTTATGGACCAACTCCCAACATGATTTGACCTTCAGATTTGAGCGAAATTCGAATGGGGGGTTGTTCAAGGACTAGAGGGTTCCCTAAAAGGCCCCTTGTTCACACTACGAACCAATTACATTTTTCCTTAAAGAAATGCTATAAATAAGAGCCATGGGTGCACTAAGAAACAAATATCTTCATATTATTGTTATGCTGCAAGAATTCTCCCTTGAGAATCCGCTTTTCTCTTTGGAGCCTTCAAGCATCATTGAAATAGGCCATTTCACTCACCTCTTGAGGGAATAGGCATTGTTGTTCTTCACCATTTTCCATTTCTTCCATTGTATGAAGAGATATCCATTAGGGAACTCAAGAGCCCTCCCAAGGAGGAAGAGGGGACTCATAAGTCCTCATTTTTCTCTACGGTGTTTTGCCTACTTATGTATCGATCCATTGGTAGCATTATGTTGGTCATTGGTTGATTTTTAAGGTTCTAAGTTTCTCATTCTTTCTAACTTTTATTTCTTAGTTGTTTTAGTTTTAATTCTTTGTTTATACATGTGTTTGGCTTGTTTAATCCACTCACAAACTTTTGTCTTGTCTAGTAGGCTCATCTAGACATGCAAGTATTGTTGTTTTGCTCACCCAAGTGACAAAACCAACAAAACAATGTGTCCTATCTTTTTCAGATACTTTCCGAGTTATATAAATATGTTAATTTATTAATTGACAATGCATATTTTGTATATATGACATACTATAGTTGAAACACCACAAGGATATGTGGTGAAATGGTCATAAATTTCACATCAAACAGTTGGATGAAACCAGGAAAACTTTTGATAGCGGGATAACTGCAGTATTCCAGCCAACTATTGTTTCCTCTAGGAGTGACTGACATCCATGAGAATCAGAAAATAGATACTATGGGTATTTGAATGATATACTTGAGTGTGACTTTAATTCCTTCAAAATAGTTTTGTTCGACGTCAAATGGTATAGGTTACGAATGCATGAACGCGATGAGGAAAGAATTTTTATTTAGCATGACAATGGATTTACGATGATTAAAACAATGGTTTTTGAAAGAGTACTTGATCGCTATGTTTTTCCAAGCCAATGTGAACAAGTCTTTTACTCAAGTGTTCCAGGTGAGAGGGATTGGTCATTTATTGTTAGATATGATCCAAGAGGAAGGCCAATTAAGTATACTCATGTATAATAAGAAGATGATATTGAAGAAGAAGAGGATTTTCCAGATCAGACAGAACCGGAATATCGTGCAGGTTCGACATAAAAAGAAGATGAAGAATATCATGATCCAAGCGTAGGAGACAATTCAATTCTTGATGATAACGTCGATGAAAATATGCTTGAAAATGACATTGATTACGATGATGATATCGTCAATCCTTTCAACATTGTTTTTGAATCGGATGATGATACAAATGTCGAGTTCGATGAAGAAGAAGATACAAAATAAGGATGATTATACAAATGTTGAGTTGGATCAAATACGTGACTATATATTTTAACTTGTATGAATTATTCTCTTAAAATAATTTACTTATGCCATGGGTTAATTATATGTTCTTAAGTTTTATGAGACGTTTTTATATCCTATGTTACATGTTGTTTAATTATTATGTGAAACCTGAAAATAGTCGCCAATATACTAAAGTACATGGTAAACTAAAAATATCATTTACAAACACATAATTTCATTTTCCTTCATTAATTTATTTTTTGTAGTTTCTATGCATGAATCTTACTAGGTTGCTTTTGATTATTTTATATTTTATAGATTGGGTATTGGGGAATTGAGAGTGATGTGAGGGGGAGGGGAGGGGCCATATGAGCTTCCACCTTCACATGGTTGGCCTTTTTCAGTAGAGGATAAATTATTCTTGAAACCAAGAGAAGCTCATTCATTTTTATACCATCATGATCGTAGATGTCATCATTGTTGTCATAGTATTGCATCAACGTAGTTTTGATGAACGTGTTTGTCATTTCTATAGAATATTCATTGAAACTGTTTGAAAAGATGGGACTTTGTACCATGAGTTATGTGGAAATAAGAAGTTCATTTCCAAACTCAAATATGACTCACACACCCACTCTATATATCTGATCTCGACCTTGTTTCATTTGAACTTTTCGTTGTGATGAAAAATCCCTCTTTTTCGTTCATTGTTTAATCAACACCATTAAAATATTCCCTTGCAGTATTAGATGCGGGAACATGTGTATTTTCGAATGAATTTTAAAAGGAACAACGAAAATACATTGCACTAGGAATAGACATGGGAAATAATGACTTGTGAATGGGGCCAACATTGAAATTTTTTCAAATTGTTTATGTGTGCACTGAAATTTGACATGGATAGAATTTTTTCATGCCTTAATGATATGGGAGGGTTTATGGACTTAAATTTGACTCACACACCCACTTGTTTCCATCATCAATTCATCATGTAAACCATAACCCTATTTTTCTTTCAAAGTACACAAATTGGTTGACACAAGTTTTAAGTAATTTGCATCAACCTTTCTTCATTTTTCTTTCAGGTTCTACATTGTATATACAATGTATGTGTGTCATAGTTGTGATGAAAAATACCTCTTTTTCATTCATTGTTTAATCAACACCATAAAAATATTCCCTTGAAGTACTAGATGCATGAACATGTGTACTGCAGAAATAATTTTAAAAGGAACAACGAACAGACATTGTACTAGGACTAGACATGGGAAATAATGACCTATGAATGGGGCCAATGTTGAAATTTTTTCAAATTGTTTCTTTATGCACTGAAATTTGACATGGATAGACTATTTGCATGCCTTAACAATATGGGAGGGTTTTTGGACTCAAATTTGACTCACACAATGACTTGTTTCCATCATCAATTCATCATGTAAACGATCATAAACCCTATTTTTATTTCAAAGTACACAAATTGGTTGAAACAAGTTTTAGGTAATTTGTATCATCCTTTCTTCATTTTTGTTTCAGGTTCTTCATTGTATATACAATGTATGTGTGCATAGTTGTGATGAAAAATCCCTCTTTTTCGTTAATTTTTTAATAAACACCATAAAAATATGCCCTTGCCGTACTAGATGTGGGAACGTGTGTACTGTCGAATGAATTTTAAAAGGAACAATGAACATACATTGTACTAGGACTAGACATGGGAAACAATGAACTGTGAATGGGGCCAATGTTGAAATTTTTTCAAACTGTCTATGTATGCACTGAAATTTGACATGGATAGACTATTTTCATGCCTTAACGATATGGGAGGGTTTATGGACTCAAATTTGACTCACACACCCACTTGTTTCCATCATTAATTCATCATGTAAACAACCATAAACCCTATTTTTCTTTCAAAGTACACAAATTGATTGAAACAAGTTTTAAGTAATTTGCATCAGTGTTTCTTCTTTTTTCTTTCAGGTTCTACATTGTATATACAATGTATGTGTGTCATAGTTGTGATTAAAAATACCTCTTTTCGTTCATCGTTTAATCAACACCATAAAAATATGTCATTTCAGTACTAGATGCGGGAACATGTGTACAGTCGACCGAATTTTAAAAGGAACAATGAAAAGACATTGTACTAGGACTAGAGATGGGCAACAATGACCTATGAATGAGGCCAATGTTGAAATGTTTTCAAACGGTTTCTGTATGCACTGAAATTTGACATGGATAAACTATTTGCATGCCTTAACAATATGCGAGGGTATCTGAACTCAAATTTGACTCACACACCCACTTTTTTCCATCATCAATTCATCACGTAAACTATAAACCTATTTTTCTTTCAAAGTACACAAATTGGTTGACACAAGTTTTAAGTAATTCGCATCATCCTTTATTCATTTTTCTTTCAATTTCTACATTGTATATACAATGTATGTGTGTCATAGTTGTGATGAAAAATCCCTCTTTTTCGTTCATTTTTTAATCATCACCATAAAAATATGCCCTTGTAGTACTAGATGCAGGAACATGTGTACTATCGAACGGATTTTAAAAGGAACAATGAACATACATTGTACTAGGACTAGACATTGGCAACAATGACCTGTGAATGGGGCCAACGTTGAAATTTTTTCAAACTATTTATGTATGCACTAAAATTTGACATGGATAGACTATTCACATGCCTTAACTATATGGGAGGGTTTCTGGACTCAAATTTGACTCACACACCCACTTGTTTCCATCATCAATTCATCATGTAAATGACCATAAACCCTATTTTTCTTTCAAAGTACACAAATTGGTTGAAACAAGTTTTAAGTAATTTTCATCAACCTTTCTTCATTTTTCTTTTTGGTTCTACATTGTATATACAATGCATGTGTGTCATAGTTGTGATGAAAAATCCCTCTTTTTCGTTCATTGTTTAATCAACACCATAAAAATATTCCCTTGTAGTACTAGATGTGGGAACATGTGTAGTGTTGAATGAATTTTAAAAGGAACAACAAACATACAATGTGCTAGGACTAGACATGGGAAACAGTGACTTGTGAATGGGGCCAATGTTGAAATGTTTTCAAACTATTTTTTAATGAACTGAAATTTGACATGGATAGACTATTTGCAGGTCTTGACAATATGGGACGGTTTCTTGACTCAAATTTGACTCACACACCCACTTGTTTTCATCATCAATTCATCATGTAAACGACCATAAACCCTATTTTTCTTTCAAAGTACATAAATTGGTTGAAACAAGTTTTAAGTAATTTGCATCACCCCTTCATTTTTCTATCAGATTCTACATTTTATATACAATGTATGTGTGTCATAGTTTTCATGAAAAATACCTCTTGTCATTCATTGTTTAATCAACACCATAAAAATATGTCCTTGTAGCACTAGATGTGGGAACGTGTGTACTATCGAATGAATTTTAAAAGGAACAACCAACAGACATTGTACTTGGACTAGACATGGGAAACAATGACCTATGAATGGTGCCAAGGTAGAAATTTTTTCCAACTATTTATGTATGCAATGAAATTTGACATGGATATACTATTCACATTCTTTAACTATATGGGAGGGTTTCTGGACTCAAATTTGACTCACAGACCCACTTGTTTCCATCATCAATTCATCATGTAAATGGCCATAAACAATGACCTGTGAATGGGGCCAACATTGAATTTTTTTCAAATTATTTCTGTATGCACTGAAATTTGACATGGATAGACTATTCGCATGCCTTAACGATATGGGGGGTCTCTGGACTCAAATTTGATTCACACAGGAACGTGTTTCCATCATAAATTCATCATGTAAACCAAAAACCCTATTTTTCTTTCAAAGTACACAAATAACTTGACACACGTTTTAAGTTTGTATCAACATTTCTTCATTTTTCTTTCAGGTTCTACATTGTATATACAATTTATGCGTGTCATAGATGTGATGAAAAATCCCTCTTTTCTTTCATTTTTTAATCAACACCATAAAAATCATTATGATGAATAGCCCATGCGTCCCTAAGGAAATTTCTATGATCTTGTACCTTGTCGTTTGACCCTAGAGCATTCCTTGAACAACCATGAGAACCATACTTCATGTTACAAATGTATTTGAAATGACCATTTTTATATCACATAGGGCATGTGTGATGCCATAAATCCCCAGGCATGGACCATGAAAGATAAAATGAAAGGGGGTCCCCAACTATGGGGACTTGGGGCTAGTCTAAGTTTAAGTCTAAGTTCTATTCCTAGTCCTAGTTGGTCTAAGTGAAAGTCGTAATACTAATATGTAGTGTCATGCATCTCAAATAGTGCATAATTGAAATCATCCTTTTCAATGTGGGCCACTTTTTAACAAAATTTCATGTGGTGCATATGGGGGATAAGTATATGAACAAAATTGCCTAGAACAATCCAAATCTAGGGTGTCACAGGAGGTGGGATGCCCTACTAATGATTTGGATATTTTTTTTGAAATAAGGGTTGTATGTGGTGGTTCACAATGCAAAGGAATAAGACAAATCTCTTGTTGAGTAAGTGCTAAAGAATTATTTTCAAGATGAACTTCTAGATGTTGATGGAAGTATATCTCCTATATTTATTCCTAACCCCATAAGTAAAGTTGGGAATACAATGGAAACAACTAAATTTAGGTATTTTATTGAGCCTATGAGAAATGTGTCTAGCATAGCCAACCCGAGCATGTTCCCTACTATCCCATTATGTAGTGCTAATCATTTATATAACCAAGAACCAATTGTTGGACCTATTATTAAAGCTAGACGATCTAAGCTAGTGGGTGCAATAGTGAAGAGTTTACTAAATATAAATACACAATAAAATATTTTGCAATATGATGTTAGGGAAGACCTTTTAGATATTTCCTCCAACTTTATAATTTTATTACAACACATCATTTAAAAACACTCTCTTTGATGCATGGGTCAATGTTAAACCATTCCTTACAATTGGATAACTTTTCCCCTTTTTTGGTAACAACTATGTAATTTCCCCCTCTAGAATATTATGAGAATATCTAGGATTTTTTATACTCATCCATGGTTGTTCAAACAAGGTAGTCTTGAAGTTCTTTCAATTACATATAACGTTACTCCCTTATTGACTATTTCAAGGTTGCAACATGTAGATATAGCATATCAACATACAATGTGATTTTACCTCTGAATGGGGCTAGATCACTATGATGAATGGCCCATGTGTCCCTAAGGAAAATTCTATGATCTTGTACCTTGTCGTTTGACCCTAGAGCATTCCTTGGACAACCATGAGAACCATACTTCATGTTACAAATGTATTTGAAATGAACATTGTTATATCACATAGGGCATGTGTGATTCCATAAAGCCCTAGGCATGGACCATGAAAGATAAAATGGAAGGGGATCCCCAACTATGGGGACTTGGGGCTAGTCAAATTTTAATTCTAAGTTAAATTCCCAGTCCTAGTTGGTCTAAGTGAAAGTCTTAATCCTAATATGTAGGCTCATGCCTCTCAAATAGTGCATAATTGAAATCATCCTTTTCAATGTGGGCCACTTTTTAATAATATTCCATGTGGTGCATATGGGAGATATTTATATGAACAAAATTTCCTAGAAAAATCCACATCTAGTGTGTCGCAGGAGGTGGGATGTCCTACAAAAGATTGGGGTGATTTTTTTGAAATAAGGGTTATATGTGGTTGTTCACAATGCAAAGGAATAAGAAAAATATCTTGTTGATTAAGTGCTAAAGAATTATTTTCAAGATTAACTTCTAGATGTTGATGGAAGTATATCTCATATAGTTATTCCTAACCCCATAACGGAAGTTGGGCATACATATAGTTATTCCTAACCCCATAACTGAAGTTGGGCATACAAGGGAAAAAACTAAATTTATGAATTTTCTTGAGTCTATGAGAAATGTGTCCAGCATAGCCAACCCGAGCCTGTTCCCTACTCTCCCATCATGTAGTCCTAAGTGTTTATATACCCAACAATCAATTGTTGGACCTATTATTAAAACTAGGTGATCTAAGTTGGTGACTGCAAATGTGAAGAGTTTGCTAAAGAGAAATACACAATAAAATATTTCACAATATGATGTTAGGGAATACCTTTTAGATATTTCCTTACCTCAAAATTTATAATTTTATTACAACACATCATTTAACCACACCTTCTTTTGTGCATGGGTCAATTTTAAACCATTTCTTACAATTGGATAACTTTTCCCCTTTTGTGGTAAGAACTATTTTATTTCCCCCTCTAAAAGATTATGAGAATATCTAGGATTGTTTATAGTCATCCATGGTTGTTCAAAAAAGGTAGTCTTGAAGTTCTTTCAATGCCATATAACATTACTCCCTTATTGAATATTTGAGGGTTGCAAAATGTAGATATAACATATCAACATACAACATGCTTTTACCAGTGAATGGGGCTAGATCACTGTCATGAATGGCCCATGTGTCCCTAAGGAAATTTCTATGATCTTGTACCTTATCGATTGACCCTAGAGAATTCCTTAGACAACCATGAGAACCATTCTTCATGTTACAAATATATTTTAAATGACCATTTTTATATCACATAGGGCATGTGTGATGCCATAAAGCCCTAGGCATGGACCATGAAAGATAAAATGAAAGGGGGTCCCCAACTATGGGGACTTGGGGCTAGTATAAGTTTAAGTCTAAGTTTTATTCCCAGTCCTAGTTGGTCTAATTCGAAGTCCTAATCCTAATATGTAGGCCCATGCCTCTCAAATAATGCATAATTGAAATCATCCTTTTCAATGTGGGACACTTTTTAACAATATTCCATGTGGTGCATATGGGAGATATTTATATGAACAAAATTATAAATTATAAATAAATATATATATATATA
>ML783953.1:810332-824635 GCA_009831015.1 Picea engelmannii | reverse complement strand
TATTTTATATATTTATAATTTATATATTATATAAATTATAAATATATAAAATATATATTATATATAATATATAGTAATAATTTTATATATTTATAATTTATATATTATATAAAATATATAACCAAAAAATAGGTTTGTGTGGGATCCATATCTTGTCTTCCCTCGACCATTGTAGCAGTCGATCGACTAGTTGATATCCATAATTCCCTTTCTCAAGAGTATATCTTGAAGGCTTGAGAGTATATCTCGACTGCATTCCCTAGCTCTCATCTCCCAACTTCCCTAACTCCCTATCTCCCTAGCTCATGATTGCACCCTAGCTCCCTATCTCATGCTTCTCGACTGCACCCTAGTATCCTGGCTGCCATAGCTCCTCTCTCAACAAATATCACTCGCGATCGAATATCCAGACACTAGCGGTCTGGATTGACATAGGAGACAAAGGAGATAGTAGCCCAGCTTGACACCCTAGTATCCCGGCTGCCATAGCTCCCCTTTCGACAAAGATCACTCGTGATTGGATATATGGACAGTAGCGGTCTGGCTCAACAATAGAGGAGACAAATGATATAGTCTCCCAGCTCAACAGAGGAGACAAAGGAGTGCTCTGACTCGACACATGAGCCATACCGCCAAAATCGGTAAATGAATCCTCCAATCTCTGTGATACATATTTTAGGGCTTCACAGAGAAGAATTCAATGCCATGGAATTTGAGTACAAAATATAATGAATTTTTTTTTACCATATTATCCTCCATTTTGTTTATCTTAGTCTTTGCATTTGATGACTGAATCTTAGCCCCGAGACCCATATGTAGTATGCAAAACATATAAATGAAACTCATGTCCAAATATTAGGCCAAAGACATTGAAGTGAGAGCTCATGTGGTTTTCCTCATATCCACTCACGTGCTACAAAAACCTAACCATGATGTACCCAATAACTATGACATGTGTGGAACCGAGACTGAGACATGTTATTTCTTAGGGCCTTTGTTATGGTTTAATAATGGCATTAATATCCCTCTAGTAGGAAACATATACCTTATGAAGGTCTCGTGTCATGGTTCAAGGATGATTTCAATGACATAACTTGATAATCTTCATGGTTTTTCTTTTTCATGCTTGACTTGAGAATCTTTATTTAGGACATAAGGCCATTATTTCTCTCCCTTGACATTGGTTTGACCTTAATACTAATTATTGGTTCATAAATAACCTAGTCATGGATTCCATATCCCATTTGGACATTAATGATACCCCTTCATTGATATGTGACCCAATATTTCTTTCAAATCCTCCTTCTTATCTCTTCTTGGGATGGTTTGGGTGCTAAATCTCTAGTAGTTTTAAATCCTCACACAATCCCTCAATGACCAAGTGACATTCTTCCTTGTATTTTTCTTATGTTGGAACCTCTTCCTTTACAATAGATCCTTCCTTCTTCCACTCCTCCTTCACCCATTGAATCTACCCCTTCTTTCTCTTTTTTCATCCAAGATCCCTTGGGCTGGAATTCCTATCCTTATTCATAGGGAACTCCATCCTACTACCTGTCCATTTGATGGTTCTTTCTAGGTAGTCTTACCCATCTCTTTCTCCTCCACTATCACCTTGATATTATTAGGGTAAAACCTAATGGGGTAACACCTAATATCCTTGTTTTCTTCCCCCCTTCCATTTTTCTAGTTCCCTAATCATAGCCTATCCTACATTTATTATTCATGTCTCTTCTTTACCTTATCCTTAGGATGCCTAGGGAAAGGTTTTTCCTCTCTTCCTTGTCTTATCTTTTCTCTTATTGACCACCTATTTCCTCGATATGTTCATCTTTGATTTTATCCCTTTAGTTAATTCTCTTGATTAGGGATGAATTCAAGATGGGGGTTACATCTTGTACCCTATATCTATAAGGTCACCTTTATTTCCATGAAATTTCCTTCCTCTCAACACTCTCCTCCTACCTTCGATGGTGCTTAATTAACGTTGTTTCCTTATTTTCCTTTTTCATCCCCATGCTAACATATTCACCTCATGCCTTCAATGGTGCCTTTATATAATCAATGGCACATGCCCTCACTAATGTCACCTTACAATTAATATTAGTTCCTTCAATGGTTCCTTTCCAAAATATTGTTAATATCACCTCACCATCATCAGTTCATTTGATGGTTCCTTTTAACATCATCACTTCGTGTCTTCATTCATGTCACCTCATGATAATTCCACCTCTAATGCCGTCACTAGTTTTAGGCTAGAATTTCCAAATTTCCTAACCCCATAAGTAAAGTTGGGAATACAAGGGAAAAAACTAAATTTAGGTATTTTCTTGAGCCTATGAGAAATGTGTCTAGCATAGCCAACCTGAGCATGTTCCCTACTATCTCATCATGTAGTGCTAAGTGTTTAGATAATCAAGAATCAATTTTTGGACCTATTATTAAAACTAGGTGATCTAAGTTGGTGAGTGCAATAGTGAAGAGTTTGCTAAAGATAAATACACAATAAAATATTTTGCAATATGATGTTAGGGAAGAACTTTTAGATATTTCCTTACCTCCAACTTTATAATTTTATTACAACACATCATTTAACCACACTCTCTTTCTTGCATGGGTCAATGTTAAACCATTTCTTACAATTGGACAAATTTTCCCCTTTTGTGGTAACAACTATGTAATTTTCCCCTCTAAAATATTATGAGAATATCTAGGATTTTTTATACTCATCCATGGTTGTTCAAACAAGGTAGTCTTGAAGTTATTTCAATGCAATATAACGTTACTTCCTTATTGACTATTTCAGGGTTGCAACATGTAGATATAGCATATCAACATACAATGTGCTTTTACCTGTGAATGGGGCTAGATCACTATGATGAATGGCCCATGCGTCCCTAAGGAAATTTCTATGATCTTGTACCTTGTCGTTTGACCCTAGAGAATTCCTTGGACAACCATGAGAACCATACTTCATGTTACAAATGTATTTGAAATGAACATTGTTATATCACATAGGTCATGTGTGATTCCATAAACCCCTAGGCATGGACCATGAAAGATAAAATGGAAGGGGATCCCCAACTATGGGGACTTGGGGCTAGTCAAATTT
Source organism: Picea engelmannii (assembly GCA_009831015.1). Classification (NCBI taxonomy): domain Eukaryota; kingdom Viridiplantae; phylum Streptophyta; class Pinopsida; order Pinales; family Pinaceae; genus Picea; species Picea engelmannii. The sequence goes on along the minus strand of ML783953.1, from coordinate 821,523 downwards.
TAAGTCTAAGTTATATTCCCAGTCCTAGTTGGTCTAAGTGAAAGTCTTAATCCTAATATGTAGGCTCATGCCTCTCAAATAATGCACAATTGAAATCATCCTTTTCAATGTGGGCCACTTTTTAACAGTATTCCATGTGGTGCATATGGGAGATATTTATATGAACAAAATTTCCTAGAACAATCCACATCTAGTGTGTCGCGGGAGGTGGGATGCCCTACAAATGATTGGGGTGAATTTTTTGAAATAAGGGTTGTATGTGGTTGTTCACAATGCAAAGGAATAAGAAAAATCTCTTGTTGAGTAAGTGCTAAAGAATTATTTTCAATATAAACTTCTAGATGTTGATGGAAGTATATCTCCTATAGTTACTCCTAACCCCATAAGTGAAGTTGGGTATACAAGGGAAAAAAACTAAATTTATGCATTTTCTGGAGCCTATGAGAAATGTGTCTAGCATAGCCAACCCGAGCATGTTCCCTACTATCCCATCATGTAGTCCTAAGTGTTTAGATACCCAAGAATCAATTGTTGGACCTATTATTAAAACTAGGCGATCTAAGTTGGTGGGTGCAATAGTGAAGAGTTTGCTAAAGAGAAATACACAATAAAATATTTCACAATATGATGTTAGGGAATGCCTTTTAGATATTTCCTTACCACCAAATTTAGAATTTTCTTACAACACATCATTTAACCACACTCTCTTTCATGCATGGGTCAATTTTAAACCATTTCTTACAATTGGATAACTTTTCTCCTTTTGTGGTAAGAACTATTTTATTTCCCCCTCTAAAAGCTTATGAGAATATCTAGGATTTTTTATACTCATCCATGGTTGTTCAAAAAAGGTATTATTGAAGTTATTTCAATGCCATATAATGTTACTCCCTTATTGAATATTTGAGGGTTGTGACTTTTGGCATGTTTACAGGCAAAGTGTGCTTGTCATTGATGGAAAGAACAACAATGACGATGACATGTTTACAGGCAAGAACAACAACGAACCAAAGCTCGAGAGACCAGAAGATGATAAAGGAAGAATGTGCTAGGTGGGCACTAGAAGTCTTTTGGGAAGACATAGATGAGAAAGCTTGAGAAGATCAGAAGAGATAGTGCAGAGTTGCACACAGATAGTGCAGTGTTGCACGTAGAGCGCAACTGTGCACCAGGGATGAGTGTAACTTTTTCCAAATCTCAGTAGAGATAGTGTTCTGAGACGCACAGACGTAATCCCATACATCAAGGCACACAGAAGGATCAAAGGTCATGGCCTTTGACACTTAGAGGTTTGAGGAAGCCAAATCTCAGGAGGAGAAGCGACAGTGGCTGTTGGATCACCAATCCTGAATACCCTTTGTCCATCAGATCAGATTCCAGACAGGAGGAGCGTGCAGAGGAGGAGATTAGACCTCATCTACCAGATCAGAGCGTGAAGGACTAGCAACTATTGGATCCAATAAAACAATGAAGAGGATAATGACTGACAACCATCCTCCAACTGCGCAAAATGCGAAGTCGTGAAACGATCTGGGTCATTGGATATAGAGAATGCGTTGTGAGATATCATCATTTCGCTCACTCGTTAGCTGGAGAATTCAAAGGTGAGAGTTGTAGTAACTCGTGATATGCGAAGTCACAAAACGATCGCAGTCCACGATCAGAGGGAGAGATCTCAAATGTTGATCTGATATGAAGAATTTACGAGTTTTGCGAGTTGGGATTTTTGAGGAAACTCAAGGAGTTCGTGATATGCGAAATCGCGAATCAACCCTCTTGTTTATCCCCTAGTCACAACTGGTGGTCACATTGATGAAGGTTAAGGGAGGAGCTAGCATGTCGCTAGTATTTACAACGGAGATCGTCGAAATTGTCAAATGCCTTTTCGAATAGGGATGTGGTCACAACCAGTGGTCACATTAGAGGAAGAGAAGGGAAGGAGATAGCGGTGCTAGGCTCCACCTTGGAGTTTCATGAGTTGGGAAAATCGAGGTGACTTGCAGTTGATCACCCGAAATGTAAAATAGAAAAACGATTGTTGGTTAGGCGTATGGTCACCACGGATGGTCATGTGAAAGGAAGGGGATTAGCCATAAAACATAGCGCCCATTGTGCATATTTATCATAAAGGGAAAAAGGTGCCAAAGACATGAGCACGTGGAGGTTCTCTCAGTAACTACTAAGAGACATACTGATTGTAATTGCAGAAAGCGATTGATTGCATCTACCAGAGAACTCGAGGAGCTGGAGGGTGATCACTAGAGAAGATGAAGAGTCTCGAGGTAACTTCCAGTGGAATGAAGACTCATCATAGAGACGATTTACAGATGAAAAGCGTCGAAGACTGTAACTACAACAGAGAGGATAAAGCTTGACTGTGATAGAGAAGACGAAGATTCACATTGCCAGAGAAGGCAGAGAATCTCAGAATAATCCACTGATGACGAACAAACTCATTATAACCGCCAAAGAAGATGATTAGTTTCATGTAGGATCTGGGAGAGGAATAGGCATGATAAAGAGACGCAAAACAAAGAAGAGGCAGTGGTTGTTGTTGAGTGTTTTTTATGCGGGTAGAAGCATGTTGTGTGCAGGAGCTGAAGCACACAAAAGAGGCATGGTGCATAGAATGGAAAGAAGAAACATAGCATAAAGAATAGAAGAATTAAGGAACATAAATCCATATCTGAGAGAAGAATAGAAAATGCAGAAGATGCAAGGAGAGATACATTGATGCAGGCAGTGTAGCAGAACAGTGATGAGACTGGTAAGCCATAGATAAATGTTGTATCACTGTGATAAATTCAAGAAATAAAATATTTATATTTCAGGGTGGTAGGGAGATTATAGGGAGGACTGTTGTCCTCAGAGTTTCAAGTGGGTGCTTTAACATAGGGAGTTGTAGCTTCCATCTGGTTGCAGCCAGAGAAACCAGGGTGGTAGGGTGGTGCAAGGGAGAACTATTGTTCTCTATTATACAGGTCGGTGCCCGTGTGACTGGAAGTTGGTGCTTCCATCTAGTTGGTGTTGGAGCACTTAGGGAGTTGGTGCTTCCTTCTAGTGGGTGCTAGATAAACCAGGGAGTTGGTTCTTCCTTCTAGTGGGTGCTAGAGAAACCAAAGATTTGGTGCTCTCAACAAGTTGCAGCTTGAAAAATAGAGGTGGTAGCCTCACAATGAGTTGGTGCTCATAAGAATGATAATGTACATAAAATACATATTACTTATCATATCAAGAAGAAGAGGTTTTTCCCTTTATGGGTTTCCTTAGGAAATATCTGTCTCTTTATATTTCATGTGTGTGATTGATGTTGAATATTCTATTTCCTACCTTCTTGCATTATTGTGATTGTCATTGAATGATCTGTGAAGAGCTTAAAATAAGAATAATTGTTTAAGCATGGTAACAACTGATTCACCCCCCCCTCTCATTTGTCCAGCAATTGGTATCAGATCCAGTTCCTTTTATCTAAAGGTAGACTAGTAAGCTTAAACATGTCAAGCCATGAATGAATGTCAACCAATAAGGCCCCCCTATTCAATGGAACAAACTTTGCCTTCTGGAAAGTTAGGATGAGAACCTACATAGTGGATTTAGGTGTAGATGTCTGGGATGTGGTAGAGACTGGTTATGTAAAGCCGGTTGTATTAGATAATAAGGATGACAAGCTAGAATTTAGCTTCAACACTAAGGCTATGAATTCTATTCTAAGTGGGATTGCAGAAGCAGAATTTGTAAAAGTTATGCACTTAGAAACTGCCAAAGAAATGTGGGACAAACTCATAGGAATTTATGAAGGTAATGAGAAGGTAAAGGACGCCAAGCTTCAAACCTATAAAGTACAGTTTGAAAAACTAAAGATGAAAGAGGATGAAACTATTGGGAAGTACGTTCTGAGAGTTGAAGAACTAGTAAATGCAATGAAAGCACTTGGTGAAAAAATTGAGGAACACTCTTTAGTTCAGAAAATTTTGAGATCTCTGCCAGATAGGTTCAACCCAAAGGTATCTTCTATAGAAGAACTTAACGATCTAAAATATTTGGCTTTTGATCAACTTCTAGGAACGTTGAATGCATATGAAATGAGGATATTTAAAGATAAACCCACCTCTAGAGAAGCATCATTTAAAGATGATAAGAAGGAGGATTTTGAGCCTGATGAAATTGAAGCAAAATTTGTGAGAAGACTAAAGAAAGGATTCGGCAAGTACCAAGGAAATTTTCCCTTCAAATGTTTTAACTGTGGAAGGATAGGTCACTGTGCATCTAAGTGTGCACACAAGAATAAGGACCAAAGCTCTGAAGGTGAAGAGAAGTATAAATCCAAGAGATTTGGTAAAAAGAAAAGTTTATGTGTAAACAATGATGACTCTTCATGAGACACATATATTAATTTTGATGATGAAGATAAGGTTAATGACTTTATGCTTATGGCCAAAGAGGATTATGATAATGAAATCACAAGAAGTGATGTTGGTGATGAAAAAGTTGTGGTTGAATTGGAAGGATAACTGATCAATTCTCTAAAAGAAATTGACAGACTCAGATTTAAGAAGAGAAAGAAAAAACAATTGTTGATATAGTTCGAGAAAGATAGTAAAAAACCTGATGAAGAATTTTCCCTACTAAAAGTGGAATTAGAAGAGGCAAAGAAAATAGAGAACATTCTGAAACAACAGTTATCAGAGAAGAAGGCAAGATGTGAAGCCTCGGAAGAAGAGGTAGTAAAAACTAGAAAAGAGATGGAGAAGTTTAAAGCTTTGTATCTCCAAAATCTACCAAGCATTAAAGCCTCAGAAGGATTAGCCACCATTCTGAATCAGCAAAGCAATCCAAATTTGAAAACTGGTTTGGGTTATGAAGAAGGATCAAATAGTGGTTAGCCAAGAAACAAAGAATCCATCAATTTTGTCAAATCTACATTCATTGACAACAACAAATATGGAGAAACAAAGGAAGATAATCAGTCGCCAAGGAAGAGTGAAAGAAAAAGTGCCAGAATTGAATCTGTAGAACAAAGAAATAATACACCCTCTGCTCAAAGAAATCATCAGAATAGAAGAAATCGACTTGCTCAAAGAAGACAACCATTTTCCAGGTACAAAGGATTTTTCTATGGATATTTTTTTTTCTGTTCTAACTTCGGTCACAAAGTTGTAAACTGCTCTTTAAGATTTAGATATGAGCAATCAAGACACTCAAGAAATAGATATCTATCGCAACAAAGAATGAGACATCCGAGTAACAAACAACCACAGACTCCAAATCATGTGATGGTTGGGAAAAGGACACGGGTTGAGGATAAAAATCGTTATGATCCTTTATTTAATGAACCAAAATGTTACACCTGCCATAATTATGGACATAAAGCTGCAGACTGTTGCTTAAGGAACTATGAACCAGATTTGAATCCCTCTGCTGAAAATGTCAAGGTTTGGAAGAAGAAAGAGAATGACAAGTGTGGATTAGTGTTGTCATCTCAAAGACAAAAGAACCTCTGGTATATTGACAGTGGATGCTCCAAACATATGACGGGAGACAAAAGTAAGTTTATGTCTCTAAGAGAAAGCAAATCAGTAAATGTAACCTTTGGAAATGATGCTCTAGGTAAAATCAAAGGTAAATGGATGGTGAGTTTGAGTAATGGTAAAGGAAAATCCTAGGATGTTCTGCTTGTAGATGGGTTGAAACATAATTTTCTCAGTGTAAGTCAAATGTGTGATAGAGGATGTGAAGTGGTGTTCACTTCCAAATATTGTAAGATAAATTCGGTAAACTCAGGACAAGTGGTGACTAAAGGCATAAGGACATATAATAATGTATATGTGCTGAAAGAATATAGAGAAGAGTGTCATCTAAGAAAATATGATGAAAAATGGTTATGGCATATGAGACTTGGAAATCTAAATTTTGACCACTTAATCAAGCTCAAAAATATTGAGGCAGTAAAAGATCTTCCAAGAATATCAAAGCCACAAGATTCTGTGTGTAAACCCTACCAAGTAGGAAAGCTAATCAGGACACAGTTTAAATCCAAGAGCTCTATTTCAACAAAGAAACCACTCCAATTAGTTCATATAGACTTATGTGGACCATCAAGACATGAAGGAACAGGGAAGGAAAACTACTTTATGCTGGTCATTGATGACTACTCCAGACTCACTTGGGTTGTTTTTCTCAAAGAAAAAGATGAAGCATTTGAGAAATTTACAATATTCAAGGCTTTAACTGAGAATCAAACAGGCAACAGGATGAAGGCAGTAAGATCAGATAGAGGAGGAGAATTTATGTCAAGTGATTTCAAGGAATTCTGTGATAAACATGGGATCAAGAGAGAATACACAATCCCATGAACTCCACAACAAAATGGAATAGTTGAGAGGAAAAACAGAACAGTTCAACAAATGGCCAGGTCAATGATGAATGATAATAAAATTGGTCAAACCTTATGGGTAGAAGAAATACGCACAACAATCCATGTTCTTAACAAAGCCCACCTCAGACCACATAGTGACAAGACACCTTACGAACTGTGGTATGGAAGACCTGCTTCAATCAAACACTTCAAAGTCTTTGGGAGTAAGTGCTACATAAAGAATAATAATGAAAACCTTGGCAAGTATGATGACAGGGCTGATGAAGTCATCCTCTTAGGATATGCTACCAACAGTAAAGGATACAGATGCTTTAATAAAAGATTCCATAAACTAGTTGATTGCATTGATTTAAAGGTTGATGAAGGAGTCACAGTAAGAGAGGTGAGCAATATCGAGACTGCTACAGAGGACACATATGAAGCTGAAAATGAACAGGTCTAAGAAACAGAAAAATAAGAATCTGATTCAGATGAAGATACAAATACTCGGGCAGACTCAAATCAACAAACATCAAATCCTTCCTCCAAAATTACTCAAAAGAATCATCCTGCAAGTCAGATAATTGGTGAGAAAGACAAAGGTGTACAAACTAGGAGAAGGATAATCAAAGACACCGATAAATCACATATAGCCTTCATATCCATGGTGGAACCCAAGAACTTTAATGAATCCAGTAAAGATGTAAATTGGTTAAAATCAATGAATGAGGAACTGGACCAGATTGAAAAGAATGACACTTGGGAAATTGTTCCTAGGCTAACAGATAAAAATGTAATAGGATCAAAATGGGTGTACAAAAATAAGATGCATGAGCAAGGAAATATTGTAATAAATAAGGCTAGATTGGTCTGCAAAGGATATTCTCAAATAGAAGGACTGGACTTTGATGAAACATTTGCGCCTGTAGCAAGATTAGAAGCTATTAGAATGTTTCTTGCCTATGCTTGTCATAAACAGTTTAAAGTCTATCAAATGGATGTCAAGTCAACATTTCTAAATGGATATCTAAAAGAATAAGTCTATATGGAACAACCAGAGGGTTTCCAACTGTCAGATAACCCTGACTTTATCTGCAAGCTAAATAAAGAATTATATGGGTTGAAACAAGCTCCTCGTGCCTGGTATTACAGACTAGATAAATATCTTCAAGACAAAGGATTCAAGAGAGGAACAGTTGACAACAACCTATATATCAAGATAGAGGGTAATGATTTTCTCATTGTGTTGGTCTATGTAGACGACATCATCTTCGAAAGTAATAATGCTTCATTGGTACAATGGTTTGCTTCTACCATGCAGTCTGAATTTGAAATGTCTATGATAGGGGAAATGTCATTTTTTCTTGGTCTACAAATTACTTAGAGGTCTGAAGGAATATTTCTTTCTCAAGAGAAATATCTAAGAGAAATGTTGAATAGGTTTCAAATGGAAGAATCAACACATGTGAGCACTCCCATGGTCACTGGATGCAAGTTAAGCAAGGATGATGACTCACTTGATGTTGATCAGATTTCATATAGGTCTATGATAGGCAGCCTGGTGTACATCACAACATCTCATCCAGAAATAATGCATGTTGTTGGAATGGTAGGAAGGTATCAGTATGCACCTAAACATAGTCATTTGATAGTCGTCAAAACAATATTCAAATATTTAAAAGGAAAAATGAACTATGTCATATGGTATCCTAGGAATCAAAATTTTCAACTATCAGTCTATTCAAATGTTGATTGGGCTAACTGCATGGATGAAAGGAAACACACGAGTGGAGGTGAATTCTTCTTAGGAGATTCCCTTATATCATGGTTGAACAAGAAGTAAGGTTCCATTTCCTTATCAACTACAGAAGTTGAATACATTGAAGTTGCCACCTGTTGTACCCAAGTGTTGTGGATGATTCAGAACCTTGCAGACTTGGAGGTAAATTATATTGCACCGATCCCAATTCATTGTGATAATACCAGTGCAATTAGTGTGTCAAAGAATCATGTCTTTCACTCCAAGACCAAGCATATACCCATCAAGTATCACTTCTTGAGGGAACAAGTAACCAACTCTGTGGTTTCTTTGCATTATATCCCATCCAAAGATCAGAATGTTGATATCTTCACTAAACTGCTTGCACAAGCTCAGTTTGAGTATCTATGCCAGAAGTTGGGCGTGACCCCACTATCAACCTAAGAGAGTCCATCCTATCAGGGGGAGTATATGTTGGTTGAATATCTGATACCTCTTGAAAATACTGCAATAGTTCAGGGGGAGCATGTTTTCTTTGACATTGATGTCAAAGGGGGAGAAAAGGTGTGGATGCTACAGTTGGAGGTCTAAGAAGAATAGTGCACTCGTTTAGGGTTGCCATCAATGCCAAAGGGGGAGATTGTTGGCATGTTTACATGCAGAGTGTGCTTGTCATTGATGGAAAGAATAACAATGACGATGGCATGTTTACAAACAAGAACAATAGTGAACCAAATCTCTAGAGACTAGAAGATGAGAAAGGCAGAATGTGCCAAGTGGGCACCATAATTATTTTGGGAACATGTAGATGAGAAATCTCGAGAAGCTCAAAAGAGATAGTGCAGAGTTGCATGCACAAAATGCAGTATTGCACATAGAGCGCAAGTGTGTGTTAGGGTCAAGGGTAACATTTTCAAAATCTCAAGAGAGACAGTGTTCTGAGATGCATAGACATGATCCCATACATCAAGGCATGCAGAAGCATCAAAGGTTGTGGCATTTGACACTTAGAGGTTTGAGGAAGCCAAATCTCACAACGAGGAGCGACAGTTGTCATTGGATCACCAATCCCGAATACCCGATGTCTGTCAGATCAGAGTCCAGTCAAGAGGAGTGCATAGAGGAGGAGATTAGACCTCAGTCGTTGGATCAGAGTGAAAAGGACTAACAACTATTGGATCTAGTACAACTGCGAAGAGGATAATGACCGAGAGCCATCCTCCAACTCCGTGAAATGTGAAGTCACAAAACGATCTGGGTTGTTGGATCCAGAGGACACGTGGCGAGATATCAACATTTCACTGACTCATGAGCTGGAGAAGTCAAAGGTGAGAGTTGTAGTAACTCAAGATATGCAAAGTCGCGAAACGATCACAACCATCGATCAGAGGGAGAGATCTTGATCGTTGATATGATATGAAGCATTTCAGAGTTTCACGAGTTGAGAGTTTCAAGGCAACTTATAGAAGGAGTTCGAGATATGTGAAATCGTGAAGCACCCATCTTTCTTGGACCCTAGTCACAGCTGGTGGTCACATTGATGAAGGTTAAGGGAGGAGCTAGCACGTCGCTAGGATTTACAATGGATATCGTCGAAATTGCGAAATGACTTTTTGAATAGAGTTGTGGTCACAGCTAGTGGTCGCATCAGCGGAAGAGAAGGGAAGGAGCTAGTGGTGCTAGGCTCCACCTCGGAGTTTCATGAGTTGGGAAAATCGAGGTGACTTGCAGTCGATCACTCGAAATGCAAAATCACGAAACGAATTTTGATTAGGCGTATGGTCACCGCTGATGGTCATGTGAAAGGAAGGGGCTTAGCAAGAAAACCTAGCACCCACTATGTAGATTTCTCAGAAAGGGAAAAAGTCACCAAAGACATGAGCACGTGGAGGTTCTCTCAGTAACTGTTAAGAGACAGACTGATTTTAATTGAAAAAATTATTGATTGCATCTACCAGAGAACTCGAGGAGCTAGAGGGTGATCGCCAGAGAAGCTGAATATTCTTGAGGTAAATTCCAGTGGAATGAAGACTCATCATAGAGACGATTAACAGATGAAAAGAGTCGAAGAATGTAACTACAACAGAGAGGATAAATCTCGATTTTGACAGAGAATACAAAGAGTCGTACTGCTAGAGAAGGAAACGAATCTCAAGATAAGCCACTGGTGACGAACAAACTCAGTATAACTGCCAAATAAGACGATGAGTTGCATGTAGGATCTGGGAGAGGAATAGGCATGATAAAGAGACGCAGAACAAAGAAGAGGTAGTGGTTGTTGTTGAGTTTTTTTCATGTGGGTAGAAGCATGTTGTGTGCGGGAGATGAAGCGCACATAAGAGGCGTGGTGCATAGAATGGAAAGAAGACAAAGAGCATAAATCACAGAAGAATCAAGGAATAGAAATGCATATCTGAGAGAAGAATATAAATCACAATAGACACGAGGAGAGACACACTGATGCAGGTAGAGTAGAGTAGTGTAGCATAACAGTGATGAGACTGGTAAGCCATAGATAAATGTTGTATCACTGCGATAAATTCAAGAAAGAAAATATTTATATTTCAGAGTGGTAGGGAGGATTGTTGTCCTCGGAGTTTCAAGTGGGTTCTTGAACATAGGGAGTTGTATCTTCCATCTGGTTGCAGCCAGAGAAACCAGGGTGGCAGGGTGTGCAAGGGAGAACTATTGTTCTCTGTTATACAAGTCGGTGCCTGTGTGACTGGAAGTTGGTGCTTTCATCCAGTTGGTGTTGGAACACTTAGGGAGTTGGTGATTCCTTCTAGTGGGTGCTAGAGAAACCATGCAAGATACCAGATATATAAAATATGCAAAACAGAAATGAAATGATAGAAATAACAGAATAACAGTAAAATATCCAGCATAATCTTCGCAATACACATAAATGATATACGAAATAGCAACAGAAATAGGACTTGAACAGAAATAGCACTTGATTCAGATAGCAATGTTCACAGGCCTCTTCGACGGGGCAACCTCCAATCGAGCAGCGCTCTGTTACAATAATATCCAAGCTAGGGTTCTCATACCCTCGACTCCTATTTATACTAAAAAGA
>ML783953.1:795580-805628 GCA_009831015.1 Picea engelmannii | reverse complement strand
CTAAAAAGAAGCATCTAGAGGAAGATCCTTCTAGAAGCGGAAGATTCTATTAGGTCTTCTTACATCCACCTAATTCTCTTTTATTGAAAGGTCTTATTAATATTGACCTTTATTACATCCGAATACATTAATCTACCCATGTGTGGGTTAGGACCTTAACAAACCAGGGAGTTGGTGCTTCCTTCTAGTGGGTGCTAGAGAAACCAAAGAGTTTGTGCTCTCAGTAGGTTGCAGCTTGCAAAAAAGAGGTGGTAGCCTCACAAAGAGTTGGTGCTCATAAGAATGATAATGTAAAGAAAATAAATATTACTTATCATATCAAGAAGAAGAGGTTTTTCCCTTTATGGGTTTCCTCAGGAAATATTTGTCTCTGTATATTTCATGTGTGTGATTGATGTTGAATATTCTATTGCCTACCTTCTTGCATTATTGTGATTGTCATTGAATTCTCTGTAAAGAGCTTAAAATAAGAATAATTGTTTAAGCACGGTAACAACTGATTCACCCCCACTCTCAGTTGTCCAACAACAATATGTAGATATAGCATATCAACATACAACGTTCTTTTACCAGTGAATGGGGCTAGATCACTGTAATGAATGGCCCATGCGTCCCTAAGGAAATTTCTATGATCTTGTACCTTGTTGATTGACCCTAGAGAATTCCTTGGACAACCATAAGAACCATACTTCATGTTACAAATGTATTTTAAATGACCATTTTTATATCACATAGGGCATGTGTGATGCCATAAAGCCCTGGGCATGGACCATGAAAGATAAAATGAAAGGGGTTCACCAACTATGGGGACTTGGGGCTAGTCTAAGTTTAAGTCAAATTTGTATTCCTAGTCCTAGTTGGTCTAAGTGCAAGTCCTAATCCTAATATGTAGGCTCATGCCTCTCAAATAATGCATAATTGAAATCATCCTTTTCAATCTGGGACACTTTTTAACAATATTCCATGTGGTGCATATGGGAGATATTTATATGAACAAAATTATAAATTATAAATATATAAAAAACATATTATATATTAAATATAATATATAATATATATTTTATATATTTATAATTTATATATTATATAAATTATAAATATATAAAATATATAGTATATAACATATTTTTTATATATTTATAATTTGTATATTATATAAAATATATAACCAAAAACTAGCTTCATGTGTGCTCCATATCTTGACTACCCTCGACCATTATAGCAGTTGATCGACTTGTCCATATCCAGACTTCCCTTGCTCGAGAGTATGTCTCTAAGGCTTGAGAGTATATCTCGACTGCATGCCCTAGCTCTCATCTCTCGACTTCCCTAACTCCCTAGCTCTCAATTGCCCTAGCTCCCTAGCTCCCGAGTGCACCCTAGCTCCCTAGCTCATGCATCCCGACTGCACCCTAGTATCCTGACTACCATAGCTCCTCTCGATAAATATCACTCATGATCGGATATCCAAACACTAGCGGTCTAGCTCGACATATGAGACAAAGGAGATAGTGGCCTATCTTAACACCCTAATATCCCGATTGCCATAGCTCCCCTCTCAATAAATATCACTCGTGATCGGATATATGGACAATAGCGGTCTGGCTCGAAAACAGAGGAGACAAAGGAGATAGTGTCCCATCTCAACAGAGGAGACAAAGGAGTGCTCTGACTTGACAGAGGATCCATGCCACCAAAATCAGTAAATGAATCCTCCAATCTCTGTGATACTTATTTTAGGGCTTCACAGAGAAAAGAATTCAATGCCATGGAATTTGAGTACAAAATATAATGAAATTTTTGTTAACATATTACCCTCCATTTTGTTTATCTTAGTCTTTGTATGTGATGACTGCATCTTAGCCCCGAGACCCATATGTAGTATGAAAAACATATAAATGAAACTCATGTCCAAATCTTAGGCCAAAGACATTGAAGTGAGAGCTCATGTGGTTTTCCTCATATCTAGTCATGTGCTACAAATCCCTAACCATGATGTACCCAATAACTATGCCATGTGTGGAACCGAAACCAAGACATGTTATTTTTTAGGGCCTTTGTTGTGGTTTAATTATGGCACCCATATCCCTCTACTAGGACAAAGATACCCTATGAAGGTCCCATGTCATGGTTCAAGGATGATTTCAATTACATAAATTGAGAATCTTCATGGTTTTTCTTTTTGGTGCTTGACTCGAGACTCTTCATTTAGGACATAACGCCATTATTTCTCTCCCTTGACATTGGTTAGACCTTAATACTAATTATTGGCTTATAAATAACCTATTCATGGATCCCATATCCCATTTGGACATTAATGATACCCCTTCATTGATATGTGACCCAATCGTTCTCTTAGATCCTCCTTCTTATCTCTTCTTGGGATGGTTTGGGTGCTAAATCTCTAGTAGTTCTAAATCCTCACACAATCCCTCAATGACCAAGTGGCATTCTTCCTTGTATTTTTCCTATGTTGGAACCTCTTCCTTTACAATAGATCCTTCCTCCTTCCACTCCTCCTTCACCCATGGAATCTACCCCTTCTTTATCTTTTTCATCCAAGATCCCTTGGGCTGGAATTCCCGTTCTTATTCGTAGGGAACTCCATCCTACTACCTGTCCATTTGATGGTTCTTTCTGGGTAGTCTTACCCATCTCTTTCTCCTCCACTATCACCTTGATATTCTTAGGGTAACAACTAATCTCCTTGTTTTCTTCCCCCCTTCCATTTTTCTAGTCCCCTAATCATAGCCTATCATACCTTTATTATTCATGTATCTTCTTTACCTTATCCTTAGGATTCCTAGGGAAAGGTTTTGCCTCTCTTCCTTGTCTTATATTTTCTCTTATTGACCACCTATTTCCTTGATCTGTTCATCTTTGATTGTCTCCCTTTAGTTAATTATATTTATTAGGGATGAATTCAAGATGGGGGTTGCATCTTGTATCCTATATCTATAAGGTCACCTTAATTTCCATGAAATTTCCTTCCTCTCAACACTCTCCTCCTACCTTCGATGGTGCTTAATTAACGTTGTTTCCTTATTTTCCTTTTCCATCCCCATGCTAACATATTCACCTCATGCCTTCAATGGTGCCTTTATAGAATCAATGGCACATGACCTCACTAATGTCACCTTGCAATTAATATTAGTGCCTTCAATGGTTCCTTTCCAAAATATTGTTAATATCACCTGACCATCATCAATTCCTTTGATGGTTCCTTTTAACATCATCACTTCATGTATTCATTCATGTCACCTCATGATAATTCCACCTCTAATGTCCTCACTAGTTGTAGGCTAGCATTTCCAAATTTCCTAACCCCATAAGTAAATTTAGGAATGCAAGGGAAAAAACTAAATTTAGTTATTTTCTTGAGCCTATGAGAAATGTGTGAAGCATATCCAACCCGAGCATGTTCCCTAATATCCCATAATGTAGTGCTAAGTGTTTAGATAATCTAGAATCAATTGTTGTACCTATTATTAAAACTAGGCGATCTAAGCTGGTGGGTGCAATAGTGAAGAGTTTGTTAAAGATAAATACACAATAAAATATTTCACAATATGATGTTAGGGAAGAACTTTTAGATATTTCCTTACCTCCAACTTTATAATTTGCTTACAACACATCATTTAACCACACTCTCTTTCGTGCACGGGTCTATGTTAAACAATTTATTACAATTGGATAACTTTTCCCCTTTTGTGGCTACAACTATGTAATTTCCCCCTCTAAAATATTATGAGAATATCTAGGATTTTTTATACTCATCCATGGTGTTTCAAACAATGTAGTCTCGAAGTTATTTCAATGCCATATAATGTTACTACCTTATTGACTATTCCAGGGTTGCAACATGTAGATATAGCATATCAACATACAATGTGCTTTTACCTGTGAATGGGGCTAGATCACTATGATGAATGACCCATGCGTCCCTAAGGAAATTTCTATGATCTTGTACCTTATCGTTTGACCCTAGAGCATTCCTTGGACAACCATGAGAACCATACTTCATGTTACAAATGTATTTGAAATGACCATTGTTATATCACATAGGGCATGTGTTATTCCATAAATCCCTGGGCATGGACCACGAAAGATAAAATGGAAGGGGGTCCCCAACTATGGGGACTTGGGGCTAGTCAAATTTTAAGTCTAAGTTATATTCCCAGTCCTAGTTGGTCTAAGTGAAAGTCTTAATCCTAATATATAGGCTCATGCCTCTCAAAGAGTCAAATAGTGCATAATTGAAATCATCCTTTTCAATGTGGGCAACTTTTTAACAATATTCCATGTGGTGCATATGGGAGATATTTATATGAACAAAATTTCCTAGAACAATCCACATCTAGTGTGTCGCGGGAGGTGCGATGACCTACAAATTATTGGGTGATTGTTTTGAAATAAGGGTTGTAAGTGGTTGTTCACAATGTAGAGGAATAAGAAAAATCTCTTGTTGAGTAATTGCTAAAGAATTATTTTAAGGATAAACTTCTAAACATTGATGGAAGTATATCTCCTATAGTTATTCCCAACCCCATAAGTGAAGTTGGGCATACAAGGGAAACAAATAAATTTATGCATTTTCTTGAGCCTATGAGAAATGTGTCTAGCATAGCCAACCCGAGCATGCTCCCTACTATCCCATCATGTAGTCATAAGTGTTTATATACCCAAGTATCAATTGTTGAACCTATTATTAAAACTAGGCGATCTAAGCTGGTGGGTGCAATAGTGAAGAGTTTGCTAAAGAGAAATACACAATGAAATATTTCACAATATGATGTTAGGGAATACCTTTTAGATATTTCCTTACCTCCAACTTTAGAATTTTCTTACAACACATCATTTAACAACACTCTCTTTTGTGCATGGTTCATTTTTAAACCATTTCTTAGAATTGGATAACTTTTCCCCTTTTGTGGTAACAATTATGTAATTTCCCCGTCTAAAATCTTATGAGAATATCTAGGATTTTTTATACTCATCCATGATTTCTCAAACAAGGTAGTCTTGAATTATTTCAATGCCATATAACATTACTCCCTTATTGAATATTTTAGGGTTGCAACATGTAGATATAGCATATCAACATACAACGTGCTTTTACCAGTGAATGGGGCTAGATTAATGTAATGAATGGCCCATGCGTCCCTAAGGAAATTTCTATGATCTTGTACCTTGTTGATTTATCCTAGAGCATTCCTTGGACAATCATGAGAACCATACTTCATGTTACAAATGTATTTTAAATGACCATTTTTATATCACATAGGGCATGTGTGATGCCATAAAGCCCTAGGCATGGACCATGAAATATAAAATGAAAGGGGGTCCCCAACTATGGGGACTTGGGGCTAGTCTAAGTTCTATTCCAAGTCATAGTTGGTCTAAGTGCAAGTCCTAATCCTAATATGTATGCTCGTGCCTCTCAAATAATGCATAATTGAAATCATCCTTTTCAATGTGGGACACTTTTTAACAATATTTCATGTGGTGCATATGGGAGATATTTATATGAACAAAATTATAAATTATAAATATATAAAAAATATATTATATATTAAATATAATATATATTTTATATATTTATAATTTATATATTATATATAATATATAGTATATATTTTATATATTTATAATTTATATATTATATAAAATATTTAATCAAAAACTAGGTTTGTGTGGGCTCCATATCTTGACTGCCCTCAACCATTGTAGTAGTCGATCAACTAGTCCATATTCTGACTTCCCTTTCTCGAGAGTATATCTCGAAGGCTTGAGAGTATATATCGATTGCATTCACTAGCTCTCATCTCTCGACTGCCCTAACTCCCTAGCTCTCGACTTCCCTGGCTCATTAGCTCCCAATTTCACCCTAGCTCCCTAGCTCATGCCTCCCGACTACACCCTAGTATCCTGACTGCCATAGCTCCCCTCTCGAAAAATATCACTAGCTATCAGATATCCAGACACTAGCAGTGTGGCTCGATATGGGAGACAAAGGAGATAGTGGCCCAACTTGACACCCTACTATCCTGACTGCCATAGCTCCCCTCTTGACAAACATCACTCGTGATCGGATATATGGACAATAGTGGCCTGGCTTGACAATAGAGGAGACACAGGAGATAGTGTCCCAACTCGACAGAGGAGACAAAGGAGTGCTCCGACTTGACATAGGAGCCATGCCGCCAAAATCGGTAAATGAATCCTCCAATCTCTGTGATACGTATTTCAGGGCTTCACAGAGAAAAGAATTCAATGCCATGGAATTTGAGTACAAAATATAATGAAATTTTTGTTAACATATTACCCTCCATTTTGTTTATCTTAGTCTTTGCATGTGATGACTGCATCTTAGCCCCAAGACCCATATGTAATATGAAAAACATATAAATGACACTCATGTCCAAATCTTAGGCCAAAGACATTCGAGTGAGATATCATGCGGTTTTCCTCATATCCCACTCATGTGCTACAAAAACCTAACCATGATGTACCCAATAACTATTCCATGTGTGGAACCGAGACTGAGACATGTTCTTTTTTAGGGCCTTTGTTGTGGTTTAATCATGGCACCCATATCCCTCTAGTAGGAAAAATATACCCTATGAAGGTCCCATGTCATGGTTCAAGGATGATTTCAATGACATAACTTGAGAATCTTCATGGTTTTTATTTTTGGTGCTTGACTCGAGACTCTTCATTTAGGACATAAGGCCATTATTTCTCTCCCTTGACATTGGTTAGACCTTAATAATAATAATTGGTTCATAAATAACCTAGTCGTGGATCCCATATCCCATTTGGACATTAATGATACCCCTTCATTGATATGTGACCCAATCCTTCTCTCGTATCCTCCTTCTTATCTCTTCTTGGGATGGTTTGGGTGCTAAATCTCTAGAAGTGCTAAATCCTCACACAATCCCTCAATGACCAAGTGACATTATTCCTTGTATTTTTCCTATGTTGTAACCTCTTCCTTTACAATAGATTCTTCCTCCTTCCACTCCTCCTTCACCCATGGAATCTACCCCTTCTTTCTCTTTTTCATCCAAGATCCCTTGGGTTGGAATTCCTATCCTTATTTGTAGGGAACTCCATCCTACTACCTGTCCATTTGATGGTTCTTTCTGGGTAGTCTTACCCATCTCTTTCTCCTCCACTATCACCTTGATATTCTTATGGTAACACCTAGTCTCCTTGTTTTCTTCCCCCCTTCCATTTTTCTAGTCCCCTAATCATAGCCTATCATACCTTTATTATTCATGTCTCTTATTTACCTTATCCTTAAGATGCCTAGGGAAAGGTTTTGCCTCTCTTCCTTGTCTTATATTTTCTTTTTTTGACCATCTATTTCCTCGATTTGTTCATATTTGATTGTATCCATTTAGTTAATTCTCTTGATTAGGGATGAATTCAAGATGGTGGTTGCATCCTGTATCCTATATCTACAAGGTCACCTTAATTTCCATGAAATTTCCTTCCTCTCAACACTCTCCTCCTACCTTCGATGGTTCTTAATTAACATTGTTTCCTTATTTTCCTTTTCCATCCCCATGCTAACATATTCACCTCATTCCTTCAATGGTGCCTTTATAGAATCAATGGCACATTCCCTCACTAATGTCACCTTACAATTAATATTAGTGAATTCAATGTTTCCTTCCCAAAATATTGATAATATCACCTCACCATCATCAATTCCTTTGATGGTTCCTTCTAACATAATCACTTCATGTCTTCATTCATGTCACCTCATGATAATTCCAACTCTATTTCCCTCACTACTTGTAGGCTAGAATTTCCAAATTTCACTCTCCCTCATAATAGTTGTTTCCTCTCACCTCTCTTTTCTTCACTAGTTCAACCCAAGTGTGGTATCTTCTCACCTCTTGTCTCCTCTCTCTTTCACCTTTTCTTGACTATTTTTCTCTCATGGTAATTGTTGTCACTATCCCTTCCCTACTTAAGGAAAGTTGTTAACCTTTGTTTAGTAGGAACATAGATTTATTGGTTACTAATATCACCATGTTTACACCTCTTATGTCTTGGAAAGGTTAAGAATTTCTAGAGAACATAAAAAATTGAAATCCTTATGTGACATTCCTCTTATGAAACAAGGATTTGTATCATTTTTTCTTTATAATAAAATTGTTCTTTTTAGTGTTTGACACCAACACATTTATTCAAACATGTGGGTTCATAATTAAAAAAAAACCTTTATGAATGAACGTGATAAGATATTGGTCAACAAGGTGAAACCCCCGTGATCCTTATGAGTATTTAAGATATCTATGGTGGTCTCTATAATCATAAAAGTTTAATATGTTAGAAATGATGACATTTGATTCAATGTTGTATAGGTGTACTAAGTGAACTATGACATTTGCATGGTATTTTTAAAATTTGGGTCATTTTGCTTCCATTTATCTGGATAATTAGCTCATACTTTTGTCATTAGTAGTGCACACCTAGTAATCTATCAAGAAATTATTTCTTTACTTAAAACCTCTTTCTCCTTCCCATATCTAGTTTTCATCGAAGTTGAAATTCTTGCATTTCATTTCCCTCTTGCATGGTTTAAAGAGTCGAGTTGAATCGCCATCAGTTTCATGACCACTCCTTTGAGTAACAACGACCTAAAATCAAGTGTTAATTAAAGTTTATCTAGCAACTTTTATAGGGGTTTTCAAACCCATCTTAGCTCAGGTGTATAGCTTTCAAATAGGATTGTGAGAATAACTTTCCAAAGCTGCTAAACAAACATAAATCTTTGAGTTAGGGAGTGAAATACAGTTGCTATATCACTGACTTTGGGAAGCCCTTATAACACAAGGGTCAATCACGAGGTCGCATTGGGACCAACAAAGTAATAAACCCTGTTTTTTTGGTCTTGGTGTCGACTGGCGACTGTCCCCCCTCTGCTTTGGTATAGTAGGTGGTACCATAGAGGCCATAATTTTTTAGACTTCCTACCCAAGGTGACAACATAGGGGATGTGGTTTTGTACTTGGGATCGACGTTGGCTAGACTCAATCAGACTCCTTGGAGCGTTTCCCACTGTATGTAACTTGCACCAGGTGGTTAGTTCATTAAGCAAGTTGTCAACATAACTTTCCCACCCATCGAAACTCATCCCTTTCGTGCATCGATCCTGCGATGTTGGATTCTATCACCAACTAGTGCTTCTTTGTGAGAAGGTTTGTTTGCATGATTGACTCCTAGATTAATTATCATGTGTTGTTTTTTCTCCTTAGTTGGCATTAGGATTGAGTTTGTGTCTAATGGCATCAGTTCCGGGGTAATTCCTCATTTGATCAATATAAAATATGGATACCATTAAAATAAAAGGGAATAAAGAGGTAACAAATAGCTCATACTTAACTTATGTCTTATAAAAATAGTTACCAACTTAACGAGAACTCTCCAGATTTCTCGTTTTTTGGGGGGGTCCAATTTTTTACCTCATTTAAAAAAATGGTGCTACCGGTAGCACCCCCTCTCCGTTTTTAGTGATTTTTTGATATTTTAATTTTTTCAATCCACAATGTTTCCACATTATTTTTGTAAAATTCTCATTTTTCATCTATTTTCAATTTTTTCTAAATATATATGTTTTTTATTTTTATTCAACTCCATTTTTAGTCTTTTTTTCATGCTTCTTTCAATCTTAAAAATATTTTTTACCATTTAATTTTTTGAAGTTACGATTTTTCATAGAATTTTGTCTCCTTAATTAATTTATTGTTCCATACTTTTTAAATATAGTGAAAAACATCATTTTTAACACATTGTTTACCTTTACTTCAATAAATCGAAAAAACATGTAGTGAAATAACACTACTTTTGAATATTTATCAAAAAAATACACATTTTATAGCCATATTTCATAAAAAACCTATACATTTTGGTTCATATTCCTTAAAATAACATGTCAAATAAAGCATTTTTATGGACATAATTGAACAAAAAAAGTCTAAATTTTATAAAAAAATATCATTTTCTTTCATATTTTTATACATTTGAAGTA
>ML783953.1:784969-795530 GCA_009831015.1 Picea engelmannii | reverse complement strand
TTCCATTGTGTCATTTTGTTCTTCCATTGGTTCTTTGATATCTGCAAGTTCTCCAAAGTGATCCTTTCCAATCATTCCTCCTAATGGTACTTGAGGTTACTTTGACAATTTTTCCACCTTTGATTCACTAAAATCTCCTTTCCTCAAGCCAACTTCTTGCATTTCATCTGGAAGAGCTGGAATAGCATTAATTCTTTGTTGAAAAAAACTGCACTGCATTGGGTCACTTTCAATGGCTATGCAATTCCTTCCTTTCTGTAGGCAACACACTAATGTTGTACCTAATCACCAAATACAAAATAAATAATGAAGTTAGATACTGTAAAAAGATAAATTAAAAATAATTTAAGATTGAAGTATGATTTCATAAATATTAGATCAAAATTCTTACATGAGCCCGAGAACAAATCCAAAACCCAATCTCCTTCATTTGAAAATTTATCAATAAGATAATTAATTAATGCTTGTGGTTTTTGATAAATTTTAACCATCTCTCCTTTCAAATCTTTTTCCTCATATGTTAGCTTTCTAACCACAACATTGTATACCAATATACTACTAGGAGTCTCTCCATCATTTTCATTGACAAGAATAGAATTATAAGAATCATTTTTTGTCCAGGTTGCAAGATGTATACTCTCAAAATCATGTTTAAATGATTCTTTCTTGGAGCTCTTAATATTTGGTTTGTGCCTGTAACATAAATAAGTGAAAATTCAATCAACTTGTGAATTAATAATTTTTTTTTATAATATTAATTGCTAAACATACACTTTCAATATCTTACCAAATAAACTGCATCCTTGTCTTTTCTTTCCCCTTGAAACTTGATTGTACTAATCCTTGTTGCGTGTCTGAATGAAATACTAGAAATCTCCACAATGGTGATGTTGTAACTTCTATAAATCTCATAACCACTTTACTGAAAGCTTGGTAAGTATAAGGATCAATATCATATTCAATGTTCGGGATATTATAACCATGAGGGATATCCGCAATAGCTAGGGAGTATTCTTTTTTAGGAACAATACTTGCAAATTTTTCACAATCACCTAATATCACTTTATATTGAACAATGTCTAGCTCATTCCAAATGTAGTGATCAAGGGTGTCATCAAGTTGAACATTTTGAACACGTCTCCTTCTTTCTCTTTCAAACTTGGCTTTTTGTATAAAACTTTTGAACGTTTTAGGTACTCCATCTACATTCTTCTTTGGCATATTTAATGAAACAAAAAAACATATAGTTATATATCTATAACTATTAAAATATAAATAAATTAACTTACAAATGAATAATATGATTGTAATAAATCAACATACCTTTTTGAATGCAACAAAAAATTGTTTCAATACTGTTGAAGAGCTTGAATAAGGATAGTTGAGTTTGACATCATCCAAAATTTCTTCATTAAACATCTTGACCAATTCCTACTTGTATTTTCATATACACCTTGTGACCAAATAAAAAAAAAATAATGTTAAACTGATATTAAACTGAAAAAAATAATTATCTTGTCCTAACATAAATAAAAATAACTCAACAGACTTACTTTTTAAATTCATCACACATTTCTTCCATTGACAATTATCCCAACCTAACACGTGATAATATACTTATGATAAGTTTATCATCCTTCACTCCTTGTATTCCTCTCCAAGGTGTTATAGTCATATCATCAGGAAGATTTTTAATGTCATGACTTGTCTTACTTGTGCCACATATCAATGGTTTAGACTTCTTAACTCCCTGATTATTTATACCAACATTTTCCCATAGGGTGAAGATCGCATCTATCAAATCCCATATCTGTCCAGTTCTAAATCTCAATTGAAAATAGTTATCCACAAATCTAAATATATCACTTCCTTTGCGATTTTTTTCTTTTGTATTTTCATCATCAAGTGGGAATCCTATTTCCATTCAACATTGCTTCCGAAACTTAACATCAACAATTGATCTCTCCCCGTGGCATATTTCAGAAAATTCATTGTGGATAAATATCACCCTTTGAATGAAGGTCATAGACATTCTGTACTCATTGTCTGTGTTATGATCCCATGCCAGTAACTTTGATTCTGAATCTGTTAAACCGACATAAATTATGCATTTGACTGTCTCAAAAAGAGGATTATTGGGATATTCTTGCATCGATTCTCTTCTAGCCTCTGCAGAATGATTTCCTCCAATCACATAATATTTATAGTCAAAACATTTTGATCTATCAAATTCTTCCCTCGTAGGAACTTCCATTGGGTCAACAAGAACTAGGTGGTCAACCACATGCGCATATGGATTGTATCTAATCAATGCTTTCAAATTGTGAATATGCAAGTGATGTGGTTTTCTAATTTGATATTTTTATTGCCCTTCTGTGTGTTTATAAAGTTGTTTCACATTCAACTGAAATGTGTGGCCATCATCAACTAAGTTTGTCATCCTCATTCTATTTCGAATGGCATTTTGTGTTGTTTTCATAATACCATCCTCTAGATCAGCACCCGATGTTATTATTTCTCTGCTACCTTTAGAACTTTCACTATAATACTTGGAGCTAAAGATGGCTTCTTCAACATTATCAACATTTGTTTTCTTCCTCTTATGATTTAAATGTGTTTCATCTAAATCAACAATTTCTTCATAATCAAAAGGAATAGACTCATCATCAACCAACGTTCTTTTGTGTTTATCTTGTTTGTTCTTTTTGCGAGAAGGAGTGATAGTTACCTCATTGGGATCAATCTCAACAAAACCTTCATTTGGAGTTTCCTCATTTTCAAATGTAACCCTTTTAGGATTTATAGATTGAGGAATTTTCTTTCTTCTTTCATGTTCTTCTCTGTCTACTCTTGTAGGTTCAACCTCCATTTCTTTTTGTTTCTTTTTTCCTTCCTTATTGTGTCTTTTCAATATGAAAAGTGTTGATGACATCCATGATATCATTCTCCGTAGAGTAAATCCCCACTAACATATGTGAAAATCGTTCAACAAAATTATGTAAAAATAAAATACAACATTTTCATGTTAGATAAAATTAAAACATTAGCATGATACTAAAAATAATAAACGACACAAAAATAGAAATAAAAAACTTACATTCCCTTTCTCAATGTCATCAATGATGGATGCACATAATTTTGAAAAACATTCATTCTTATTATAATTGCTCAATTTCAAACAATATCTAAACTTGATATAAGTTCTCCCTTGTTTGACAAGTGCATAAATAATATATGTGGATGGCACCAAACATATATCTCGTAACAAGACAAGTGCCTGATAATTTCCATGCACATGTTCTGATTCGACACAATACAAATATATATGATCTCCAGTGTTTCCTTGTTTGTCTTTAAGAAACCAAGAATATTCTTGTTTGTTTTCACCTTCCACAGATTTCCACTCTCTAACATTCTTCATTTCCCTTGATAGATCAGGTGTTAAGCTATCATTTTGTTGCCTGACATTCATGGAGGTTCCAGTTGCAATTTTTGATGCCATTATTGCAGGTCATGGTCCAGATATATTGGTAGATAATCTATTTCCTGACATTTTCCTATATTAAGATTAAAAAAAAATTAGGCCTTTGACATTATAATCAACTAAAAAACATAAAATAAGGTAGGCCTTTGACATTATAATCAACTAAAAAAACATAACAATGATTATAAAAAACTAATTTTAAAAAGGTTAAATGTTTTTAAACTATATGTAACGGTTAAAACCTATTTTAAAAACGGTTAAATATTTTTAACAGTTATATGTTATGTGGATTAGGTGGATTTCTCATGTTGGAAGGTTGAGTATCTTGAGTAGGATTAGGCTAGCAATGTATAATTTGAATAGAGGAGGTAGACACAACAAGGAGAAGAGGGGTGTATATGTTATATAACATTAACAACGTTATATGTTATATAACATTAACAACGTTATATGTTATATAACATTAACAATGTTATATGGTATATAACATATAACATATGTTATATGTTATAAACATATATACGTTATATGTTTATAGCATATAACATATGTTATATGTTATATGTTATAAACATATAACATATGTTTAAAAATACAAGCGTCGCCCTAGCCCCCATGTCCAAGCCCCGGGCTTGGTCGTGGGGGCTGGGGCGATGCCCCCACGGCTAAGGCACCATCCCATGTTATATGTTATATAACATTAACAACGTTATATGGTATATGTTATATAACATATAACATATGTTATATGTTATAAACATATATACATTATATGTTATAAACATATATACATTATATGTTTATAACATATAACATATGTTAGATGTTATAAACATATAACATATGTTTAAAAATACAAGTGTCGCCCTAGCCCCCATGGCCAAGCCCCGAGTGTGCCCAGGGCTTGGTCGTGGGGGTTGGGGCGATGCCTGACATCGCCCCATCCCCCCCGCGGCTAAGGCATCGTCCCATGTTATATGTTATATGTTATATAACATTAACAACGTTATATGGTATATAACATATAACATATGTTATCTGTTATAAACATATATATGTTATATGTTTATAACATATAACATATGTTATATGTTATAACATATGTTATATGTTATATGTTATAAATATATAACATATGTTATATGTTTATAACATATAACATATGTTATATGTTTATAACATATGTTATATGTTATATGTTATAAACATATAACATATGTTATATGTTATAAACATATAACATATGTTATATGTTATAAACATATAACATATGTTTAAAAATACAAGCGTCGCCCTAGCCCCCATGCCCCAGTCCCGGCATCGCCCCAGTCCCCCATGGGCTAAGGCACGGTCCCATGGGATGGTGTCTTGGTCATGGGGGGGCTGGGGTGATTTCGGGCATCGCCCCAACCCTCACGGTCAAGCCCCAAGCGCGCCCAGGGCTTGGTCGTGGGGGCTAGGGTGACGCTTGTATTTTTAAACATATGTTATAAACATATAACGTTATGTTATATGTTTATAACATATAACATATGTTATATAACATATAACATACATATATGTTATATAACATATAATGTATATTATATGTTATATAACATATAATAACATTATATGTTATATAACATATAACCTATGATAATATGTTATATAACCTATAACCTAGGTTATATGTTATATAACCTATAACCTACGGTTATATGTTATATAACCTATAACCTAGGTTATATTTTATAACATATAACCTAGGTTATAGGCTATATAACCTAAAATACCATAAAAAAACCATAAAAAACTACACAAAAAGTTAAAAAATTATATCTAAATTTAACTTTTTTTGCCTTTTTTTTTCAAACAATCTTAAAGATTTTTTGAGAAAAGTAAAAGAAAATTATGTTTTTTAGAAAAAAGTAGAAACCATATAAGAATTTAACAAAAAACTAACCTCTGAAATGCTAAATTCTCCTCTTTGCTTGCTAGATTCTCCTTGGATGTCTTCTCGATGTTAGCTTGCTCCAAATCCTAAAATAAATACTACCCAAGATATAACACAATATAAAAAGATAAAATAAGACTTTGTATATATAACACAGATAATAAAAATTACTGTTAGTATAACGAATGTGAGATAAAAAAAATTTAGGTATATTGTCTACATATATACCTAAAATTATATGGATCATCAATATGTTTAATAAATGTGGGATAAATATATAAACATGATAAATATTGTATTTAACATGTAAATAACAAAATAAAAGAGTAAAATTTGTTTTTAATTTTTAAGGGAAAATAACTGAAAAAATTGGGGGCGAAATTTGGAGGGTAAAATTTGAGGGGGAAATTTTGGAGGGAATATTTTGGGGGAAAATTTGGAGGGAAAAAATTGAGGGGAAAATTTTGGAGGGGATATTTTGGGGGGGAATTTTGGAGGGAAATTATATATTTTTTTGGGGGGGGGGCGTTTAGAGGGAAAAGCTCATTATGCATGTTATTATAATGTCATAGGGATGGTGAGCATTTCTATCATTCTATGCTCTGAGAGAGAAGGGATGGCTTCATCAAATAAAGAAAATTGTATTTCTGAGACATCAACAAATTCTTTGCATACCTCTTCTGTTGGGACTAGTAAATGTCATAGCAATGTTTGTAATGCAAATGAGGCATTGCATTTTTCAGCGAGTCATAATTTTGATCATGGTGCAAGAAATTTTATTCAACATGTTCCTCATGAAAGTCCTAAATCAGAGGACTTTGAAGGCACTGATGATGAAAAGGAGGAGTTTGATGGTGATAAATCTAGTGAGTAGTTTAATAGTAATGAAAATAATCAAAATGTAGGTCAACGTGGAGACTATGATCAACGTTTAAATGATTGGGATGAGAATTTTCCTCCAAGTGAAGAGTTTGAACATACCGATGAAGATTTCCAAGGCACCAATGAAAATGATGGAGAAATTCCCTCAAGTGGAAATTTTGAAAGCAGTGAAGATGAATATGACAATGGTGTACCAAATTCCCCGATTGGAGAATTTAAAGATAATAATGTTGGTGATTATGATTTTCCTCCTAGTGAGGATTTTGAAGGTACTGATGAAGAGTTTCCTGCAAGTGAGGATTTCCAAGGCATGGATGAGGATGGAGAAGAATTTCCCTCAAGTGGGGACTTTAAAAGCAATGATGACAATGTTGGACAGTCTTTCTCGAATAAGGAATTTAAAAGAAACAATGTTGGTGATGATGATTTCCCTCTAAGTGAGGATTTTGAGGGTACTGATGAGGATAATGAAGATTTTCCTCCAAGTGAGGATTTTGAAGCTAGTAATGAGGCTGAGGATGATGAAGAATATCTTTCAAGTGGCGAGTTTCAAAGTAGCGAAGATGATTACACCATTGGTGGTCACTCTTTCCCGAGTGATAAATTAAAAAGAAACAATGTTGAGGTTGATTTTCCTCCAAGTGAGGATTTTGAAGATACTGATGAAGGTTTTCAAGGCACTAAGCAAGATGGTGGAAATTTTCACTCAAGTGGGGATTTTGAAAGCAATGAAGATGATTATGTCAATAGTGGACATAATGTAGATGATTATTTTTCTCCAAATGATTATGTTCATGATGATGTTCTCAAACATTCAGCTGCAACAAATGAAGGTGATCGACATTCTCTAGTTCAGTCTCTTGACAATGTTTTGCTTGATACTCCTTGTGGTGATAAGGAAAACCCTTCTAGTGAGGATGATGAAATAGTGGAGACATTGCAAAGAAACATTGTGTCTAGGACCAATATTAGACCTTTTTTATATTGATCCAAAGCATTCTAGTTATACAAGGTCCAGGAAAGAATTTCTCACTAAATCAATTTCCATAAAAGAATTGATTTCAAGTGAATGTTGTCAAAAGAATTGTTTGAAAATCATGGACTACATGTATGCCTTGAATAAAAGGAAGACATATTTGGAAATGAACAAGACCGTGCAAAATTCATATTTGACGGGGTGCATGATATCCACCAATACAGTATATGATTATTGCATTGGGAATATTTTACTTTGCAGAAAGGATTTCAAAAAAATTCACTCAATTGGTAATATTCGTCTATCAAGAATCCAGACAAGGTTGGAATAAGATCCATCATTTTATTCAAAGGTACATCATGGACGAGAGAGTGGGCCATTCACAAACATTGCATTGTCATGGATGCGTGATTTCTTTTCCAAACATGGAGAGTGTATGCCAGATAAAGACACAATACATATTCTAGATAATTTTTCAATGAGGGAAATCTACAACTTGTACAAAGGATATGTTGAAGATGTTGAAAGAAAGGATAATTTTATTACATATGCATATTTTACAAGAATATGGAAGAAACAATTCAACAATGTCGGTGTTCCTAAGAAGTCAAGGATGGGGATTTATAGTATATGTGCTACTCTTAAATCAAGAAGAGATAAATCTGAAGGGGCTGAAAGAGGTATGTATTTACTATTTTTATCTTTTTTAAATTGAATAGTTATCAACTATGAAAACATACGATCAATATTTCCATTTTATGTCGTGTGCAGATTCCATAATCGAAGCACTTCAAGAACATCGGAATCAACAATCAAGTGAAAGACAAAAGTTGTACAAACATCGGAAGAAGTGTTATGATGCTCCAAACAAATATTTAGATATGATAATTGATGGCATGGACCAGAAGAAAACACTTCTAACACATTTTGTATGTACAGCCAAAAATTTACAGGAAGAGAATTTCATTCAGTTTCACTTGGTTGGTTGTATGGTTTTCAATGGAAAAATGTGTCCAAGAGTTTACTTCACAGCTCCAAATATTCACAATGATACAAATCTGACCATCACCATAATTCATCATGTGCTCACTCACTGGTCTGGAAATCTTCCTCAAGTTCTCTATCTACAGTTGGACAACACTAGTCGTGAAAATAAAAATCAAATTGTGTTGGGATATCTAAGCATGCTTGTGGAAATGGGAATCTTTCAAAAGGTGAAAGTTGGTTTCCTTCTTGTTGGACACACTCATGATCATATTGATCAAATGTTCAATCATTTTTCCGTAACATTGAAAAGGAAAAATGTTGGAAGCCTACCATCCTTGATTGAATGTATCAAGAAAGCATACATTCCAGAGCCTGTTTTTCATGTATTAGAAGAAACTGTTGACATGCAAAGATATAATCAGGGATCACATCGTGAAGAAAACTGTATTGAGCAACTAAATGACATTAGCTTCCAACATCAATTTTGTTTCAAAAAAATTGATGGGAAAACACTTATATGGGGAAAACAATATTCAACTACTACAAAATGGGGGCCTTCATCAAGTTTATCATTTTTGAAGTTCATTCCAGATCGTCCAATTTTTGCATCAAAATTATTTTTTTTGCAATTAGTTGCTGAAATCCATAATGCACGAAGGCGTAATAGAGATGTAGATTATTCATAATGCCTGGAAGAAATTAAAAAGTCCATTAAGGATACATATGAGTACTTTGATGTTGTTGATTCTGTTTGGTGGGAGTCTTTTTTCAATAGTCAAAGTGACATAATTTCAAGCTCAACAAATGAAGATACAATGTTGAGGACTCCATTTCATTGGCCACAAAATATGCCAAACGAATTTGAAGAAACAAACATTGTTGAAGTTCAAGAATCTCAGGGTGCTATTGAGATTACACAAGAATAGGAAAGAGAAATGCATATTGGTTCATGAAGGTCACGTGCACAACGTGAAGCCATGGAAGACCTTTATAGGGGTTCAGTACACGATATTAAGGAGGGTAGCATGATTGCAGTTTTAGCAACTGAGGATCCACATGGTTATCCATTCTGGATAGGAAAGGTTATAAAGATTGAGAAATAAAATGTTGATGTTGTTGCAATTGAAGTGCATTGGTATGCAACAAGTACACACCCATTCAATGGTGTGTACAAGCCAGAGATGGTGGTTGAGAAAAATGTCAATAGAAAGAGAAAAAGAAATGGTCAAAATACAACTCGTCGTCGCACTGACCTCTTAAAATTAGATAATGTTGACATACTTGTTTATGACTTCAATTTGAAAAAGAGAGGAACTCTTCGCTCCAAGACAACAAAGATTATCAAGAGGTTGTTGCCGCAAGAAATAAATGCAAGATGGGAGTTTGTTGAACCTAGTCGAAGATCTAAAAGGCATTTGACATCTGAAAATGTTGGGCATGCATGTAGACTTAGATGGTGCATTCATCGACAATAGGGAAGAGTATGGATCATCTACATCTTCATCAAAACATTCATCTGAAGACAATGTAGACTCTGATGGTATTTCAAAAACCATGAGTCAATTTGAATAAGTGTATGGAACATTTTAAGAATTTTTTATCCATATGATGTTTGTATGGTGACTAAAAAAGAGCATTGAACTTACATATGATCTTACATGAAGTTATGAATCTTTTGTTATGTTTTATGAATGATATATTCTTTTATTATGGATAATATAATTAAATTTCTTAGCTCGTATGTTTTGAATATGGTCAATATAACAATACTTTTAAGAAACTATTTATGTTTCATTCAATGTAACTTGTATTTACTTTTTTATTGTTAAAAGGAAAAAATTATTAAAAAGTGACGTTGAATTTTTAAAGTATAGTGTGATATTTTCATGGCATTATGTATTACCTTGTGCTTTGCGTGATTATAACATTTAAAAATTAAACATTTAAGGGTTGTTTTTATGATTTTGTTTACAGTAATGATGAGTTCTTTTACCACATTACAAAAAAGTGTCATTTTAATACCCCAATTTTAGAATGGGTGCTACCGG
Organism: Picea engelmannii; assembly: GCA_009831015.1. Classification (NCBI taxonomy): domain Eukaryota; kingdom Viridiplantae; phylum Streptophyta; class Pinopsida; order Pinales; family Pinaceae; genus Picea; species Picea engelmannii. The sequence goes on along the minus strand of ML783953.1, from coordinate 785,217 downwards.
TAGCAGTACTTTTCAATTCGATGGTTGATTTTGAGGTTTCGGTTTTAATGGTTCCAAGTGATAAAAATATGATTTCAAATGATCTCAAAATTTAACGTTTTGAAAAAAAAAAAATTAAAAACATTTTTTTTGTTTTTAGGTGTTGATTTTAAGGTTTTTCTGAGCTACTTTCTAAGTTTTGAACGCCATGTTTGAAAAATGTTGTAATTTTGACTCCGTTTTAAAAAATGGTGCTACCGGTAGCACCA
>ML783953.1:769673-782471 GCA_009831015.1 Picea engelmannii | reverse complement strand
ATAGTGTTATTTAACTACAATTTTTTTCTATATATTGAAGTAAAGGTAAACAATGTGTTAAAAATGGTGTTTTCCACTATATTTTAAAAGTATGGAACAATAAATTAATTAAGGAGACACAATTATATGAAAAATCGTAACTTGAAAAAAATAAATGGTAAAAATTATTTTTAAGATTGAAAGAAGCATGGAGAAATGACTAAAAACATTGTTGAATAAAAAACAAAAATAAAAAAATTTGAAAATTTTGAAAATAGATAAAAAATAAGCATTTAAAAAAAAATATTATGGATTGAAAAATTTAAAATATCAAAATACCGCCTAAAAACGGAGGGGGTTGCTACCTGTAGCACCATTTTTAAAAGCGAGGTAAAAAATGTGACCCTTGAAAAAATGAGAACTCGACAAAGTTCTCGTTAAGTTGGTAATATTTTTTAATTAGGAAGAGGTTGTCAAAGTAAGTAGAATGTTAAGGGAATGTTGGACACCTTAATCCAAGCATATAAATGTTCACCTCTCATCCTCTTTTCATATATGTTTTATTCTAAGATTTTAAAGGGTTTTTTTTAATGTTATTTTTTATTATTTATGTTCATCTTTTTTTATTGATGACGTAGAATAAGTATTAGATAAAGTAGTCAAGGGATATGTTGTTATGCTAGTTGCGTTGAGGTTTAATTGTTATCGCTTGGTTCATATTCTTTGCATAGACTATGTATGGAGTGAGAAGAGTAATTGGTTGAATTCTTGTTAGCTTGAGGATAACAAGGCTCAAGGATGGATCTTGTGGTTTTTGTGTGGATCTTTGCTTGTGTTTGAGTATTTTCTCTTGTGGCTCTGGCTTTGACTCTTTTGGTGTGCTCCTACCTTTCTCCCTTTTGTGGGTTGTTGGGCATTCTATGCAGGTTGTGGAGTCCAAATGCCTTTGGAACCTCATGGAAGATGCATTATCTTTGCAATTTGACATGATTTCTCAATATTGGTTCCTCTCAACAACAACTCATCCAATTTTGTTTTCCAAGTTATACTTTAGGAAAATGGAAAACCCTCTATTTCACCCCCACTTTATTTTTTTAAATAAAGCTTCACTTATGATATAATTTTTGGAACTTTGTTTCCTTTGTCTACACTTTCCTCCCCTTGCCTCCAAGGTCTTATAGTTCCACTCTCCTTTGATTTTATTGACCTTGTTGGTTTGTTATGTATGCGGTATCGTCCTTGGTCTACTACATGTGGTCTCCTATGTATGTGATCTCCCCTTTGGTCTATGACATGTGGTCTCCTTCTTGGGTTTTGTTCTCCGACTTTGGTCACTTGCATTGATACCACCTATAAAATCAACTCGGAGAGAGGAAATGCATGATGTGGGTTATTATTGCACTACAGAAGGATGTACTAGATACATCATTCACACATAATGTCATAAATCCCTTAGTGTATGAGTGCACATCCTAACACATTATTGACTTTATTACCATTTCATCCTATTTACTATAGCTAGCTCGAGCTACATTTACATTAAAAATTTTACCTAATTCTTTCACTTAAATTTTACTTACATACAAGTTAACATTGGTCATTATATTCCATATTTGATAGGGTAGGGGGTATATATGGTTTGTAATTCCTATGACACATTTTTTTCTTTAAAGGAAATGAGGTTGTCGGGCAACTTTTCATGAGTTGACGACTTCATTCAATTTGGAAGAAATTGATATATTTAGATCAGAATTAGTTATCTAGAAATCATCCAGGAAGGCCATTTCTAGAAAAGAGTTGACAACCTTCAAGTTGGGGCCAAAGAAGATACGATTATATAGGAAACAACTTATGTATGGGTGCGTTTTGGTTTTGGGATGTACTAATATTGGTGTACATGAATCTTGATTCATAATGAAATATATCATGCATTTTCAAAAATTAAAGTTTAAATTTTTTGTTAGAGAAACAATCTTGGATCCTTGCCTTGGATGCCCTTCTATCCACCATTACTTAATGATTTCATTGATATTTGGATGTAATATCCACATATTTTCAAACTTAAAGAGGTCATTTTGATGCAAACCCCCTCCCACTCCTGGGGCCTATGCAACCTCTCAGTCTAAGGATCGTTGACTTTGGGAGTTGAATCAACTAGCAGGCTCTCTCTGAGCCCTCAAATCCACAACATAGGCTTTAAAATCTTCTTCTCGAATGCAAAATCTTCTTTTTGGAGGTCCCCGAGCACTAGTAGGGCCTCTCTGGGAACCGTGGGCTAAAACTGTGGGCCAAACCTCCAGTCTCTGAAGAATTCAGACTTCGGAGCTATCCAGCTTTGGGAGTCTCCATAGAATATGACTCCAATCCTTTCGAACACCTAATTAATGGATCTTCAAACCAAAACAAAGATCGACGACTCACAGCGTCCGCTCCAATCTATGACTCTGATCAATTTTTGGAATCTGGGCTTCGACAAGTCTACCTGTTCCAATACAACGTGCTCCTAGAGAGCCTAACTCTGGAATAGATTGGACGGATCTTGTTATCCTATAAGATCGACGACTGATATGAGCTTCATGGATTCGGGCTTCGAGGGTTTTCAAAGTGCCACTCCACAGTTCTACCGGAGCGTTGGACCGACGAACACACACACAACAAGAAATAAATGGTCCACGTCCTCTCATCAATCAAAAACCACGATTCACTTCAGGATTCTAGGCTTCGGGAGTCCTGAGTGTCCAACAATGTAAAACATCTGGAGCGCCGGAATCGCGAAGTCGCAAATAACTTAGATCAATGGCCCCTATGCCTTGACATATGGATGGCCTGGATTTAGTCCGGGCTTCTGGGGTTCGGACATTCACTCAGCGTAGACTCTTGCTCCTCCATAATTTTGAAATTCCAAAGGACCTCTCCTTCCTCCACGTGTCTTCCTCCTGATTGACAGATCAAATCAACTCTAGGCTTCAGAGCTTCGGAGGGATCAAAAACTTTTCCCTCTGTTCTCCCAGAATTCTAGTCTTCCAGAGTCGACAATCTATTGACGTGTGTCCTTGGGAATGGATGACCACAATTTTCTCTAGCCTTCATCCCTTTGGGGATCCCGACCTATGCAACAAAACTTCAATTTTCCCCCGAAGTTTCTATCCTCCAGAGTGCAGGATATCCTGCCACGTGTTCGTTATAGCCAACGGCCAAGATATCCTCTGCTCTTCAGAGCTTCAAAAGATTTTCAAACTTTCACTGCAAGGCCCCCTTCCTTTCAGAGTGTCGGTCCCTCAAACACATGGATCTGCTGACATGTGTCCTTTTAGAGATCTACGGATTGGATTAGGTTCCAAACTTCATAACTTCAAGAGTTCCTCCTCCCTTTCACTCCAAGTATGAAATCCTCTGAATATTCAAAGTTTTAAGGGCTTCCAAGATTTAACACGCTCGCTACTTCTCCATATCTGATGGTCATGGATGATCCTGACTCTTCCCGAATGGATCTCATCCATTCTGCTTCTAAATAGTAAAATTCCTTCCCTTTCAAGGGATTATGGTCGCTAATCTTCCTAAGCTTGACCACATGGGGTGATTCAAACCTCGAACACCTCCTCTGAACACTTGAAAACTTTCAAACTTAGGAATTTTTCCAAGTCCCTCTTGCGTAAATCTTGTACTCGCTATCTCTTTTGATATTTTGTTCCTCGATGTTTCAGACCTCTGGCACACCCCTTGCGTCCTTTGAACCTCTGAAAGTTTTTGGACCTAGATATTTTTTCCAAAAATCTCTCTCTGCATTCCTTGTGTTTGTCCTCTCTGAGGCTTCCTCAACACTTCGAATAAGTGTTGGCCCGACGCACGCCTTGCATGGGTCTTCTACAGTGTTTTCTCTCCACTGAGAAACTATGCACTCCTTGCACTTCCTTTGCAAAGTTTCACACTACCTCTTCTCATCTTCTGAGTCAATCTTGACTCATCCTTTGCACTCCTTGCGGGCACTATGCACTCCTTGCACCAGAACTCTCGGAAGAGAAACAATTGAAACTTATAGAAACATCAAAGGTTCCCACACTTAACCATGAAAAACATACTGAGGAACATAAAACATATAAAACAGATAAAATAGAAAGAAACATCACATGTACTCAATGAACTCAGAAATAGAGAACACCATACATTTGGAATCAAACTTCTCTATTTGTATTCCTTAAACAAAGTATGTACATGGACTTATACAACTCTTTGCAGCTCTTTACAATGACTAGTAGCAATAACAATAACATTCAACATCTCTCTAAGATAATGATCAGTAGCCTCATCTGGGCATAAATTACATATATTTATACATGGAGAGGCTTCTTGAGCCTTCCTGATGATTATATTAGTGTTATCCTATCATAGTTAATACATTCATCTACTAAGGACTATTACATTGAATGGCCATTACATCCAGACACGAGTTGATGCTCGAAATATGTACAACCTTATCTTTCCTTAAAGAAAAATACAATCTCCTAGACTGATTAGAATAATTCCAGACTCAAAATATTAAATGATCTTAATTACAAAGTCTTCAAAACATCAAATGATGTGCTCTCCTCTAAATTCAAAAACAATTTAAAATGTGTGCGTTGGTTGTTGAGTTGTCCTCCACTCAACCTCTTTAATTGCTTATGGTGATGCTCGTGCATCATACTCCTCTGGAAAAAAATATTCACGGGATCTTGTCCATGAGATCTTGTACTGTTTTTCCATGCTTCTGAATATCAGGCTCAGTTACCCAACTAGCTGCCTCTATTGAGTGATCCTTCCACTTCACCAGGTACTCAAAATAAATTTTCCTCCGGGTCTTCTTACCAATCCTCTGATCTATAATTTTCTCCATCTGTGGCTTTTCTGTTGTGGGAATCTTCTTTTCCCACTGGATCTCCTTCTGGTCATTTATTCCCTATGTATCATCCATCTTGTAAGGGTATAGGTCTGCAACATTGAATATCAGTGATATTCCAACATCTTTTGGTAGCTCAATCTCATAAGCATTGGTAGCAAAATTTCTGAGGATTTTACATGGTCCTATTTTCTTCATATTTAATTTGTTATATGATACCCTTGGGAACCTTTCCTTCCTTAGGTGTGCTAAAACTTGATCTCCAACTTTGAAATGAACCTCTCTCAGCTTCTGATCAATTCGACTCTTATACTTCTGACTACTATCCTACAATTGTCCCCTTATCTGATCATGAAGCTTCTACATCTCTGCAACAAATTCTTCTGCTCTTTCACTTCGGAACTCATCATGTCTCAAATACCTCAACTCCGAAATTCCTCTTGGATGCATCCCATACACTATTTGAAATGGAATTTTTCTAGTGCTTCGTTTCGAAGAATCATTATAAGAAAACTTTTCTTGGGGTAGAATTTGATCCCACTGACTGTGATGTTCAATGACTAAACTTCTCAACAAATTCCCTAAACTCTGATTTACTACTTCAGCCTATCCATCTTTCTGAGGGTGATATGATGAAATGAAGGACAAATTTGTCCCCAGCTTCTTCCACAGAGCTCTCCAAAAATGTCCCATGAATTTGGTATCTTTGTCTAAGACTATACTCTTGGCAAGCCATGCAATCTCACAACCTCCTTGAAAAATAAATTTGTTATGTGAGTAGCATCACTATTTTTCTGGCATGGTATGAAATGTGGCATTTTTTAAAATCTATCAACCACTACAAATATGGAATCACTCCCCCTCTTGGTTTTTGGTAATCCCAACACAAAATCCATGCTTACAACATCCCATGGTGTGTTCGAAATAGGCAATGGACGATACAAACCAGTTTTCTGTTGCTTCTTTGCATATTGGAAAGCTCTACATATGTCCAAACATTTCTTCACATCGGATCTCATACCTAGCCAATGGTATGAACAACTCAGCTATGCATAAAACTTATCATGGACGAAATGTCCAACCAATCCTCCACTGTGTTTTTCTTTCAACAGGTTGTCTCTCATTGAGAATTTTAGAATACAGAGTTGGCTTCCCTTGAACAACAGTCCATATTCAATTAAATATTCTATCTGCTGACTTTTGTCCCTTAGCAAAGGGTTTTCACATGCTTCATAAGCCTCTTTAAAATCTATATATTCACGATACATTCCCTTAAAGTATTCAAACCATAAGGTCTCCACTTGAAATTTCTGCATAATCAAACATCTCCTGCTCAAAGCATCAACAACTTTGTTAGCGCTACCACTAATGTTCTTAGTAACAAAAGTAAAATTATGCATGAATTATACCCATTTAGCATGTCTTTGGTTCAATTTCTCATGTCTGGTTATGAATTGTAAAGCCTGATTGTCACTATACAAGACAAACTCCTTTGGAATAAGATAATGCCTCCATTTTTTCATATCTTGTATTACAACATAAAACTCCTTATCATATGTAGAATACTTTCTTTTAGTGTCATTCAACTCCTCACTGAAATAAGCAACATGATTATTGTCTTGGCTCAATACTGCACCAATATCTACTCCACTTGCATCACATCTCACTTGAAATTCCTTATTAAAATATGGAAAAACCAGAATCAGTCGTTTTCTGATCTTCTCTTTCAACACTCTGAAGTTTTTTTCAGCTTCTGCTATCCAATTATAAGACTTATGTTTTTTTCTTATGGTGTCCAGTATGGGTGCACAAATTCCACTAAAATTCCTGATGAATTTTCTGAAAAACTTGCTAATCCATGGAAGCTTCTTACCTCAAATATGCTTCTCGGAGAAGTCCATTCTTTGATTTCTCTTACCTTATCTATATCCATCTTCAATTCATTTTAAGATATTACAAAACCCAAGTATATGGGTTCTGTCTTCAAGAAAGAGAATTTCTTCAGATTTATCAGCAACTTCTCCTGCTTCAGCCTCTTCAACACCAGCTTCAAGTGTCTCAAAGGTTCTCCTTCAGTCTGGCTGAAAACTAAAATATCATCTAAATACACAATTACAAAATTACCAATGAAATATTTGAGTACTTCATTCATCAATCTCATGAATGTGCTTGGGGAATTCGTCAAGCCAAATGGCATGACAAGACATTCATACAACCCTTCATTTGTCTTGAATGTTGTCTTCCATTCATCTCCCTCTCTCATTCTTATTTGATTATAACCACTCTTCAAGTATATCTTGGAAAAATAATTTTCTCCACTTAAGCAATCCATCAAATCATCCATTTTGGGTAAAGGAAATCTACACATGATGGTGATCTTGTTGATGGCTCTAGAATCTGTGCACATTCTCCAATCTCCATCTTTGTTTGGACTTAACACAGTTGGTATTGCACATGGACTCAAACTTTCTCTGGCCAAACCTTTATCCAAAAACTCTTGGAATTGATTATTGACCTCTTCATTTTCTTGGGCTGTCAACCTATATGCTACTTTATTTGGAAAACTCGCTCCTGGAATAAGGCCAGTGTGGTGACTCGCACTCCTAATGGGTGGTAAAGAAAAATGTAACTCATCCACCATGGTATCAACAAAATTTCCCAACAATTCTTGAATCTCTATAGGTAGATCATCCACAAAAGTGCTTGTAAGGATGACTTTGGGCTTCCTCACCATAGAAAATTGCATATTCTATTACTTCTTGACTTCGTTTAAGAGTTCCTTCCCACTCATGAGAAGTATTCTTGGGATAACTTATTCCTTCACTTTCTTATCCTCCATTGGCAACAACATATGTGTATGACCATTCTTCTCAAGGGTGTAAGTATTTTTTCTCCCACCATGTATGACATTTCTTTCATATTCCCATGGTCTTCCCAACAAAACATGGCAAATGTCCATAGGTATGACATCAAACATAATCTCATCCTTATAACCTCCTATCTTAAATTAAACATTGCATTGTTGACTTACCATGACTTGGTGTCCCTTCTGCATCCACGATACCTTGTACGAGTTCGGATGTGCAGTTGTCTTCAGCTCCAGCTTTTCCACCATTTCCATGGATACCATATTATCGGTACTCCCGCTATATATGATTACTTTTCATATCACGTCCTTGGTTTTGCAAGCAGTATTGAACAAATTGTTTCTTTGAACTGGCTCTTTTTCTTCCTTCTCTGGTTTTAAGAGATCTTTCCTCATCATGAGGGATTTCCCATATTCTACTGCTTCGGCCTCTACATTCCTATTTTGAGATTTGGCAATGTGAGATTCTCCACCTCCTTCTTTATTCTTCCTCTAAGGGAATTCCCAAGAAATATTCCTCGTCTTTCCACATGCATAACATTTCACTTCTCCTCCTCTTCCTCTTCCTCTTCCTCGAGAAAAATAGTTTCTTCCACCATATTGTCCCCATCAGGAACTTCCTCCTATTTCAGTATGATTGTGATACTTTCCATCGTCAGTTTTGGGTTTCTGGAACTTCTCTCGGACAGTTCCTCTTCCTCTACTTGGACTCTTTCCTCGGTTTCGTTGGCTTTTTTTTTTGGCCAGCTTCTCCTCTTCTTTTAGTGCCACCTGATAGGCGTCTTCCACCATTTTCATTGTCATCATGTTGATTTCATCCTAGATTTCATATCTCAAGCCATTTATATACCTGGAAACTTTTTCTTCATCACTCTCCCTATGTCTTGTTCTGATGTTCATCCTGTAAAATTCTTCAGTGTAATTTTTAATTGACAAGCCCTTCTATCTCAAGTTATTCAATCTCCTGAACATATTTATTTGGTAATCCTTGGGTATGAATTTAGATTTTAATTTAGCTACCATTATGTCCAAAATTTTTATTTTTTGTTTACCTCTATGTCTTCTGTCGGCTTGCAGTTCATCCCACCTTAACACTGCATGTCCCTTCAGTCTGGTAACAACATGCTTCACCTTATTTTCATCAGCGATCTCACCATAATTGAAGTACTTGTCTAAATCCCTTATCCAGTCTAGAATCTCCTCAACATCCAAATTTCCTTCATACATCAGGACTTCTATTTTTTCTCTGGCCCCCATTTTTACAACAACTCTCAACAAGCATTCATCTACAACGTCTTCTCCCGCAGCTCCTTCTACTTCCATTTATTCACTCTCGGCTTCACTGATGTCACCAACATTAGGTTCTCTTCTCTGTGTTATCTCCATGGAATCCAATCTCGCACGGAGTTGCCTCATTTTTTCGTTCCATGGTTGGATTTTCTACAGGTCTCTCTGTGTGTCTTTTGGGCGACATGATTCTAAAATTTCTTTCACACAAAGCTTAACTCGGGCTCTAATAACACTTGATGCATACCCCCTCCCACTCCTAGGTTCTGTGTGACCTCCTGATCTAAGGATCGTTGAATTTGGGAGCTAATGTTAGGGTCCTAACCTACACATAGGTAGATCAATATATTCTAATGTAATAAAGGTCAATATTAATAAGGCCTTTCAATAAAATAGAATAAGGTGGATGTAAGAAGACCTAATATAAGCTTTCCGCTTCTAGAAGGATCTTCCTCTGGATGCTTCTCTTGATAGACATATTTAGTATAAATAAGGGTCGAGGGTATGAAAACGCTAGCTTGGAGATTATTGTAACAGAGTGTTGCTCGACTGGAGGTTGCCCCCTCGAAGAGGCCCATGAACATTGCTTTATGAATCAAAGTGTTATTTCTATTGTTGTTCTTATATCATTTCTGTGTTATTGTGGAGATTATGCTGGTTATATTACTGTTATTTTTCCATTTATAGCATTTTATTTCTGTTTTGCATACTTTTTATATCTGGTATATTACAAGTGGTATCAGAGCACTTTCCTTGGCAGAAATTGTGGGAAATTGTTTTTTCAGGGTAGAGACGTATTCCAGCGTCTTTAAGCCACAAAGATCTGTCGTTACATGCATAAACCCATGGTTGAGGGATTCATACATGTAGGAAATACAAGTGGTTCTTAAGCGCACATTTGTTGGCCACCCTTGTAACCCCTGTCGATACCCCTTCGAGTGGTAGCGCATCAGACAACACCTCTGTACGAATCGACCTAGATTTCCTGAAGCCCTCTTTAGAAAAACCGATCGGCCACCTGACTTCTATAGTGCCACCGAGAACAACACTCGGGAAGATACTCTCTAGTACCTGGGCAGTCGGGTAGTACGACTGTAACACCCCTGTTTCCCCCAATTTGTAATTAATCATAGGATAGGAATTACCATGCTAATGCATGAGAAAAATGTAAATGTATTATTGTTTGAGTTGCCAATAACTGACTGTGGGGGTGAATCCTTGAAAGTATTGGCCATGATATCACTAGAGGAAGAATGTGAAAACCATACAAGAGAATTCATATATCAAATAACTCCAAATCTTCATGATAAGGATGAAAAACCTCCTTCGAATCCCAAGGAAAGGAAAGCAGTCAATGAAGAAAGAACGGTGGTTGAATCACCAACCACCCCCCCATGAATGGAAACATGGGTTGTCAGCCCGAAGTACTGCAAGGACCTGCAGACCTGAGTTTCCTTTTGAAAGAAGGAATAGGATAGGTCGGCAAAACCGTCCAAGGTAAGAGGGACACAGGGGAGAGGAGAAGGAAAAACAGAGACGAGAACGCGAGCTCACAAGGGAGAGGCACGAATCTCTCCAGCGGATCATGAACAGAAGGCCGCGAGATTGATGCCAAAGAGAATCTGAGAAACCTCAACGAGGCCACAAACGAGTGAGAAAGCTCCAAGTTGCAAAAAATAGGACTCGAACAAAAACTGAAATAGAGAGAGAACCCTCGAGAAGAGTGAGAGTTCTCTGGTGATATCATGGCTTGGCATGGGGGTGGTCAGAGTGCTAATATTGAATGCCTCTGAGCCTATGGTCTGGTGGAAGGATGAATACCCACAGTCAGTTGGTTGGCGGCAACCTATAATAGATAAGTGATTTTTTACTCTGTGTAATTTAGCTATAACTGGGCATGAATTTGGTTATACAGTGTATGTTTCAGGAATTGTGCTTGATTTCTGAATGGATATACTGTGTCTCTTTCCTTACTGCTTGGATGTATAATTAGGCCAGTAAGAGATTATATGGATAGGACATGATTGGTACTCGTAAATACTTGTGTTCTGAGGCGGCTTGAGTTAGAAACATGAACGGTGAGTTCGTCGACCTTAGGCATAGTCTCATTTACACATGCCAACCTTCCTAGTTGTCTAGAGTCCCTTGGAGGACGAATTCTGTTAAGCTCAGAAGAGCTAGTGTAGTTATGCACAGGCTCCCTGTGAGGCAAGTAGAGACCGAGACTCACTCAAGTCCTAGACTTGACGAATGATCGCAAGGGGTGCGCGGAAGACTCTTCTAAGAGTCAAGCCCAGGAGAAAGAGCGCAAAACTCTTAATTCCTTCATAGATGAGAAAGCTCAGGAGGGACAACATTGTTCGTAAGTGTTGGAAAGACCCAATAGTTGGCTCACAGTAGAAGATCGAAGGCTGAGACCTTTGAAGCATCAGAATCTTCTAAGATTGGGAAGAAAGCCAAAGCTCAGGAGGAAGGGAAACAACAACCCTTAGATCAACTGTAGAGTGTGGATCTGGACCATTGAAATCCTACATCCAGACACACAGGATAGCGTGCAAGAGGAGAGGATATAAACGGACGGTATAGAACCGTCAGATCTGAAGCGGGGGTTGATAGTCGTTGGATCCAGAGATAGCCGCACGAAAGAAGTCCCGAAATCACTTCAACCATTGGATCGTTGGAGGACAGGTGGCGAACATCTGGAAGCCACCGGGGTTTCAGAACTTAGGCGTATAAGGGTGGTGAAGAACAAGGATTTGCAATCACCAAAATCGTGAGGGTTATTTTGGATCGTTGGATCCAGGGCGACACGTGGCAGAGATCTAACCCATCGGAGTTTCGGCATCCATGATATCTAAGGGCAAGTCTCTTGTACTCGCCAGTCCCAAAATCCCAACTTGCGAAACCCCGAAATGACATAGTGTGTCTAGAGTTTGGATGTTTTGGTGTTTCGGCACCCGGGAAACCCAAGGGTCAATTCCCTTGTACTCGCTGATCGTGAAACCCCAACTTGCGAAACCCCAAAATAATAATAGCACAGATAAGTCTTGATGTCTTGGTATTTCGACACCTGGGATATCTAGAAGCAAGTCCCTGGTACACGCCAATCCCGAATTCCTAACTTGTGAAATTTCGATACGACTTAGCGCATGTAGATTTGGTTTTTGGGTGTTTCGGCACCCGAAAAACCGAAGGGTATGAACCCCTCATCCTCTTCTATCGCAAAAACCCGGTACGCGAAACTCCGAAAGGTGGGATGCCAGGTTTTAATCCGAGGCATTGTTAGATGTGCCAAAATGTTGGTCCCTTTTAGATTTTGGCACTTCGAGAGACAAGAGAGTAGAGGAACACATGCATCGCAATTTCCCGAATCGCAAAAGCCGGAAACACCTCTCCGGTAAGGCCCGTGGTCATAACCAATGATCACATGGGTAAGGATAAGGGATGGTAGGGTCTACATCAGGCCCCATAGGAATTCGGGGATTCTGTTCCTCGGTGAAAGGAAGGAAAAAGCCGAAAAATATTAGTTCTCGTAGTGGGTGTGTGAAAAATTGGTATAAGAGCATGGTTACAACACTTGGCCTGCTTGGGCTCATGTACGAGCCGCGTAAGGTGATTCGGATTATTTTCGGCATGAAATGAGATCGGAGATATAATAAAGAAATGCACAGAGATATCACAGATATTCAATAATATAACAGAAATGTATCAGAGATGCAACCATAAACACAGATATATAGTAATACATGATTTCTATTAATGAAAGAAATGTACAGAGACTGTAAAAATA
>ML783953.1:715503-762805 GCA_009831015.1 Picea engelmannii | reverse complement strand
TCCAGACTCCTCTATGGAACTTTGCTCCCAGTAAGTTTCCCACCAATGTTTGACATGAGGGAGAGCTTTAAGGAGTGCGAAGGTGATCTTTTCTTTGTCGGAAAAATTGTGAACAGAGAAATAACCTTCTAGCAGAGTTCACCATTTTTCTAGGGCTTCTGCATCTATCTGTCCTTCAAATACAGGAATATCAAAATTACCTTGTACCTTGAAAGGTGAGGTGCCTCCAAAGTGTCCGCTTGATGAAGATGCACTTGATGCTATCGGCAGTCGTTGAAGGATGTGGGAAAAATTCTCCATCATTTCGTCCCTCTGTCGCGTGAGAGCTTGATCAAGTAACAGATTGATAGGATCGTCTGCTCCATCATTTTTCTTTTCTTCCACCATTGAGGGTTTCTTGGGTGTGCGAGAGTGATTGTTTCAAGAGAGACAAGCTCAATACCCAACTTGCTATACTCGGACCTCGTCGGGGACATGCACTGAAAAAAATGATCAAGAGCAGCCTGCTCTGATACCACTGATCCGGATTATTTTCGGCACGAAATGAGATCGGAGATATAATAAAGAAATGCACAGATATATCACAAATATTCAATAATATAACAAAAATGTATCAGAGATGCAACCATAAACACAGATATACAGTAATACACGATTTCTATTAATGAAAGAAATGTACAGAGACTGTAAAAATACAGAGTGAAAGACTCGCTAGAATGGTGGCAGCTTGTCTCTGAGAAGAGATGTGACGACTACTCGCATTCGCAAGAAGATGATTACAATGAGGCTCTGAAGGCCTTTTTACAATAAGCAGGAATGCCAAAAACCCTAGACATCCAAAAACCTAACCCTAGGAGATGAAGCGCCAAAAGTCATGTGGGCCCCGTTTGGGTAAGTGGGTACATCAACTTCCTGGGGTCGTAACTTTTGCATACGATATCCATTTTAGGTGTGTGATAGCTCGTTGGAAAGGTATCATCAAGGATATTCATTTTGGGGGATCAATATGCCTTTGGTTATCATTGAGAACCTTGATCTCGAAAAACCTTCATTTGGGCCCTCAAAATGGCCCTGGAAGTTAAAACCTGCTAAAAATAGTAAATTGCCAAAATTGCCAGAAAGTTGTTTTGAGTCAGTTGGAAAAGGTGGGTGGCCACCAATATCCACCTGGATCATAAGGAGATGTTGTTATCTGCATTTACTCCTTGAGGAGAAGGGCTGCAGATTGAACCTGTGATTTTGGAATTTCTTGTTGAATTCCAACAAAGGAATTATATTGTTCCTTTGTCAAAATGATAACTACTCTTATAGGAGTAGGAATGCACTGATCAGTATTACTGATAAGACCTGAGTGTGAATAATAGAGGTGGAATAAATTGTGCTATGAATCTGCACTAGCCAGAAAAGGGATATGAACTGAGTAGTTCTGTTATAGTGTGATGATGGCTACCTACTAAAGCAGGTAGAGTCTCTTGCAATTGAGATGGTTGATTAGGTAAGAATTAAGATCCAAATGAAGAACTCCTTCATGATTTGGGAAATCCGGTAAGGACTGGTAGGATCCTTAGGAAGTTATGATTACTGTGTTATTAAAAGACTAAACTCTGAGCCTATAACTCCTCACGATTGAGAGGACTGATGAAAATATGTAGGGTCAGATTACCTGACCTATAATGGTTAGGATCAACAACAAGGATAATCTGTTTGAGCAAGATTAAGAGGAGTCCTTTGGGACTGTTTCTAATTCCCAAGAGTGACCCTTGTTGGTTGTTCCCATAAAGAGAGGGTAATATCTATATGAGTTATGACTATGAGATTAGTCCTGTAAGTAACTTAAAAGCTCAGAAGAGATAGCGGGAGAAATCCTTCAGAAAAGAGTTTTGAAGATTGGATAGGATTGGGAGTCAAGATCCATTCAGAAAGAACTGAAATGTTTCAAGTTGTTCGATCTCGGAGAAGTAGCGCACTGGTTAGTTGCAAGGAGATACCAGAATTTCACAAAACCAAAGGACTTGGGATAAGCAATGAGAAATTCACGAAAAGATCATAGCCCTTGATCGAGTGATCTGGACCATTGATCGTCCAGAGAGAATTTCACAATTTCAGATACCGGGAGTCCGAGAGGTAAGAGTTCGGGAGACTAGAGGTCCTGGGCCACGAAGTCCCGAAAGCCTCGGGACCATTCATCGCTAGAGGACAAGTGGTGGAGGATTGAGGTTTCGGGAAAATTCCCGAAGGGAGCCATTTCGACACTCTCGGTATTGCGGATGCAAAGGGAAAGAGTTTGGAACTCTTGACCCCCCCCCAAAAAAAAATGCCAAAAAAGGATCAAGGCTGTAGGATGCAGATTGGATCGTGGTCGTTGATCTCTCAATAGAGGCATGCTGGTATTTCGGGTACCGGGAAATCAAAGGAGCAAGGATTGGGCAACCCTTGCATTGCTGGATCGCGAAACGCGAAATCCTAAAGGTGCTGAAGGGACGCGATAGGAAGCCGACATTTCGTCATACCGAGATTCGACATTTCATAAGTCCTGGAGACGAGGAATCCGGACTCTCGGTGATGAAAACCCCGAAGTCATATCGGTGATGAGGAATGGGGCTGCGGTCATATCGGGATATCGGGAATCGGTATTTTGGGAATCCCGCAGACGGAAAGTCAGAACGCTTGACATCGGGAGTTCCGAAGTTGCGAAACGCGACAAGCCGGGGAGACACCTCCTTGGAGGAGAACATCGGGGATCGGCATTTCGGCATTTCGAAGGTTGGAATTTCGGGTTTTGGGGAATCGAGGAACCAAAGTTCCTTGCAATAGAAATCCCGAAATCATGAAATTAGAAGCGCCTTTTAGTTCGGATCGTGGTCACTGCCGGTGGTCACATGAGGAGAAGGCGTGAACTAGTATGATGAATACTTAGCTGTGTTCAATCGTACTTGAGTGCATGAGGTTAATGCATTGTGAAGCTTCATAATAGGAAGCCTGATATTAATATCGGTAAGCTATGAATGATATTAAACGTGCAAGTAATGCACATGTATGATGTAAAAGTATAAGTATACTAGAGGTCCAATATGATTGCCCTGATAAGTGAAACGTGAGGCAAGAATTACACTTGCCAAAATTGAATGAATACCATGGATACATGGTTGACTCCATTCTGAAGAGTCACGAAGGTTCCGTCTTGAATGATAGCTTAAGGGGAATGTACTCTATTCCCCCAGGAAAAGCCAGTGCAATTAAATGAAAGAGTAAACGAGTGAGGATTCTCTGATGTCATGGTAAGAGGCAAATGTTCATGCCTGTGAAGATCACATGAGAAGGACTGTGAACAATCCCGAGATGACTGATTTAAAAAAAATTAAAAAATGGAAATGTATGTAGGCTATGAAATATACCTACGATAGCTACATACATGCTTAGGATTACGAAAGTGGTTAAGTACATCATAGATGTAAGTTAACAAAGATGCATGTTTATATTCCTTAAGGGGAATATTTGGTAGACCACTAAAAGGCTGACTCAAGGTTAAGGCCATCACAAGTGGTGATGGATCTGCAACAAGGAAGTTACATGCTGAAGGAGTTCCCGGTGGAGGAACTGTATAAGGTCTCTGTTAGAAGAACATAGTCACAACCTTGATAATTGTTGAAGGTTGGACAATGGGCTGCAAGGCCTGTTCATGTATAAGAATCCTGGATTACATTTTGAAAGAATCATGTAAGTAATAGAAGACTAATAACCAAATATTGACCATTCTGATAACAGAATGGAAGAGTGTAGGATGCACATGTTCATGATTCATGATTCATTAAAGCATGTTGAAGTATCCTAAGAGTTAGGATGAGCCTAACCCAGGGCTTCTCAGAAAAAGAGCAGTTGTGGAAACCAGTATGGTTGGTAAGAGGCCAGTAAACCCCTGAGTATGATTGAATGAATAAATGGGTACATTTAACTGATAGAGCTTGGTTGAAGTTGTGGTTAGGGAAAGGCAGTGAGACCTTAGAGATAACTTGACTAGGCTGAAAAGTCCCAGGTGATGTAGAAAGAATTGGAAGAAGGGGAGAGCCCTCAATTCTTTCCTTGTTGTGCATTACGTTCTATGGGATGAGAAAGCTAGTACATTGATGAACGCAAATGATTTGACACCATAATAATGATGGTTGTAATGTTGTGAAAGAAATTGAGAAATGTTGTGTTACACTCATGAAAAACATTAAGGATAATGTGATGAAGTGCATACAGATATGCTAAACATGCCTGAAAATGTTTTTATTAATTAAACTCTATGATATTTGCATTTTAATTTACATGACGATTAATGTGCCTATGGTGTATGTCATGTGTAGAAAGGAATAATATTGGAACTGTTGAGGAAGACAATTTCCAATAATGAAAAACCTCAAGCAGAGGGTGACCATGGAAAGGCTGTGGTCGAAAGGTTGTTGACAAGACTGTGAAACTCTCGCTAAAGCACTACTGATAAGGTAGAGAACATAGAAAGGGTGCTAGCAGCCAAGAACCGGTATAAAGATATTTGTGTCTGCGTGGCACAGGGTATGAAGGGATTTGGTAAGAACCCCTTCTGAAATATTTTATTATTGCATGTTATACCTAAAAATTGAAAGGGCAGTTGTATGCCTTGGATACCCAAGTAAGGTATGACTTAGGAAGGAGAACCTGAATGATGGAGGTATGAACCTCCGGTAGTAAACATTGTTTGTAACCCTTGGAATAATTCATAAACTGATATGTCATGAATGCATGGACAATCAAGGAATGTGTAAAGACATTCATGTGAAACTTTTGAGTTCGTGTGTACTGATTTGGGATCGTGATCGACCTTTAGCAGGCAGTATGGTCCTGCTGTAAGAATGAAAGAAAAAATGAATAAACCATATGAGGAAGAGGTTGGTTAAATTCCAACACTCCATGGCCAAGAATCAATCATAAAGTGTGGCAAACTTGAATAACAATGAAAGAGTGCATTGGGTATGAATGTGGCCAGGGATAGTGGCACATTTGTTAAAACCCTTTGAAATGTTGAATTACGTTTTGAATATATGTATATATATATATATATATATATATATATATATATAGATACATGGAAAATCTAACAATTTGATTGGCTGATTGAAGAATGAATTGCAGGAAGTAGAGGGTCATGGATATGGCAGTAAAGTAAGCCCATAGGAAAGACCGATTGCCTGCTGAGCCAAACTGCAAGGAATGGTATTTCCTTTTGAGAAAGTGAATCTGATTGTTAGTATGCACCATTCTAAAATTGTTGTGACGATGTTGTAAAGGTGCAATAAAAAGTATGTGCATGTGAACTAACAATTTGATTAGCCGAGGAGTGATTGCAGGAAGAAGGAGTCTTGGATATGGCAATGTTGTAAGCCCATAAGGAAGACCGATTTCCTGCTGAGCTAAAATGTTATGGGAAGGAAAGTCCCATGATTATGAATCAGGTTCCTGTGCAGAAAAAATATGAAAACAAATTGTGGAATAGGAAATCTGTAGGTGACGGATTTGCAATAAAATTCTGAAATTTGGAATTTATAATGATGTCTCACGAATGTTGTATACCTGTGACACAGGTGAAGAGAAAAGATCTGTCCAGAAGGAATAGATGAAGGCTATCAAAGATGAAGATGATAAAAAGAAAAGGTGCTACTGCTGAGCCATGAAAACCCCGTGATAAGCCATGATCGCCGGAAAATTATTGTGTTGAGGTAACACAAGCCGAGGTATGCCTTGGCAGAGCAAGTCTGAGGGACGCCTCGACTGTAAGACTCGACAGAGTCTCTAAAATTTTCCTATGTGAGAAAACCTTGGCAGGGCAAGATGGATCTCCCGAGAGACTGTATAACAGTGAAGGGGATGCCTAAGCTTGGGCCTGGAGGGTGAGTGACTGCAAGGAAGAGGAGATCTTAATAATTCTTTTAAACTATTGGGATCATGCACACAGTGGGTAGTTTCCTGTGTGGAAAAACCTTGGAAAGGAAGATAAAATCATGATAGCTCTTGTGAATTATTGAATTGGAATCATGCACCCAATGGGTACGTCAAGGAAAGCAATGAGCATGGATAACAAAACTACCATGTGGATACAGATCCACAAACTGCACAGATAAGTACTGTGCTAGAATATGAATTTTCCTTTTTAATTTGGAACAACAATAAGATGTTTTCACACAAAATTGTGATTAATGTGCTTGTTGTCCAAGAATTATTGAAGGTAGGTGACGAAGACTAAGATTCTGAAAGAGGACCTAACCAAGGATGAAGGTCAAGAATTCTAAAGTGGCCGAATGAGAAAGGCATCACAGGTGTTTTGAGAAAAGAACACTGAGGACAGTGTTCCTTTAAGGGGGAGGGAATGGTAACACCCCTGTTTCCCCCAATTTGTAATTAATCATAGGATAGGAATTACCATGCTAATGCATGAGGAAAATGTAAATGTATTATTGTTTTAGTTGCCAATAACTGACTATGGGGGTGAAGCCTTGAAAGTATTGGCCATGATATCACTAGAGGAAGAATGTGAAAACCATACAAGAGGGTTAATATATAAAATAACCCCAAATATTCATGATAAGGATGAAAAACCTCCTTCAAATCCCAAGGAAAGGAAAGCAGTCAATGAAGAAAGAATGGTGGTTGAATCACCAACCACCCACCCCATGA
The DNA here is from genome assembly GCA_009831015.1 of Picea engelmannii. Classification (NCBI taxonomy): domain Eukaryota; kingdom Viridiplantae; phylum Streptophyta; class Pinopsida; order Pinales; family Pinaceae; genus Picea; species Picea engelmannii. The sequence continues at coordinate 756,115 of ML783953.1, read as the reverse complement.
ATGGAAACATGGGGTGTCAGCCCGAATTACTGCAGGGACTTGCAGACCTGAGTTTCCTTCTGACAGAAGGAACATGATAGGTCAACAAAACCGTCCAAGGTAAGAGGGACACGGGGGAGAGGAGAAGGAAAAACAAAGATGAGAATAGGAGCTCGCAAGGGAGAGGCGCAAAGCTCTCCAGCGGATTATGAACAGAAGGCCACGAGCTTGATGCCAAAGAGCATCTGAGAAACCTTGTCGAGGCCACAAACGAGTGAGAAAGATCCAAGTTGCAGAAAACAGGACTCGAACAGAAACTGAAATAGAGAGAGAACCCTTGAGAAGAGTGAGAGTTCCCTAGTGATATCATGGCTTGGCACGGGGGTGACCAGAGTGATAATATTGAATGCCTCTGAGCCTATGGTCGGGTGGAAGGACGAACACCCACAGTCAATTGGTTGGCGGCAACCTATAATAGATAAGTGATTTCTTACTCTGTGTAATTTAGTTGTAACTAGGCATGAATTTGGTTATACGGTGTATGTTTTAGGAATTGTGCTTGATTTTTGAATGGATATACTATGTCTCTTTCCTTACTGCTTGGCTGTATAATTAGGCCAGTAAGAGATTATATGGATAGGACATGATTGGTACTCGTAAATACTTGTGTCCTAAGGCGGCTTGAGTTAGAGCCACGAATGGTGAGTTCGTTGACATTAGGCATAGTCTCATTTACACATGCAAACCTTCCTAGTTGTCTAAAGTCCCTTGGAGGACGAATTATGTTAAGCTCAAGAGAGCTAGTGTAGTTATGCATAGGCTCCCTGCGAGGCAAGTAGAGACCGAGACTCACTCAAGTCCTAGACTTGATGAATGAGCACAAGGGGTGTGCGAAAGACTCTTCTAAGAGTCAATCCCAGGAGAAAGAGTGCAAAACTCGTAATTCCTTCATAGCTGAGAAAGCTCAGGAGGGACAACACTATTTGTAAGTGCTGGCGAGACCCAATAGTCGGCTCATAGTAGAAGATTGAAGGCTGAGACCTTTGAAGCGTCGAAATCTTCTGAGATCAGGAAGAAAGCCAAAGCTCGGGAGGAAGAGAAATAGTAGCCCTTAGATCAACTGTAGAGTGTGGATAGAGCACAAGAGGAGAGGATATGAACGGACATTATAGAATTGTCAGATATCGAGCGAGGACCGACAGTCATTGGATCCGGAGATAGGCGCATGAAAGAAGTCCTGAAATCACTTCAACCGTTGGATTGTTGGAGGACAGGTGGCAAACATTCGGAAGCCACCGGGGTTTCAGAACTTAGGCATATAAGGGTGGTGAAGAACGAGGATTCGCAATCACCGAAATAGCAAGGATTATTCTGGATCATTGGATCCAGGGTGACATGTGGCAAAGATCTAACCCATCATAGTTTTATCATCCGGGATATCTAAGGGCAAGTCTCTTGTACTCTCCAGTCCCAAAATATCGACTTGTGAAACCCTGAAATGACATAGTGTGTCTAGAGTTTGGATGTTTCGGTGTTTCGACACCTGGGAAACCCAAGGGTCAGTTCCCTTGTACTCGCCGGTTGTGAAACCCCGACTTGCGAAACCCTGAAATAATAGTAGCATGGATAAGTCTTGATGTCTCGGTATTTCAGCACCCGAGATATCTAGAAGCAAGCCCCTAGTACATGCCAATCCCGAATTCCGGACTTGTGAAATCCCGATACGTCTTAGCACATGTAGATTTGGTTTTTCGGTGTTTCGGAACCCAGAAAACTGAAGGGTATGAACCCCTCATTCTCTTCTACAGCGAAAACTCGGTACACGAAACTCCGAAAGGTGGGATGTCGGGTTTTAATCCGAGGCATTATTAGATGTGCCAAACTGTTGGTCCCTTTCGGATTTCAGCACTTCAAGAGACAAGAGAGCAGAGGAACACATGCATCGCGATTTCCCGAATCACGAAAGATGGAAACACCTCTTCGGTAAGGCTCGTGGTCATAGCCAACGATCACATGGGTAAGGATAAGGGATGGTAGGGTCTGCATCAAGCCCCATAGGAATTCGGGGATTCTGTTCCTCGGTGAAAGGAAGGAAAAAGCCGAAAAATATTAGTTCCTGTAGTGGGTGTGTGACAATGGCTAAGGGTATGGTCTATCCTCCTTAGTTAGTGCCCTGAGATATTGGGTCGAGTACTACTATTGGACCTTGCACGTATATCAAAGAGCTATAGCACAGGGCAAACCCTTGTCTGTAGAACCCTTGAATACCTAACCTTTGGGGGACAGAAACATAGACAAATTAAAGCAGACAAGATCTATTACCACGCAACTGTGTTCGGGTTGCCAATTAAATACAAATTTCTTTCTGGTTAAGCATTTTGGGATTTCATCGCTGCTGTATTCTTCATACAAAAGTATAACAAGTCTGGAAATTTTTTCACCATTATTTGAGACCTATTCCATTGGATTCATCTCTTCGCCCTTATCACATTCATCCATATCATTTTTCAGCAAAATTTTTGACCATGCCCGCCCCTTTTCAGTTCACCCATCCTCATGGCCCATACCCGTAGCTAAGACCTAGAAGCTCGCTTAGACACCTTGCAATCTGGTTTCCTCGAGACCCAAAAAGAAGTGAAACAACTCAGTGCTATTGTTCCCTCCATCGATTCATCCATCAATACAACCATGCAGTCCTCAATGGAGGAAGTCAAGCAAGAAATGACCAGCCAACTTGAATCTGTCTTCGCATCACTCTGCACCAAACTGAAGATCCCTAAAGATGACCTTTTCTCTGATGCACCTCCAAAGACTGAAGGTGAACATTCATCCCATTCCCATACCTTTCAGCTCCATCACTTTCAACGTGACCTATGCCTTCCATGGGTGGATGTGACCAAATTTGATGGCTTGGACCCCACTGGTTGGGTCACCCAAATGGAACATTATTTCTCTTTATACGACATTACAGATGACTTGGCCAAACTCCAGTATGGTGTTCTCCATCTAGATCAAGAACGTTGGCAATGGTGGAAATGGAGAAAAACTTCCCATCAAGGGTATATTGCTTGGACCCAATTTGTGACTGAGCTTTATGAACACTTTGACACTGACACCAACCATTTGGGCCATTTGACAAAGTTGAAACAATCAGAAACAATAGAAGACTTCATAGCTACCTTTGAGCACTTGGATTTTAGAACAGAGGGCATGATTGATGCTTTCTTTCGAGAGTGTTTTATCAGTTGCCTCAAGGAGGATATTTGGGCCCATGTCCTCATGGCTCGACCTTCGAGTTGGGTGGAGGATACTAAAAAAGATAAAGAAGCACAACAGGTTGTATCCTCTCAAAACCGTAAAACCTCCTTTATCCCTCGCCCTAAACCCGTAAAGCCCACTACTCCCTCCGCCCCATTAAAGATCCAAAAATTGACCAGGGCTGAAATGGTTGAATGCCAACTCAAAGGCCTTTGTTATAATTGTGATGACAAATATTTCTCGGGCCACAATGGTAAGGAACAAAAGATTTTTATGGCCATCTCTGAGGATATTTCAGAAGAGGATGTTGAAACTCCCCTTGTGCTTGAGTCACCTAAAATCACTGACATAACCCCTCCCTCAGACCCTCCCGAAGTGGAACTGATCATTTCCCTCAATGCTCTCACTGGCTTCTCCGCCCCCCAAACCCTCAAGTTAATCAGTTACATCAAGCATCAGAAGGTCATCATTCTGGTTGATAGTGGAAGCACCCATAATTTTATTCATTGCCGCATTGCCCAAGAAACTCATTGCTACATCCATGTCATCAATAATTTCCAAATCATGATTGCCAATGGTGGTTCCATGAAATTTGGAGGGCGCTGTGAAAATGTGTGTCTCCAAATCGGTGACTACCACCTAAAATCCCATATGTTTTCTATCGACATGGGTGGTTGTGACATTGTGTTGGGTGAAGACTGGCTAAGGACTTTGGGTCCCATTCTCATGGATTTTAAGGAATTAACCATGCAATTCGACCAGGAAGATCACTAATATAAATTCCAAGGCATCACGGCTGGTTCACTTGAGGTCATTAGTTCCCATCACATGGAAAAACTGCTCAAAAAAGGTCATTTTGGTGTCATTGCCCAACTCCATGCCATACAAGAAACAGAGACACCCCCAGTGATGGAAGACCTCCAAGCCATCCTTTCTAAACACCAAATGGTATTTTCCACTCCCCAAGGACTCCCTCCTTCCCGTGGTGTTCATGATCATTCCATTCCCCTTGTACCCGGAAGCCTTCCTCCCAATATCCATCTGTATCGCCACCCCTTTTCACAAAAAAATGAAATTGAGAAAATGGTCCAGGAACTCCTTACTGTAGGCATTATCTGCCCTAGTACGAGCCCTTACTCTTCTCCTGTAGTCATGGTCATGAAGAAAGAAGGTTCTTGGAGAATGTGTCTTGACTTTCGTTCCCTCAACAAACTGACCATTAAAGACAAATTTCCCATTCCTGTCATTGATGACCTCCTGGATGAATTGAGTGGCGCCCAATTCTTTACTAAACTTGATCTTCACTCGGGCTATCACCAGATACGTATGAAGAAGGCAGACATTCCCAAGATGGCCTTTCAAACTCATGAGGGCCATTATGAGTTTTTGGTCATGCCCTTTGGCTTGCGTAATGCCCCCTCCACCTTCCAAAGCCTCATGAATCATGTCTTCCATCCTTTTCTCCATCATTTTGTATTAGTTTTCTTTCATGATATCCTAATATATAGAAAAACCTGGACAGACCATCTTACTCATGTGGATCAAGTTCTCCATCTACTCTCTCAGCGCAAACTTTTCCTGAAACAGTCTAAATGTGCTTTTGGTGCCTCAGACGTAGAATACTTGGGTCATCTGGTTGGCAAGGATGGTGTCAGGGTGGATCCAAAAAATATTGAAGCTATGCAAGACTGGTCGCACCCAAAGACTCTCAAAAGCTTGTGTGGATTTTTGGGCTTAACAGGGTATTATCACAAGTTTGTTAAGAATTATGGCAAGATTGCAACACCTCTCACGGCTCTCCTAAAAAGGAAATATTTCACTTGGACTCCAGCCGCTGCTCAAGCTTCTCAAACCTTGAAGACGACCATGTGCACCACTCTGGTTCTGGCCCTTCCTGATTTCACAAAGACCTTTGTGTTGGAATGTGATGCCTCAGGGAAAGGAATCGGTGTTTTCCTTATGCAAGAGCGTCGACCTTTGGCCTTCACCACCAGGAAACTATCTGAAATAAATCTGGGAAAACCCATCTATGAAAAGGAAATGTTGGCTATTATGCATGTCATTGATCTGTGGCACCCTTATCTCTTGGGGCAACGTTTCCAAATTAAGACAGACCATCAAAGCCTAAAGTACTTTATGGAACAACGCATTTCCTCCCCGGAGCAACAAAAATGGGTGACTAAGCTCTTTGGATATGATTATGAGATCATTTACAAGAAGGGCAAAGACAATGTGGTGGCGGATGCACTGTCCCAAAAATATGACGAAGAAGGATCCCTTTTTTCTCTTTCCTTCGTTGTACCAAATTGGCTCCAAGTTGTGTGCCAGGAATGGCTACAAGATCCCCAAAGTTCGCATCTGATCCAACAATTGCAGACCAATGCTCCAGCTTCCCCAGGGTACTCTTGGCTTCAGGATGAGCTTCGATACAAAGGTCGTTTGTATTTAAGTAAACAATCAAAGATTAAATCCATGGTACTTTCTGAGCTTCATGCTACACCCACAGCGGGGCACTCCGGGTTCACCAAAACCTATGATAGGGTCAAACGTTCTTTCTTATGGGATGGTATGAAACAGGACATCCATAATTTTGTCGCTGAATGTGAGGTGTGTCAATGCAATAAGGGAGAAACATTCAAATCTTCGGGCACACTACAACCGCTTCCGATTCCACCTGCTATTTGGAAGGATATCTCTATGGACTTTATTACCAGCTTACCCAAATCGGGAAATAAATCAGTCATAATGGTGGTTGTGGATCGTCTTTCCAAGTATGCTCATTTCTGCGCTTTTCAACACCCCTTTACTACATCCACCGTGGCTCAAATTTTCATGGACCAGGTCTTCAAGCTTCATGGCATGCCACACTCTATTGTTTCTGATCGTGACCCAACTTTCACAAGCAATTTTTGGCAAGAAGTGTTTAAGCTACAGGGCACCCAATTGCATCTAAGCACAGCTTATCATCCCCAGACTGATGGTCAAACGGAAGTTGTCAACAAGTGTTTGGAAACATATCTAAGGTTTTTTTCCTCTAAAAAGCAAAATTAGTGGGCTCAATGGTTACCCCTAGATGAATGGTGGTACAACACTTCCTACCATATAGCTACATGCATGACTCCTTTTGAAGCGGTATATGGACATAAGCCCCCTTCAGTTCTCTCATACTTACCGGGTACCTCGAAGGTCCAGGCGGTTGACCAAACACTTATAGTTCGAGAGGATATTCTTCATACCCTTAAAGATAACTTGGTCATGGCATAGAATCGCATGAAGCAACAAGCAGATCAAGGTCACTCTGAACGTCAATTTGCAGAAGGGGATCATGTGTTTTTGTGACTGCAACCATACAAGAAAACTTCCCTCAAGGCCGAGCAGTGTCAGAAGCTAGTGCCCAAATTTTATGGTCCTTATACAGTTCTCAAGCATGTGGGACAAGTTGCCTATCAGTTAGCTCTACCCAGTCAGTCAAAGCTACATCTTGTTTTTCATGTTTCATGCTTAAAGAAGGTGATTGGAACTAGGTGACAAATTCAAACCAACCTCCCTGAGTTAGCTGAAGAAGAATCCATTTGGCTACAGCCAGAAGCAGTTTTGGACCAGCGTGAGCATCACCTGCGTCAGTGAACCATCAAGGAAGTGCTAGTCCAGTGGAAAGATAAAACTCTAGCAGATGCCACTTGGGAACCAACTACCATTCTGTAGCAGTTTCCACATCTCAAGCCTTGAGGACAAGGTTGTTTTTAAGGGGGCGGACATGTTAGGGTCCTAACCCACACATAGGTAGATCAATATATTCAGATGTAATAAAGGTCAATATTAATAAGGACTTTCAATAAAATAGAATAAGGCGAATGTAAGAAGACATAATAGAAGCTTTCGCTTCTAGAAGGATCTTCCTCTAGATGCTTCTCTTGAAAGACATATTTAGTATAAATAAGGGTCGAGCGTATGAAAACCCTAGCTTGTAGATTATTGTAACAGAGCACTGCTCAACTGGAGGTTGCCCCCTTGAAGAGGCCCGTGAACATTGATTTATGAATCAAAGTGTTATTTTTGTTGTTGTTCTTATATCATTTATGTGTTATTTTGGAGATTATGTTGGTTATATTACTATTATTCTTCCATTTCTAGCATTTTATTTCTGTTCTGCATACTTTTTATATCTGGTATATTACAGCTGAATCAACTTGCAGGCTCTCGTTGAGCCCTCAAATCCACAACACGGGCTTTAAAATATTCTTCTCGAATGTGAAATCTTCTTTTCGAGGGTCCCCGAGCACCAGTAGTGAATCTTTGGGAACCGTGGGATAAAACTGTGGGCCAAATCTCCAGTCTCTGAAAAATTCGGGACTTCAGAGCTATCTAACTTCGGGAGTCTCCACATAATAGGACTCCAATCCTTTCGAACACCTAATTAACAGAGTGTCAAACCACAACAGGGATCAACGACTCACAACGTATGACCCAATCTATGACTCACAACGTCTAATCCAATCTACGACTGTGATCTATTTTGAGAATACGACCTTCGACTAGTCTACCCGTTCCAATACAACGTGCTCCCAGAGAGTTGAAATCCAGAATAGATCATATGACTCATGTTCTCCTATTCAATCAACGATTGATATGAGCTTTAAAGATTCGGTCTTCAGGGATTTTCGAAGCGCCACTCCAAAGTTCTGCGGGAGTGCCAGACTGACGAACATACACACAACAAGAAATCAATGGCTCGTGCCCTCCCGTCGATCAATGACCACGATTCACTTCAGGATTCTGGGCTTCACAAGTCTGGGGTGTCCAACACTGTAAAACCTTCAGAGTGTTGAAATTTCAAACTCGCGGAGGACTCAGATGGATGGACAACCTGAATTTACTCTCGGCTTTAGGAGTTTGATCATTCACTCAACGCAGACCCATGTTCCTCCTGAACTCCGAAATGTTGAAGGACCTCTCCTTCCTCCACGTGTCTTCCTCCTAATCGACGACTCAGATCAACTTCGAGCATCGAAGATTCAGAGGGATCAAACACTTATGCCCTTTTTTCTCCCGGAATTCTAGTCTTCCGGATTCAGCGATCTTCTAATGCGTGTCCTTGGGAATGGACGGCTATGTTTTTCTCCAGCCTTCGAGGATCCCGACATACGCAAAAAAACTTCAATTTTCCCCCAAAGTGTCTATCCTCCTAAGTGCAGGATCTCTTGCCACATGTCCATTGTAGCCAACGGTCAAGATCGCCTCCGCTCTTCAGAGCTTCGGAAGATTCACTGCAATTCCCCCTTGATTTCGTAGTGTCAGTCTCCCGGAAACACAGATCTACTAACACGTGTCCTTTCATAGATCTACGCTCTGGATTAGGTTCCATAATTCAGAACTTCGGGAGTTCCTCTTCCTTTGCACTCCAAGTATGAACTCCTCTGAATATGTGAATTCCAAAGGACTTCTGGGATTTAACATGCTTGATACTTCTCCAGATATGATGGTCATGGATGATATCGAATCTTCCTGAATGGATCTCGTTCGTTCGCCTTATAAATAGTAAAACTCCTTCCCTTTAAAGGGATTTTGATCGCTAATATTTCTGATCTTAACCGCACTGGGTGATTCAAACCTCGAACGCCTCCTCTGAACAATTCAAAGCATTTAGACTCAGGAATTTTTCCAAGTCCCTCTTGCATAACTCTTGTACTCACTATCTCTTTTGATATTTTTTTCCTTGATGTTCCATACCTCTGGCGCACTCCTTGCATCCTTTGAACATCTAAAAGGTTTTGGACTTAAATATTTTTTTCAAAAATCTCTCTGTGCATTCCTTGCATTCATCCTCTCTGAGGATTCGTCAACACTTCGACTAAGTGTTGTCCCGACGCACGCCTTGCATGATTCTTCTCTAGTATTTTCTCTCCACTGAGCAACTATGCACTCCTTGCACTTCCTCTGCAAAGTTTCATGCTACCTCTTTTGATATTTTGATTCAATCTTGACTCAGCCTTCGCACTCCTTGTGGGTACTATGCACTCCTTGCACCAGAACTCTCATAATAGAAACAATTGAAACTTATATAAACATCAAAAGTTCCCACAATTAACCATGAAAAACATACTCAGGCACATAAAATAGATAAAATAGATAAAACAGAAAGAAACATCACATGTACTCAATGAAATTAGAAATAGAGAACACCATACATTTGGAACCAAACCTCTTTATTTGTATTCCTTCAACAAAGTATGTACACGAACTCATACAACTCTCTACAGCTCTCTACAATGACTAGCAGCAGTAACAATAATATTCAACAACTCTCTAAGATAATGATCAACAACCTCATTTGGGCATTGGTTACATATATGTATACATGGAGAGGATTCTCGAGCCTTCCTTCCAACTATCTTAGTGCTATCCTATCAGAGTTAATACATTCATCTACTAAGGACTAATACATTGAATGTCCATTACATTCATATATGAGTTGATGCTCAAAATACGTACAACATTATCTTTCATTAAAGAAAAATACAATCTCCTATATTGCTTAGAATAATTCCAACCTCAAATAATTAAACGGCCTTAATTAAAAAGTCTTGAAAACATCAAATGATGCACTCTCCTCGTAATTCAAAAACAGTTTAAAATGTGTGTGTTGGTTGTTGAGTTGTCTTCCACTCAACCTCTTTAATTGTTGATGGCGATGCTCCTGCATCACGTTTGTTGAAGGGGGTTCCTCCTTTCTCTTTAGGTTGATTGGCCTATGATTTGAAATCATTTGTTTCAAAATATTTGATTTGAGGTAACTTCTTTCAACTAGCCAAGTATAAATACTTGAACATTTGTTAAACAATTTTGCTACTAGTCCTGTTATTTTGTTATACAAAGTGCAAGGACCAAGTTTTGGGAGGATATCCATCATATTATTCTTAACAAAGTCTTGGAATATTATTATTATATACTCAAACCATTCCATCCCCCCTTTTTCTCATTGTGATTGAATATTGCATTACAATCCCCTCCCAAAAGTCATGTATCCCCTAATGCTAAATAATGCGTTAGGTTATTCTAACATTCTTGTTTTGATGAGGCACTTTTCAACTCCAGACTTTCTTCTTAATCAGAAATGTCTAGAAACTCTGGTTTCCACAAGATTTCCATGCTAACTGCTTCTTGGTTATCTTTCTTACTTTCCTCCAAAATTGGTCCTTTACTTTTTGAAGTTTTGTCTTAAACATGTTTTTTTCTTGTAATAATACCAAATCTAGATCTTCCTTTAAAATTTTATTTTGAGTGATTTGAAATTCATATTGATCCTATTCCCGTAACATCTAGTAAAGAAATTTCATTTACATGGTTTGGGAATTTTTGAAAGATCTCTTTTTATATCCATTTGATTCTAGTATCTAGAGTCTATTTCTTTCTACCTTGTTGATAATCTATGTCTTAACATTGTTTTCTTTCTTTCCCTAATTTGACTCCAATTTTAGGTTTTTTTCCACTTGCTTTCCCTAGCTTAATCCTTAACTAAGAGCTAGGCCTGTGTTCATCTTCTAGTTCATCCACTCCTTCATCCTTTCCATCTATGGTTACACAATCATCCTTATACAGTTTTATTTTCTCCAAAAGATATTTTCCCACCAAAGCAATTTCATCCTTTTCGTAGACTTGATTTTCATAAAGGGATTCATACATGCTTTTGTTCTTAGTATTTTTATCTTCTAGTATGAAACATTTAAATCTATTTGTCATCTTTATCTCTCTACACACACCCACCCACCCACCTAGACACATATGTCTGTGTGTTTGTGTATTCTTCCTTGGATTTGTTTTTTTCTTTTGTTTTCTCCTACAAGTTTATCAACTATGTGTTATCATATCTTCCTTTTCTTTCTCTACTATATCCTTTTGATAACATCTCTACAAATGATCATATTCATTATTATTTCTATGCATAAAAGGTTCATGTTGACAGTATAGCACCTATTTCTATGAACATTTGAAAACCTCTAAGTTGATATTATCCAAAAGGAGTTTCTATAAATCTATATCTATACAAGATCCATGCATAAAGAGTTGTTAGTGGTCAACCATCTATATTTGAAAGACAATATTCATTGCAGTTGTTAAAAGGGTTAGTGTATAAATACACATACTTTGTCACGACAAGGATAGTGTTAGTAACCATACTACTAAACCCATCTAGCGAGGTGATAGGATATGACCATCAACAAACCTCCAAGAAGGATGAATCCCCCAGGATCAATGCCACTTGATGATGATTGTTGTTCCATTTGGCTTACTAATATATGGCTCCGCCAACATTACCATATCTACTTTCACTCGATAAGAAATATATTTTTTGTACAATATGCTTCCTATTATAATTTATCAGAATTCGACAAGTGTTCCCTTCCCCATTCTAGGAATATTGCAATGCAATGTATCTGACCTACAATACTTGAGGAATATCACTCCGACCAAGAAAATTTACGAGTGGGGGGTATATATGCCTCTAAGGACACCCAAGACTTTCACCGGGCCTCAATTGCTTGAAACGACTTGCTTGCATGGATGAGACAACCCACTAGGGGTGAAACATGTCTTTGGGTGGATTTGAACCTTGGTGGGGGGGGGTATGAAACACCCTTGCTTTACCATTTAACCAATCTCTTGTTGTCTCACTCAATAGCAATCAAATATAAGGGTATACTAAAAGGGAATACCTTAGTAATATCTATAATAGATGCATCCTCTTATGACAGTGTGACAAGCATACTTTTCTCCAATCTAGGAGAATTACAATGAAGCATAGATGGCATACAACACTCGAGGAAAAACCATTGTTATAAGAAGTTTTAGGTGGGGGTTATATATTTTTCTAAAGTTTCTAAGGAATTTCACTTGGCCCAACCATTTGATGTATTTTTCTCTCATGGGAAAGACAACCGACAAGTAGCTAAACATGCCTTTGAGGGATTTGAACCTAGGAGTGGGGAATCAACTTGAATATTTCATCTTGAAGGGACTATGTCTTGTCCTCTAATGAGAATATGTTCTCTTATTTTTCATAGTGCAGTTTGAATTATCAATTTAGAGTGATAATTTTATAGTAAGAGAGGGATTGAAATTTGGACAAGAATCCTCTATTCTTAGAGGAACATGTCACAAATTTTTAGAAGTCATATATGACTAATATTTAAAAGTGCACCAAATATTGGGTGTATCTATATAAGTAAATATTTATTAAGATACCTTTGCTATAGGATGGCCTCGTGGTTTAGGTGTTATTTTTCATTTAACCTTCTTTATATATGTCATCTTAGATCCTTAGGTATTGTGTTGACATTCTAGGTTCATGTTGAGCTTTATTGTTGATTTCGGTACATGCCTTATATCAAGATTATTTTCTAAGGAATTATGCTATCCTCTATTATTGGATTACACAAGATGCATATTAGTGTTCTAATGGGGTTTATTTGCTAGCAATTTTCCAATGGTTATCATTCCTTCATACGATATGATGGAGCCTTGATACACTTGACAAGTTTATCTCATATTGGCTTACAAATATTCTTTCTGATGAGTGATAACTTTCTGATTTTTCCTTTTCTTTAGTTGCATACTTGGAAATGTACTTTAGCACAACATCATGAGAGAAAACATGGTGGAAGTCAATATATCATAGTTGTGGATGTTTAATCTATCATCATTTTGAGCAGGGTTGTATTTTTTATGATCATGCTTGTCAATGAACATGGTAGATGTAGCATGAAACTCCCATGGAAATGTATACCAATGGTTAAGGGTGGAACCTTTATTTTGCAAATATGAATATTCATTTCATTTTGTGTGTTGTTGAACATGGTTAAATAGTTCCTCATAGTATTGAAGTGGATTGGATGTGAATATTTATACTATTCTTAGCAGGTAGGTATCATCAAGAATTGAGCAATGGAATTGGATATTCCTATGGTGGATATCTCATGAGTTTCAAGATATATCATATTTATCAAATAAATCTTTTGTAGAATTTACCAATTAGATCCTCCCAATGAATTGTGTTCATATCTTGTGCATTTTCCAACCATATGAAACTATGAATATGGGTGTACGGTATATTCCTCCATTGATACCAACATGAAACAAGAATTATAAGAAGATTCATGTGAAGACAAGAGTTGTATTTCGTTGCATCGTCAATAGTATGGATAGTTCGTTGCAACTATCGACACTTTGTCACTCTTGCGAAAAATTGTTCATCGCGGAAACTAGGATATGTTGTTTCTCTTGCGACAAAGGGGATCATCGATAATATTGATAGTTCATCACAAGAACTACTAGGGTCATCACAAGAGAGACAAATTATGCTTACCATCAATGATACCTTATATCTGAATAGTTTGTCACAACAACTACTCTGGTCATCACTCTTGCGACGAGAATCCTCGGTTGTTGCTCTTGCGACGATCACTCATCTCTCATGTGACGAGCACCGTAGGTCATCTCTCTTGCGACAAGCACCGAAGGTCATCTCGCTTGTGACAAATTCCTTTGGTCATTGCTCTTGCGATGTTATCTCAAGTCAGTCACACTTTCCATGGAATGTGAAGTGACATTTAAGGGGCCCAATATTCATCACGATCTCCATGACATAATGTCACAAGAACGTTGAAATGATCATCACAAAATGACCCAAATTTACTAGTGAATACAATTCCTTTTTCTTACTTGAAATTATTTTCTTCTTTTGACACAAAGGTGGTGCTATTATCGATACTTGCATCTTGGAATATTTGATTTGATTTAATTTCACCATGTATTGTCTTGAGAACTCAATTAATCATAAATCTTAATTTTAATATTGTCGTCTTACATGAGATTTGGATTAATTGTAATCTTTAATTGATGTGTCATCAAATTAATAATGGTATTATGCTTGTACAGGTGGCAGATGATATGGTGGAGGCAATAAATGTGATGGGAAGTGGTGATGTGATATCATGGTGAGTGGAAAGTATTAAGTATGAAGGCGCAAAATGAGAAATGGGAAGTGTAAAATGTATGATTCGGAAATGTAGACTTGCGGACCTATGAACTTGTGAATGTGAATACAAGGAAGGGTGAGGAGGTAAACATTTGTATTGAAAATATGGTTAAGTTTTTTAATAGGTGTTATTGTGGATTGAAAAGGTGTGTTTTGGATAATTGTGGACTTGCGAACCTAGGAACTCAACTAGAATATTAATGGGAAGCTTGTAATTTTGCATCCGCTTTGGTGAAAATTGACTAAGTGTTGAAAAAGTGAAAAAAGGTATAATTCAGAGAATGAAAAGGAGAAGTGAATTTTGGTGAATGTGGGGTTACATACTTGCAGAACTAGGAACTCAAGGAATTTTGAAGAATGATATGCAGCTCTGCATCTGCATTTTTGAAAAGTGACTAAATATAAAAAAGTGAAAGTGAATTAATAAGTATATGGAGGTGAAAGGTACAAAATATAGGAAGTGTGAATGCGGGCCTATGGTTTGACAGACCTATAGACCTATAGACTTGAGACTTTTGCTATCCCCACTCCACATTGTTTGAAAAATGACTAAGTGTTTGAAAAAAATTTATAGGAGAGAAAAGTAAAATAAATAGGAATAACAGGTAAGGAAAATCCTATGGGTGGTTAAATGAAAACACCAAATTGATCAAGAATACAAATCAACAGAAGGATATATATTTTTCAAATACCTTTTGGTTTAAAGAACCTTAAAATTTAACCTATCATAATGCACCTATCCTTGCTTCAAATGAATTATCTCCTTAAATTAGGGTGATCCTTGCATTTGTTTCAACTTGCTAGTCATGTAACCCACTCGAGACTCTATGTAACCCACTCTTGATATTTTGCAAAACATTCCTAGCATTTTCAGGGGAGGCTATATATGTATTCAAATTGATCGGTTATTGGCACTTGGATAATCAGTCCACCTATATCTAAATCAATGGAGCGATCATGTATTCTCATACTCTCCCAACTCATGTACCTGATAGAGTAGTACTACAAGAGATTTCTTATCAGACAAATATTCATGTTTTTAATGGCTTCTTAGCTCACAAACAAATTAAATTATGTTGTTAGTATTAATATATGTTGGTATGTATGGATTAAGTAATTTTGTGTGGGAAAGGTCCTAAGGAGAGAAAATGAAAATTTATAATTTTGAGAAAGAAATATTTCATATGCATGACTCAAAGGGAGTTGTAGACAAACATTGTACATATGTGAATATATCCTTCACTTATACTCATGAGAAGAATGAGACTGAGGAATTAAAAAAAAATCCTTTACATGTGAGGAAGTGCAAGGTCAAATATATTATGGAGGGAACAATAAAGGAAGAAGAAGAAAAGGCTCAAGTAGTAGATAAGGAAGATAAATCCAAGGTCATTTCAAAAGAAGAAGTAGAGAAGAAAAGGAGTGATGAGGAGAACAAGAAAATAAAAGAGTCAAAGGAAGCTAAGAAGAAATAAATGGAAGAATAAGGAAAGATGAAAATAGAAGGAAAAGCAAAAGTTGAGAGGAAGAATATGGAGAAAGAAAGAGGAACGGAATATGAAGAAGATCGCATGAATGTTGAAGTAAGAGAGGAGAAACCACTAGAATAATAAACTAAAAACTTCTACAGTTATGGATACCATGTATTCAGATGATCCAAATGTAATACAAAGAACCTTTTCTAAGAAACTATATGTTCTCTAGGACCATATCTTGTATTTTATTTTTCTTACCAAGAAAGTAGAGGAATGGAAAGATGATGAAAATAATATACAAGATTGGTTTGATTAGGTAAAGAAATGGTAGAAGGATCATATGCACCTTTAAACGTTCCTGGGACGAGTGAAAAACATATCGTACAAAAATTAATGTAGGACTCAATAGTTGGAAGGCATTATTCAACAAATTAGAAAATAATTAAATGATACCTTTAGGGAGTTGCATAAGGTTGGGGAATTAGGATAAATGATAACCAAGAAATGTGGTCTACAATACTTCATGGAAAATAACACATTCATTCCCTTGGAAGAACTTATGACAACATTAGGACAACATCAAAAATTGGAGAGGCTAGTTGTTGAGAATATGTCATCCATCCCCAAGGATTATTTGAAAAAGTACATAGAAAACCTAACAAGGAACATCAAGTTGATCAAATCTTTTATGCCTAGGTTGAAAAAAAGTCTAATTAAATTTGAAAATGAAATATCTTCTTATGAATTAACAATAGAACAACATGAGTATCCACATGCTCATAACATTAGGAAGTTTTTTGAACCTTGAGAAATGTAAAATTTAAATAAATTATTGATGTAGGAGCATCGCAAGGGCGTGCAAGCATAGCTAGCAGTGAGACAACGCGGAGATAAGAGACAGCTGGAAAAGCACCGAGCACATTTTTTGAAAATGTTTTGAAATATTAATGAAGTCATTAAGTGGAGGCATGCTTGTATTATTGTAAAAGGACCTTGAGCGATCCGCTCTTGTCCATAGTAGTTAGGAGCCTTTATGTGTAATGAATGTAGGTAGATAGAATTTAATTCTAGATTAGACAGTTTTAGAGAGCAAGAGGGAAACGGGATATAGACACCCTCATTGTATAGTTGTAAGATGATTGTCAAGATAGAGCATAGAGCATAGAGAAGAGAGAAGAGAGCTGTAGTCGAAAACACCCATGTACAGAGATTTGAATTAATAAAAAGAGCTTCGATTCAAATTCATGGTGTCGTATTTGTTCTTTGTGTATGAATGTTGAATGTTATGCTCATGGATGTTTACTTTATGTTATACATTTGCTTTATATGCTGTGTATATTATTTCATGATTTGTGTTTGAAGTCTGAGAGAGAGTAAGGAATGGTTTTCAATTGTTTCTCTGCCTTAGTGAGTAAAATTCCTGGAAGGAGTGCGTTGACAGAAGTCAGAGTTCATCTCTGAAAGCTCAGGAGGGATAACAACTATTCTCATTCTCGCAAAAGTGCAATTTGAGCACAGGAGTCGTGCAAGGTGTGCGCGGGTCGAGTAAAGTCTTAGAGTTTGTGAACCTGAGAAATTGTTGAAGGACTACTATTGCAGGGAGTGCGCAGATTCGAAGGACTTCAATTCTTTGAAGTAATTGAAGGATTCGCCGCAAGGAGTGCGTGCGGGAGTCTTATTTAAGACTCGGAGTTGGAGAAAGCTCAGGAAGGATAGGGTCTTCGCAGTTGTCGAAGAAAAGAATAGAAGGTTGGTGCCTTGAGGCGTTGAAGGAGGCGTAGCAATTTTGCGTTGCAGGCGGGTAAGTTCCGCAGAGAAATATTTGGTTAAATTCGCAGAAATTGTCCAAGAAGAAATGGACGGTCGTAATTCTTTGAGAAGAATTCGCGAAGTCATAAGAGTCGTCAGATCTTGCATAGAAGCAGGTACGTTACGGCGAGATTTCCTCAAGCATAAGCTCAGAAGAAATCAAGGCTATAGGATCCAATTTAGCCAGGGCCGTTGGATTGCTCGCGAAAGGTGAGTAGCGAAGTGGCGAGTGGGTCTGTGTCTGCACCATCTGGTATTAGAGCCTGATTCTTGTTTGTATATTTCAGGCAGGAAAAGCGAGAAGGAATTTCAACCATGCCACCGAGGAGAAGAGACAGGCAAACACCCGATCCGCCAGAGGAAAGGGAAATTCCATAAGGAAGGGGCAGGCAGGTGCAGAATCCAGAAGTGGAAAGAGATCTGCATGACATTCACGCCATACTCGTGGATGTGGAAATAAAACAAAGGCGCACAACTGATATTGGAGATGTCAGTGAGTCTGAAAGCGAAGATGACGTTGGACATGAAGAAGAAGAAATTGCAGTAGAAGATGCAGCAATTGAACGCTTGATTAGAGATGTTGCAAGAATGAGTGATGGAGCCAAAATGGACATTCCAGTTTATGAGGGAAACTTGGATGTTGAAGAGCTTCTAGATTGGATTAGAGCTCTAGACACATATTTTGACTATGAAGATGTCGAAGAAGACAAGAAGGTCAAACATGCTGTCACAAGACTTAAAGGACATGCAGCATTATGGTGGGATGAACTGCAAGATGACAGACGCTGCCAAGGTAAGCAGAAAATCAAGAGTTGGGATAGGATGATTGCAAAGATGAAAGCGAAATTCATTCCCAGGGATTACCAAAATAATTTGTTTCGAAGAATGCAAAATTTGAGACATAATCTGATGTCATTGAAGGAATATATTGAAGAGTTCTACAGGCTGAACATCAGAGCAGGTCATCGTGAAAGTAATGATGAAAAGGTTGCCAAGTATATGAATGGCCTGAGATACGAAATTCAGGATGAGATGAGCATGATGACCATCCGAACGGTGGAATATGCTTATCAAATGGCTCTAAAGGTGGAAGAGAAGCTGAGCTGAAAACAAGGTCAAAGAGGCCGAGGCAGAAGTCAAGCCAAGGGAAAATCAGTCGTCCAAGATAGAAATCAGAAGCCTAAGGAAGAATGGAAGAAACCTCAGATTGAGAGAGGTGGAAGCTCACGGGAAGGGAAATATGTTGGATAGAGAAGGTAGTATGTTGATCAGAGAGGAAAGTATGTTGATAACAACATTTTTCCTCGTACTAGAGGTAGAGGAAGAGGAAGAGGTGGAGTGATAAAATGCTTCACGTGAGGAAAGTTTAGACACAATTCTTATGAATGTCTAGGCAAGAAGAAAGAGGAAGGAGAGACTCACATTGCCGAAGAACAGAGGCGAAATGTTGAGGCAGAGGATGTTGAAGGTGGAAGATCATTGATGATGCAAAAATTTCTTTTGACACCAGAGAAGGAAGTGGAGAGTTCGGTCCAAAGGAACAGACTTTTTTGAACTGCTTGCAAGACCAAGGACAGGGTATGCAAGGTCATTGTGGATAGTGATAGCACAGACAATCTCATTTCGACGGAGATGGTAGAAAAATAGGAGCTGGAGACGATTGATCATCCAAGCCCATACAGAGTTTCATGGTTGCAAAAATGACATTAGGTAAATGTCACTAAGCAATGTTTAATTGAGTTTAAAATAGGAGGGTATAAAGATGAAATACTCTATGATGTTATTCCTATGGATGTTTGTCATCTATTGTTGGGTAGATCATGGCAATATGACAGGAATGTGATTCATGATGGGAGAATGAACACATACACCCTAGAGAAATATGGGAGAACTCACATGCTGTTGTCAATCAAAGATAAAGAAATAAAACCGGAGGTGAGCAACACTGTACTTCTCATGAGTGGGAAGGAACTTCTTACAGAGGTTAAGAAGAAGGAGGAACCGCAATTCATTGTGGTCAGGAAGCCAAAGATTTTTTTAAGCAGCACAAGGGTAGATGATTTACCAGAAGAGGTTCAGGAACTGCTGGAAGAGTTCGCTGACATAGTAGTGGACGAACTACCTCATTTTTTGCCACCGATCAGAAGTATAAGTCATCAAATTGATCTCATACTTGGAGCTAGTTTTCCAAACAAAGCAGCGTACAAATTGACGCCGCAGGAGAATGAAGAGGTCAAAAGACAAGTCCAGGATTCGTTGGACAAAGGTTTGGTCAGAGAAAGCTTGAGTCCGTGTGTTGTTTCGACAGTGCTCAGTCCGAAGAAAGACGGAGGCTGGAGGATGTGTATTGACTCGAGAGAGATCAACAAAATAACCATCAGGTACAGATTTCCATTGCCAAGGATGGATGATCTGATGGATTGCTTTAGTGGGGCCAAATTTTTTTCAAAGATTGATTTGAAAAGTGGATATCATCAGATTCATATGAGGGAAGGTGATGAATGGAAGACAACCTTCAAGATTAACGAAGGGTTGTATGAATGGCTTGTTATGCCGTTTGGTTTAACAAACGCATCGAGTACTTTCATGAGATTGATGAATGAAGTCCTGAAGGATTTCATCGGAAAATTTGTCATTGTGTATCTTGATGACATACTGATTTTCAGTAAAACAAAGGCAGAACATCTGAAACATTTGGCTACAGTGATGAAGAGGTTACATCAAGAGAAGTTGTTGATAAACATGAAGAAATCCTCATTCATGAAGACATAGCTCATTTATTTAGGGTTTGTTGTTTCTACAGATAAGTTGAGGATGGATCCAGATAAGGTGGAGGTAATCAAGAATTGGTCGTCACCAAGGAATATCTTTGAAGTTCGAAGTTTTCACGGATTGGCTAGTTTCTACCGAAAATTCATTAGGAACTTTAGTGGAATTAGTGCATCGATGATGGACACAGTGAAGAAGAGACACAAATATTTTCATTGGATGGAAGAGGCTGAGAAAAGCTTCAATTTGCTGAAAAGGAAAATCACGGAACAACCAATTCTGGTGTTGCCTGATTTCCAAAAGACATTTAAAGTAAAATGTGATGCAAGTGGATTTGCAATAGGGGCAGTCTTGAGTCAAGAAGATAGGCCAATAGCATATTTCAGTGAGAAGATGAATGAAGCCAAGATAAAATAATCCACGTATGACAAAGAGTTCTATGCTATTATTCAGGCATTGAAGAAGTGGAGGCATTACTTAATTCCTAAGGAGTTTGTCTTGTATAGTGATAATCATGCATTGTAATTTGTGACTCAACAGGAGAAGTTGAATCAAAAACATGTTAAATGGGTTGAATATATGCAAAATTTCACTTTTGTGATTAAACATATTTCTGGAACTGCTAACAAAGTTGTTGATGCTTTGAGAAGGAAATGTTTGCTATTGCAGGAGTTCAGAGTCAAAACATTGGGTTTTGATGATCTCAGGGACATGTACATAGATGATCCATATTTTAAAGAGGCGTATGAAGCAGCTGAGAATCCAATTCTCAGGGATAGAAGCCAATGGGCAGAATACATGATCCATGAAGGATTATTGTTTAAAGGTAATCAGCTTTGTATTCCAAAATGCTCCATGAGGGAGAATTTGTTGAAGGAGAAACATAGTGGAGGATTGGGCAGACATTTCGGTCATGAAAAGACGTTCGCAAAGTTGAATGAGTCATATTTTTGGCCAGGAATGCGAGCAGACGTCAAAAGATTCGTGGACAAATGTAGAATTTGTCAACATTCAAAAGGAAAGAGGCAGAATGCAGTTTTTTATCAACCATTACCCATACCTGACATGTCGTGGGATGCAGTCAGCATGGACTTCATATTGGGGTTGCCAAGAACACAAAGAGGGTTTGACTCAATCTTTGTGGTAGTGGATAGATTTTCCAAAATGGCATATTTCATTCCATGTCAGAAAACCAGTGACGCAACTCACATTGCGAACCTGTTTTTCAAAGAAGTCATTCGACTTCACGGCTTACCAAGGAGCATAGTTTCGGATCGAGACACCAAGTTCGTAGGACACTTCTGGAGAACCTTATGGAAAAAGCTGGGAACAAACTTGTCGTTTAGTTCAGCTTATCATCCTCAGACGGATGGACAGACAGAAGTCGTGAACATGAGTTTGGGAGACTTGCTGAGGAGCTTGGTGATAGAACACCACAGTCAGTGGGACAACATATTACCACAGGCGGAGTTTTCTTATAACGACTCGATTAATAGGAGCATAGGACAGATTCCATTTCAAATTGTTTATGGCATGCAGCCGAGAGGAATTTCTGAGCTGAGGGATTCAGAACAGATTGCGACTAGGAGCGCTAGTGTAGAAGATTTCGCAGAGGCGATGAAGGAACTTCACAGCCATGTGAAGGAACGATTGTAGAGTTCGAGCCAAGAATATAAGCGGAGAGAAGATCAACACAGGAGACAACTTCAGTTCGAAATTGGTGATTTGATCCTTGCACATTTGAGAAAGGAAAGGTTCCCGAGTGGAACATATAATAAACTAAAGATGAAGAAAATCAGACCATGTAAGGTCTTGAAGAAATTTTGGGCGAATGCATATGAGATTGAATTACCCGATGGGATCGGAATTTCTCCGATATTCAATGTCTCAGATTTGTACCCATACAAAGCTGGAGTAGAAGCAGGTAGTGAACAACCAGAGATTCAGTGGACAAAATAGACGCCAGTTGTAGAAAATCCACAGATGGAGTGCATACTGGACAAAAGAGTTGGTAAAAGGACCAGACGAAAGCAATACTTTGAATACTTGGTCAAGTGGAAGGGCCATCCAGTTGAAGATGCCAGCTAGGAGAACGAAGCAGAAATCCAGAAGCATGGAAAGACTGTGCGCGATCTCATGGACCGAAGCCCATGAAAACTTTCAAGCGAGGGAGTATGATGCAGGAGCATCGCAAGGGCGTGCAAGCATAGCCAGCAGTGAGACAACGCGGAGATAAGAGATAGCTGGAAAAGCACCGAGCACATTTTTTGAAAATGTTTTGAAATATTAATGAAGTCATTAAGTGGAGGCATGCTTGTATTATTGTAAAAGGACCTTAAGCGATCCACTCTCATCCATAGTAGATAGGATCCTTTATGTGTAATGAATGTAGGTAGATAGAATTTAATTATAGATTAGACAGTTTTAGAGCGCAAGAGGGAAACGGGATATAGACACCCTCATTATATAGTTGTAAGATGATTGTCAAGATAGAGCATAGAGCATAGAGAAGAGAG
Organism: Picea engelmannii; assembly: GCA_009831015.1. Classification (NCBI taxonomy): domain Eukaryota; kingdom Viridiplantae; phylum Streptophyta; class Pinopsida; order Pinales; family Pinaceae; genus Picea; species Picea engelmannii. The sequence goes on along the minus strand of ML783953.1, from coordinate 733,274 downwards.
CAGAGAGTTGTAGTCGAAAACACCCATGTACAGAGATTTGAATTAATAGAAAGAGCTTCGATTCAAATTCATGGTGTCGTATTTGTTCTCTGTGTATGCATGTTGAATGTTATGCTCATGGATGTTTACTTTCTTTTATACATTTTCTTTATATGCTGTGTATATGATTTCATGCTTTGTGTTTGAAGTCTGAAACAGAGTAAGGAATGAGTTTTAATTGTTTCTCTGCCGGAGTGAGTAAAATTCTTGCAAGGAGTGCAGTGAAGTTTGTCCGCAAGGAGTGCATTGACAGAAGTCAGAGTTCATCTCTGAAAGCTCAGGAGGGATAACAACTGTTCTCATTCTCGCAGAAGTGCAAGTTGAGCACAAGAGCCATGCAAGGTGTGCGCAGGCCGAGTAAAGTCTTAGAGTTTGTGAACCTGAGAAATTGTTGAAGGACTACTACTGCAGGGAGTGCGCAAAGTCGAAGGACTTCAATTCTTTGAAGTAATTGAAGGATTCGCCACAAGGAGTGCGTGCGGGAGTCTTCTTTAAGACTCGGAGTTGGAGAAAGCTTAGGAAGGATAGGGTCTTCACAGTTGTCAAAGAAAAGCACAAAAGGTTGGTGCCTTGAGGCGTTGAAGGAAGCGTAGCAAGTTTGCGTTGCAGGCGGGTAAGTTCCACGGCGAAATATTTGGTTAAATTCGCAGGAATTGTCCAGGAAGAAACAAACGATCGGAATTCTTTGAGAAGAATTCGCGAAGTCACAAGAGCTGTCAAATCTTACAGAGAAGCAGGTACGTTACAGTGAGCTTTCCTCAAGCGTAAGCTCAGAAGAAATAAGGGTCGTAGGATCCAAGTCAGCCAGGGTCGTTGGATCGCTAGCGAAAGGCGAGTAGCGAAGTGGCGAGTGGGTCTGCGTCTGCACCAATTATTGATAGCTACAAGATAAACTTCCTAAAATTAGGTAGAGAATGCCAAGAGTCAAGAAGATAAAACACTCTAACTTCCATTTTCTTACTTTTGTATAAATATCATGAAATGAAAGGGGAGAGGGAATTTTATTTTGTGACGTAAACTATTTTATTGTTAATTAAGAATTATGTTGGACACCTTCCTTTTGGAATTGATTCTAGTGTATGTTCTCTACTAGGATTGTTCTATGCTTCCATGTGCTAGAGTCATTGTAACATTCAGAGGTAGTTGTTGTAGAACAATCTCATTTATCTATTGTCCACTCTTACTTTTTCTTTACCTTTTTTGTGCTAACACTTTGATATAGAGATGGAGGTTTTAGTTAGGTTAGGTTGTGATATTTGAGGAAGCACGCTTGAACTATTAATGCTTAGGATTTGCATGCTCTCGTTAGAATTTGAGGTTGGTAGGGAAAATGTTTTCTTTGAGACCCCACCTAGGATTCGGTTATCCACTTGGGAAACTCTATTAGTTGCATAACACTGGTGAAGAATAGAAACATGCAATGTGACTGAGAATAACCCTAGTAATGAGTACCATGTCCTATAATATATGATTATAGGAACTCATTATGAATCACACCATATCGAACAACAAGGCCAACATATTGGATTTATCAATTTTCTATGAAAAACAAGGCGGGTTTGTAGTAAAGTAAATAGGATATCCATAAATTACTTCTATAAAATATGTTATGTATAACAAACTAACCCAATATTTATCTAGGAACCAAGGGAAAAGGGGCTCTAAACAAGACCATACAATGGTGTGTGGGCATTCGTAATATCAAACTATAGCACCACCTTCATGAATCCAAACCCTACTACAACTCTGGTGTTCTAAATGTAGGTTTTCATCTTGAATATAGAGCTCTAGAATTCAAAACCATGTGTTCATATGACACTTAAAATACCTTAAAAACCATCTCAAACTCAACAATGACATGACTAATAACTTGTAGAATACCATGTCATTCAAGGGTTTCAAATATATGTTATTTTCATGCTATGACTAGAAGTTGAGGAGGAGGAAAATACTCCATTGGGAATTCAAAGAGGTTACACATCCTAATACCTATATTACTTATATTAATAAAAAAAATACATCCTTGATACTTATTATATATCATATTGGTTATACTTTCCTTTATTTTAAGATACCCTTTTATGAATGAATGCATTTAGGTATTGTCTAGTTAACCAAGCTCCTCCATTTAGATGTTTAATATTTTTTTTCCTTTTTATTTAGAAATTTATGCAAGTTTACAAAGTAAGTGTTTGTTAAAATGTCTCAATTGAGAATTGATATACACAACTAAAAATTAAAATTGGACTTAATGATAATTTTGACTTAAAAATGAATAATGAAATAATACTTAGTAATAAAAGATTATTGTTTGTTAAAATGTCTCAATTGTTAATTGATATACACAACTCAAAATTAAAATTGGAATTAATGATAATTTTGACTCAAAAATAAATAATGAAATAATACACAGCAATACAAATTTATTTCTTCTGGGCAAAAAGTCTCAATTGGTAATTTGGTAATTGATATGCACAACTCAAAATTGTACTTAATGATAATTTTGACTTAAACATAAATAATTAAATAATGCGTAGTAATAAAAGTTTATTTCTTGTTGCATTATGGAAATCTCCATATAGGAGAGATGACAAATCATTGCATGTGCAATCCAACCTAAATAATACTCTGTCTAAATCCATGTGTTGGTATGTGGATTTGTTTTCCCATGAATGAAACTGTTGTGTTGATTTGAGAATGCCATTTAAAAATTCATTGATTTAGAAGCGTGATTTTATCCATTTAATGAACATGAGAAAACATTTGAATGGTTATACCACAAATATGGGTCTCTTAGTAACAATGAATGCATTCATTGTGTTCCTTGATTATGGACTTGAAAGCCCTCTTGCATTGTTTTATGTAAAATAATAATTGAATGGCTCTATTTGGGAGCATGATTCACATGTTTCATTCTCCTAGAAAGGTAAATCATTTTTCTTGGAAATGTTCAAATTGATTTTCTTATTATGGTGGAAGCATAAAGAGGTCCATATGGAAAAGGTATCCATATTTTTTTATTTACTCCCGACATGGTTAAAATGTCCATATATGTTTACAAGTTATATACAAGTTATATTTATAGAAAAAAGGAAGCCACTTCCCCAAATCATTTTGATTGATGTGGCTTGTATATCAATTTATTGTTTGTATTCGCTACAAATATGATAGGCATGAAGCTTTGATGTGGTTTGCATGTTGTTTCGTTGTTGTATTTGCTAGAGTATTCAATAATGATATGAATAATGAGTCAAGTTTTGTATATATATGTGTAACAAATATAAATGGAAAATCATTTCCCATGCTTGTGTAATTTTTTTAGTTAAGTTGATGGGTAAGTAATGTAAATGGTAAATCATAACTCATCCTTTAATATTTTTTTGATGATTTTTTTGTATGTATGAAAAAACAATGTTTATGATAAGTTGTTATTCTTGTTGTTATTTTTTGGATAGAGTTTGTATGAGTGAAAGAGTAATTTGGACAATCGTCATTGTAGTCTGGTTAGAGATTTTTCTTAGATGCAATTTTTGTTTAATGGAAATAAAATTACAAGAAGAAAAGTACAACCCTCTTGGAAATAAACTTTAAATAGGGATGTATATGGAGTACAATGGTGAATGATATTGGACTATATTTCATAGATAAATCAATGGTTCCATTTCTTGTGAGCATTGAATCTAAGGTTGATTTAATTTTGTTATAGGTAGTGTGTTGAATAAGATTTGTCACAAGAATTCACCTTAATTTAAAATAACAAATGACTAGCTATCCTAGACTCACCATAATGCAACTATAGTTTTAGTAGTTGTGAAAGCATCTCTATATTCTTATACTTGCATAAGTAAATGAAAATTGCAATATGGGAATGTTTTGTGATTATGTATAGTTGGAGGTAGCACATGTGGCATGTATATGAAAGTATATATGACATGTATAGGGATTCTTGTGAGTTTAACCCATTACTTGAATGCTATGTTAAGTTGCATGGGGAATTGCATAATGTTAAAGGGATCTTTCTTATGCATTTAATAAATAATATTGTTGAGTTTATGGCCTTTACATTTTTTATTTGGATATATAGTCTTATTTCTTGGCATTTTTCTAGGGCACTAATTAGGGACATTCTTAATGTTATTGATATTTGCTTCATGAACTAATTGAACTCATTTGTAGAATCATTTAAAACCACATTGGTTAAGACTCATATTGTCTGGGGGAAAAAAGGAATTAGATAGTATTGATACATAATGTAATGTGAAATATTTAGTTCATGATGGCTATGATTCTTTTTGTGCCTTAAATTAAACTTGTTCTCAATATATATAAAAGAAATGTATAAATAGATGTGTTTTTGTTGACACTTCTTTGGTATCTTGGAATGGTAAAGTAAGATGGATTATTAAACTTTCATGTTTTTTGTTAAATGAATAGATGGCTTTTTACACTTCCATGTTTGGTGTTGAAAAAGTAAGGAATCTTGGACTCTTCAGACAATGCTTCAATTTCTCTACCACATAACCTTGGAGGCTTATAATTATGTTATTGAACTAGATTGAGAAGAGCCATACAATATTGTTGTTTATGCTCATATGTTATATCATGGAGACTACAAACCTTGTGTTATGAGATGTTTCAAACATAAGTTGACTCCATAAGAAGTGTGAGTCTCATGTATGTTTGTTAATCACCATTATGGCAAGTGTCTTGTGATTGTTATATTTTTTATTATTATTATTATTATTCTTTAGTTATAATTGACATAGAAAGGGTGCTATAGTGCATCTCTCAATGTTGGAAGTCATCAAAGGGTCTAGGTAAAATGGTCTATCATCATGTTCCTCTATCACTCAAGAGATTCCTAAAGAAACAACTAAATATGATCTCCTACTTTGTCAAATTTATTTACTTCACCCACCATATGAGGTTGTTAGGGTTAGCAAGTAAAGTATTCACCAAGCTAGTTTAGGTTCGAATCCCAAATGGTGATGCCATGGCATCTTTGAGGACATGCACATAAAAATAATAGAGGGAAGATTATTGTGATACCACTGATACTAGTGATCCTAATTGGATTTAAAATTAAATGAAAGAACACAATATTACATGGATAATGCAATATATACAATGTTGAAAGAAGATTATTACAATGACAACTAACCAAATTCTATTAATAAATGAAATGGTTTATAACACTTCAATGTACATAACAATACAAAACGGCTAGAATCATGGTATCTTATCTATGAGAAGATATTGATGGTTATGATCATTTGCAACAAGCTCATAAAAAGAGGTTGAAACTACATTTTATCATAGTTCCAAAATCCTAAGAGACACCCCAACCCTAGGAGTTAGGGTAGAGAAAGGAATGTATGCCCCATGTAACCTAATAAGTATGTCAACTTCTGAAGGCCATAAAATTAGCATACAATCTCTATTTTAGGTGTTATTTGCATAGTTACAAAGTTTATTCTATGTTAAACATGTTTGGACACATAAAAATCTCTAAAAATGCATGTGAAGGGTTTGAAATTCCCCCCAAAGTTCAATACCTATAAAAATGTTGTAAACTTAGCAAGGTTGAGGACCATTTTTAAGACAACATTAGTATATCTAGAATGGAAATTTGGATCGCCTACTAACTAGATTTCGATAGGTTACTATAACACTTAGGAAATATAATATCCCTTTATGGATGTTCCAAATTACCAATCACTTGTTCAACACTCTATAAGGGATGGAAATTATTCTTCTCAAAAGGAACCCATATTACAAAACCCTTGCATGGCATTATTATAGGATTTCGTAAAAAAGAGAAAGAGATAAGAAGAAAGTGCAGTTCATAATGAGATAGTAGTAGTATTGTACCATCATCCTCATGGAATCCAATTTATTCAACTCATACATGTGAAAAATCCTAGTAGCAATAAAAAGGGATGATTCCAAGAATGGAATTTTTTTATGCCTTATATCCTTTCTTCCACAACCTTTTCCCACACTTGTACTCACCTTGTCAATATCGTTATATTGACCTTCCTAGAACCTATTTATGCACCCTATACAAAATGCACGACCCTCTAATCCTCCATTCTTCCTACTACACTTGTATCTCAATCCACCATTGATATCCAAGATGATGATGTTAGAACCTAGTCACTAAGGAGAAACTATAGTTCTCTTCTCCTATAATAACAAACACAATAAAATTAGTAAGAAACCATGCATCACTTCTAGGCCATAAAACAATCATAGTTGAGATAGAATTAGCTCATCTTAAAACTACCAAACAATTGCATCGAGTTGAAAATTTGAGTATGGTGACACCGAGGGTTATAAATGTAGAGAAGTACTAGAAAGTGACTCTAAGATGTAGTAGGAGATAATTCATTGGATGTGTTGGAAAGATTGGTTAGATTAATTTTGGAAATGCATTTTTCTAATATTAAAATGTCAATCAAGACCTATGAAAAAAAAGAGGTAGAAGAAAAGAAAGCAGTTGTAGAGAAGGATGCCATGCATGCGAATCTTGAGACTTGCATCTACATTATTTCTATACACCTAAAGAGACTAAAATATTCAACACCCATTTCCTATGTAGATTTCTTCAAACCCTTGGTTAATCACAGACTCCACACCTTCACTAGTATGAAAGAAAGTAGTAAAAGTGACAAAAGCCCATGCATCCCTTTCAACCGTTGCCATTTTTTATGAGAGACATTGCATAGAGATCTAGTGACACACGAATCACCTTTAGTAGCTCCTGCCCTACTCCCTATATCAATGTGTCACCTTAACAAAATGGTTAATATCATCTCCAGTAAATAATGCATCATCCAAGTGTTTAAGAGAAGGATAGTTGGATTCGAAGTGCACACAATTTGTTAGTAGATTTATCTCATGTCAACCAATAGATCCATTTTCTTGCATTGTTAATTACTAGTGAAGCTTTATTATCTTATTCTTATATATTCCATGCAACTCAAGCCATTGCTCTCAACCAAATTCAACAAGTAATAGAATTGATTCTGCCCCACTCCAATCTCATGACAACAACAACCAAGCTACAACAATGCTGTCTAGGAGAATTATTCTACATCTATTGAAACAAATTTACTACTTCATCTTCTCCACCATCATATACCATAGTTCATTGTACAAACTTAGGTTTGAAAACAATCTTCTAACATTCTCAAGGTTTTTATATATCTCTCTTTCAGGCAAGTCAACTCTAGGTATATATATTGTCCTTCTTACACATCCACATCATGATCTCTAGCACATCCACTTGGTGTTGCAAAACCTTCTTGCATTCCTTTGGCACGTCTCTTCGTTCCAACCTACTAAGCATCTCAAAATCTCCTTCAAACATGATACTAGTCCTAATTATTCCATGTACTATATGTCTTTGAGCTTGATCTAACTGCAACTTCTACCAAACCTCCTATGTTCAACATGCTTGCACTAAGATATACCATTACCTAATCATGTCTTTGTGATTTTACATTTGAATTCCTCTCATCAACAACCCCCATGCTCCAATGCATATGCTCCATACTCTAGTGCATATGCTCTACTCTAACCCCTTAGTACACTAGTCTTATGTTGTTATTTCTCTAATTATTAGTGGAATTACAATAAGTTCTCTATAAAAAGCATTTTAATCCACAACAGTGTTTCTCCAACCATATATCCTATGTCTTCTTTTAAAAATTATTCTTTTTCTTTTTCATATAAAGCCAAATCTTTGATGAGGTTCAAAATATACTTTATAAAACATGCCTAAACTAGCTATTAAAATGTCAAAATTTATAAAGAATAAGCAAATTTCATACCAAAACCACCCTCTTTCTAATTACAAATTTAACATAAATCTCATAAAATCTTAAACATTGAAATTCGAACATGATATATGCAAATTCTTAATCATTTGAAATCTCAAAAAATCAATCAAAATTGTGCAACAATCAAAACTTTGATTTCTTATACCATCATATTTTAAAAAAGAAACTCTACACAATTAAATTGCTGCAACACATAATCCAACTACACTACTCTGCGACTTTTTGTGGACCCATGCTTGTTGTTCTTCGAGCCTCCATTCATAAATATCAAGCTTTAGGATTGACATTCATTACTTTGGCCACAAGCTGCAGATATTTAGCGCTTTTATATCAAATCAATCTTCAATTTCTTCATGAGTTAACATGTAAAACATCTAATTCCTTTAAAGCAAAACACTTGGTGACACTTACGTGAACCACAAGTTCGAGGAAGTAACCAAATATATCTCATTTACAATGGACACTCTATTCATAATTGATGGCAATATTGTCCAAATCCCACGAATCGTACATAACTTGATCGTATATATATTATTTATTAAATTATATTTAATTATGATAATGACAAAATGCTTTGGTCAGCATGTTGGAAAGATTTTGTAGCATAGTTTTAGTAGTAGTTTAAACCAGAGTAATCTAAATGTTCTACTTTCGTTTGAAATTTGGTGATGAATGGTTGGATCTGCAGATTTGCAGATTTGAGTAGTTAAGTTTGTATAATTCGAGTATTCTAGGGGTTTTTCAGCATCCCATTTATGCATTCAGAAAGGCAATTTAAACAACAGAAAATAAAGATTCTGTCCAAATTTACATGATTCCGACCAATTCGTGCCAGAAAACCCAAAAAGTAGAACATTTAGCCAAAACCCTTTAAACATTCTACTTTTTAAATTTTTTTATGTGGGTATATTTTTCCATCAATTTTACATAAAATTTGGTTAAAAATTTAGAAAAATTATTGAAATTATAAATATTAATTATTAAGATTACATATTTAAAATGCAATAGAGTTTATCATAAACTTCTTTAGTTTATACATTAAATTGCAATTTCATCAACAATTTCAAAACCTAATTTCAATAATTATCGCTAAAAAAAATCCAAAAAATAGAATGTATAAACTTATCCATTCAAAAACGTAGATCGGTGTAACTCTCTTCAAGCATGGACTATCTACACACGCAAGTATTCGTTCGAGTGCGGTGGCAAGGTTGTGCATATCTCATAACGAAAGATCGCCAACACTCACAAGTATTACCAAAACTATAAACTTTACCAATAAATTAAAGAAAACATAGCTCTCTAATCCTTCTGTAACAGGAGCAAGTTGGGCAAGTTGACTATGTACCTGCCATAAAGGCTCATTCATTCGCTTTCCGCGGATGCCATTTATGTATGGTATGGGTATGTGCATGTCCTCGTGGACGGAAGGATGGGAATCCAGAATATTTTGGATAGAGATTTAGAGCAAACCGTCTATTCGAATTTCGCTGTGAGACTTGCGGTGGCCAGATCGAAGCCCAACCCTATAAATGTCTGTTCTTGAAGGGCATTAACTGGCACTAGGGTTGTTTGTTTCTGTGAGCTGTGAGAGCCGGTTCTCGAACTATAGAATTGCGGTTTCACTACTCATTGTACAGCGATAGGTAACGAGTTCGATACTCGGGAAGAGGTATCTGCTGTGTTGTATTTTGGGGGGTCGAAGGCGTATCAGTGGCAACGATGTATGAAACACAGTCTCACGGGCGGGATTTGATCTCGGTACGTACTGACCAGGAGGAGCCGAGCTCCAGATCATCAGGCGGATCGGAGCAAATTAGCAAGAGGGGCACAGCGCAGTACTTGCAGGGGGAGGAAGGATACGAGGAGTGGCTGCAGGAGATGGTGGCGCGATATCATTCTCATTCGCTTGATGATGGAGGGAGACAGTTCATCAGCTGCTCATCGGTGGTGCTGCAGCGAGTGGAGGCGCCTGTGAACGTCGTGTGGTCGCTCGTGCGGCGCTTCGACCAGCCCCAACTTTATAAGCACTTCGTCCGCACCTGTTTCATAAGGGGTGAGGGGGATCTGAAGGTCAAGGTGGGCTGCCTAAGAGAGGTCCGAGTAGTTTCTGGTCTACCCGCCGCCACAAGCATAGAGCGACTGGACATTCTCGACGAGGAGAGGCATATTTTGAGCTTCAGCATCGTGGGAGGCGATCACAGGCTCAGCAATTATCGATCCATCACCACTCTGCACGAGGGGCTTATAAATGGGATACCCGGTACCATTGTGATCGAATCCTACGTGGTCGATGTGCCACATGGGAATACGAAAGAGGACACATGTTTATTCATCGATACCATCGTTAAATGCAATCTGCAGTCCTTGGCTCACGTCTCCAAGAACTTCATCGGCACACACCGCTGCTTATAGTCTGGCATGTACAGTTTTTGAAGATTTGTTTACTTTGTTTTTGTTGGATATACAGTTTGAGAATGTGTGCATGCGCATTTCTGATGGAAAACTTGCAGAGGCCTTCAAGCCCGTGGTTAATATTGATATCTGATCATGTGGGTCTGACGGATTTCGTTTTTGGAGAGTGCAGCTCAATGGTTTCGTTGGGTTTTCAAACCTCGAGATCTAGCAGTGCTGCAAGATTGGTTGTCCACGCCAACTCTGAAGTTGCTCTATTCATATTCTCTGCTAAGGCCATTTCTTAGGTTAGTGATGTGATGGCGATCAATATGCAGCCTGTTGCATAGTTTTTAAGTGGTATATACATCGTTGACGGTATATATATCAGTGGGTGTAGTCTTAAAAACGATGCAGTCTTAAAAACTCTGCAGTAAGTTGCATATTAATCGCCCTGATGTATATATCAATTGTAATTATACCCATACGAAAAAATCGATTTTCACTTTTTGAACATACATATATGCTGAATTTTCAAACAGGATTTCATTGTTCCTTCTCAGATGTACTGTTCCGTTCTGTACAATATGGTCTCAGCTGTACCGTTCTGTACAATATGTTCCAGAAAAATTTCTTGAGAAGACTAATTTAAAAAAATTCACAAAAGCTCTGCAAGTAAATTTGGCACCATTCTGGCAGTTAGATCTACATCACTCCACGAAAACCCCAGTTCTCAGACCTACGTCGACGTCTCTCTTCGCCTTTTCTTTTTCCTTTTTCAATATTACACTCTAAGATCTCCTCCGGCCACACACGAAGATCTCTCAATTTGTAAACCTACTTGCTTCTCTCCTCCGCTTTAGCAGTAGAATACTTTGCTTTGCCCACGCAAACTTCATGTTCATTTACAAATTGAATAATTAAAAATGAAAATACAGCCCTGACATCTAATTTCGCGAAAACAATAGTTTTGCGACGACTTTCTTTGATCTCGATGCACACTTCAAAATATTTTATAACTAGCACAGCGTTAACTCGCGGCTGGTGAATGCCCAAAAGGCTTATAGCTGAAGAAATTGGAGGTTAACTCACTGGAAGGCCGAAACGCTTATAGCTGAAGAAATCCGAGGTAGAGTAAACTGGTGGATAGTTGATTAAATCTGTGATAGCATCGAAATGTGGCTTGTTTAATATGATTAGGTAAATGTTAAAAAGTAAACAGGTTAACCGATGCATTCATAAATGCAAGGAAGTTATCAACAATAAATCTAACTTGTTGATTTTGGAGGACGACTAAGAATATACAGGCATCTTCAATATGTAGCCATCAAATTATAATTTAAGAATAAAACATCATTTATTGTGCCATCTCCATTAAATATACGCCTTTAATAATAATAAATAAAAAAACACAGCATCCCATTTGAATCTATATATATTTAGATTGTGTGCACTTATTCTCTTATTTGTAGTGGATAAGCACCTGTTAGCCTCTGGGCACAAGAGGATATGAAGAACTTCAAGTCAAGGTATAGCCTGTGAGTGGTTGGTATTGGCGTCTTAATTTTTCTTGGTCTGCATCTTGCTACACCGGCTCTATTTCAAACCTGATCTGCGGATCATTTACTTTCATTGTCTTGTTGATACTCTACGGCTTCACTTCGTTTTACGACTGTTCATTCGAATTTCTCTCCCACCAGCATCATCAGCAGTTACATGGTTCGTGAATTTGAAGTAGCTTGAAAGTCGTTCATAACTTCATACCATTTAAATTGAGCGTTTGTAAATTTGGTGCAGTCAAAAATGTAGTTTTTTCTGTCAAAATCCTTAAAAAATAAGGAATGGTACTCATATTGGTGCGGTTACCATGTCGAGGTTAAGACAGGCTCAAGAATCTCAATACCGAGATTGCAAATCAGGGGAAAGCTGTCTGTGCCAAATAGACTCGCCTTCCTTCCCCCGAAACCTGTGTAAAACTCCAGGTGGAATGCCATAACCATATATTCATCTTCACTTAATGTTTTTTTAAACTGCTGTAATTTAATTTTGTTTTAACATTAAAACTGCCGTTGGTTTTTAACTGCATTTTTAAATCTTCGATTTTCTTAGTGTAATTAAAATGGTTCATACGCTAACCAAGTAGGTATTCCGTACCTAGGGTGATTAACAAGAGCAGAGATAGAAACTTCTTGCTAACCCCAAAATCTGAGAGGACGTGTGAGCCATCACTTTTCTTCATTAGTGTAATGTCCTTGGCTAGAAGGGAGCCACTGGTGGCACCCTCAAGGACATGGAATTTGGGGTTGCTTTAGCACTCAAGAGTCGCATTAGTTGGGAAAGTGGGCATCTTGGGCATTTGAACACGTGAAGGGGCTTGTCTAAGCATAGAGCACATCGACATAAGGATCCTTAGGGTGCATTAGCATGAGGAGCACATCAGTCCGAAGAGACACAAAGGTTGATGAGCGCATGGGTTCATTGTGTGTAGGTCTGTGAAGAGGCACTTCGGTTCATTTGAGCACGTTGGTCCACGAAGGGGGCTTGACACACCCAAAGAACACGACGGTTTGTGAAGGTGACATTTGTAGTCGATATAAGAACACAAGACACACAACTAAGAAAGCATGGTGAAGAGGGCAAATAAGAACACAAGACACACAACTAAGAAAGCATAGTGAAGAGGGCAAGATCAACACCAAAGGCTTTGAGGTAGATTCAGACAAGGAGGGGCTCCCTTCCTCAAGGAGCCAAGTCGCTCCACATGGGAGGAATTATGATGCCTTAAGGTGACTCTATGAACAAAGTTGGGGAGACCTTCTTTGGATTGAGTGTAGCAGGCAGGGTGACTTTGGAGTTTGGGAAAGTCTTGTCACAAATTTGGGTGAGGCATGCTATGAGAAAGAACAATAGTTTTGTGTGAAGTCTTGTGACATGGAAGAGATGGTGAGTCTAGGGTGGGCACACATCTGGGGCATGTCGCAGAGTTTGTGAAATTTGTTGCAACAGATGAGTCTTGGTGTGATGAATCTGTGTATGAGTGCCTTGGTGAAGTGAGATGAGTCGTGTGACTCTGCCTAAGTTGTAAACTGAGCCGGTAGTGCTCATATTGTAATTGTTCGCAATAATAAAACTTAGTTAGGTGTTAGGCGCGTCTTGTGTTGCTTACACTATATATGCGTGTCTCTTGTTTGTTTCGCAAGTGTTCTCTTTTTTTTGCATGTTCATGGATGTATGCTTAAATGACTGTGTTAAGTTTTTAACAAGATTGTCTAAGTATACAAGTGAATTGAACGGAGTAGGAGTGTGATTCATCTGTATCCTAGAATGGAGTATGGATATGTTCTAGGTGAAGAGGCGTAGTCCAGATAAAGTATCATTGGTGTTGCCAAACACCCAAATGATAACCAACGTTGGTGTCACATGTTCTCAAGAGGCACGATCATAAGATTTGGGTAGGCATCATGTGGGGACGTGAAAGATGGTATCAGAGCTTGAAGCACGCTGCATTACTATGCTGGTGATAGTGGTGGGCATAGCACGAAGACAATTTGGGCACATACTTGGTGCATGGTTCAGTGAGGTGGTATGTTCCATCGCAGAGACATCCTGGGCACATACTTGGTTGGTTTTATTTGAGACAAAAGTAAGTACTAGACCTGTGTGAAGACCTTGAGAGGACTAGGCACAGAGTTTGTGGTGAAATGAAGCACTTGGGAAAGGCTTACGAACACATGAATTGTCGCAGATATGATCGCATAAGTGATTGCAAAGGTGATAGCAAGTGTAATCGTAGAAGTGATCACATCACAAAAGTGATTGCGAAGTGAAGTAGTTCCGGGTTGCGACAAAACTTAGGGTTTCCATTTTGTAGGGAAACTTGGGGCTTCCACTTTGACAGAATTTGGGGTTTCCAGTTGGAATGAAACTTGGGGTTTCCAACAGACTTAGTTGTGATGGGGGCACAAGTTCGCGCAGAGACTTGGAGATCACATATTTGTGGATATTACTGGGGACAACGATGACTTGAGGTGGGGAAGGATGTAAGGTCATCGGCTAGAAGGGTATGTGCACCCTTGCCCAAGTCCTCAAGGAGATAAAAATTGGGGTTTCTATGATGTTGGTGATTTGTTCCACACTTGCACGCGTTCTTCTTAACATTGGGGAGTTTAGACCTTGGATTCGTCCAAAGTTGACCAATAAAAACTCCAGAGCATCGACATATCAATCCTCAGCCAAGACTAAGGAAGGTTTCACCCAAATGCAAAGAGGATCATAGAGACCATAAGGCCTTGTGTTAGGGATGAAAAACTAAATAAACCAGGATTCATCTTGGATGGCATTCACACATTCCATATCCAATGACTTACTATGATTAATAAGTAAACAAATACACACATATATCAAAATAACACATGATAGACACACAATAGATCAAAACTACCGCATCTTTATTATTCCTTTCATTCCATTTAACACAAACATACAATAAACAAACTATATTCGACAACAACAGAGTCTCACATCCCTTCTAATATAATTTCCCATAAATACAACATATTGCACAATGCTCATCCTTTTTAGATCTTAAACATATGATAGACTCAGATTTATATTAAGAAGCATTACAACGTTACAAAAGGCTCAGAGTGAGATCGATATCAACAACTCACTCGATCTCATCTAACCATCTAACTCTATCTTTGATGTCATTGTTTCCTTTTATATATTTCTCTTCTCGAGAGCTCTATCTCTTTTTGTTATGCTCCACTCATTGTCTTGCACACTTTTGGCACCTGCCTATAGTCCACATAACCTTCTGGAATCAAGGAAATCTTAATTACCCCACCAACTCATCTTTTGTCATCTCTATGATCCCTTGTGTTGTTGGCCATAATCATTCGAGAAGATTTATCATTGATTCATTTCTTAGCATGTGGTTTCTTTTAATTGTTGGCGCTACCAACAAAACTTGGACCGGCATGCATATTTCATATCTTGGACTTAGTGCGCAATATCAAAACTTGGTCCGTCATGCACTCCTTTCACTTTTCTTTGCATTTAGCTTAAGCGTGCACAAGACTGAAACAAGAGCGCACAAAACTTGGAATGAATACACACAACTTTGTTTGTGTGCATGCGCAAAATGAACCCAAAACTTTGGGTGCCAACATCCGACACCCAAGAGTCACACTAGTTGGGAAAGTGGGCTTTGTGGGCACGTGAACATGTCAAGGGGCTTTCCCAAACATGAGGTGAAGCATGGGGCACACCAAGGAGGTTGGTGCACATCGACATGAGAAGTGCACCCAAGGTTGGCTCTCGTCGGCCCCAACATATGTGAAGGCTGACGAGCACATGGGTTCATGGGCATGTCAGTCCACGAAGGGGCACGTCAGTTCATTTGGGCATGTTGGTCCATGAAGGGGTGCAACACACCCGAAGGATGTGACAATTCACAAATTTGACGTTTGGAGTCTATATAAGAACACAAGGCACACAACCAATAAGGCATAGTGAAGAGGGAAATATCACCACCAAAGGTTCTAAGGCAGTTTCAGACAAGAAGGGGCCATCTCCCTCAAGGGTCCAAGTCACTCCACATGGGAGGACTCATGCTTCCTTGAGGTGATTCTGTGGACAAAGTTGGGGCAACCTTCTTTGGATTGAGTCTAGAAGGCAGAGTGACTTTGGAGTTTGGGGAATTCTTGTCGCAGGTCTGGGTGAGGCATGCTATGAGACAGTATTGTAGGTTTGTGTGAAGTCTTGTGGTAGAGAAGAGACAACAAGTCTATGGCGGGTGCATGTCTAGGGCATGTTGCGGAGTTTGTGAAAGTTGTTGCGAAGTAAAAGTCTTGGTGTGATGAATTTGTGTATGAGTGTCTTGGTGAGGTGAGGCGAGTTGTACAACTTTGCCTAAGTTGTAAACTGAGTCTATAGTGTTCATATTGTAACTATTTCGCAATAATAAGACCTAGTCAGGTGTCATATATGTCTTGTTCTTCCCGCACTATATTTGTGTCTCTTGTTTGTTTCGAAAGTGTTCTCTTTGTTTTTCATATTCATGGATGTATGATTAATGAATAATTGTTAAGTCATTAGCAATATTGTCTAAGTATACAAGTGAGTTGCATAGAGTAGGAGTGTGACTTGCCCATAGCCTAGAACAAAGTATGGGTATGCTCTAAATGAAGAGGCATAGTTCGAACAAAGTATCCTTGGTGTTTCCAAGCAATCAAGTGAGAATTGTCATGGTGTCCCACTCCCTTAAGATGTGCATGATCGTAAGATTTGGGTAGGCATCCAATGGGGATGTAACAATTAGCAATTTAAATCTGCACATTAGTATTGATTTCTACTTAATTCTTGAAAATGTCAAAAGTTTTTACATTAACTTCATTGTAGTGTGATCGAATAACCATAAAGGCATTTTCTTGAATACCTTTTGTTAATAAAGGCATGATCGAGTTAGAAAAGGTCGTTAGACCTGTTTGTGGACTTGAGGCATGATTGAGTTAGGAAAGGTCGTTAGACCTGTTTGTGGACTTGTAGGTTGCATGCAATATATTTCATGCCCCATGGACACTAGAGAGTGGACACAACTCAAAGTTAGAATACAATCTGCTATCCAACTATCAAAGAGATGCATGCAACTTGCATTTGCATGTAAAATTTCAATAAATTTCAACTTTCAGTTGTGTCAAAGCAAAGCCTACATGGTGTTTATGATGTAGGACACATCAAATATTTTATATAATTTTTTTCAATTTAATGATATTAAGTTAAATGCAATTCCATAATAATATTTAGTTATGCTCTCGTTACCTTGTATTCTTAACAAAAATGAATAAAAATACATATAATACATAATATTTAAATGACCAACAAAAATAAATATAAAACATTGAATAGTAGTTTTAAAAATAAACCAGTTATAAAAAAATATTTAATGAAGAAGAGTGTCCATCAAATCTATACCTTGCAAGTGAGATCTCTAAAATTGTTTGTACCATTTTCAAGGGCCATTTTTTTCTCTGATACTCCTACCATCTAAATTGGCTAAATTTCCAAAGATATGTGCAAGAAATCCTTAAGTACATCAATCAAACAAGAGTTAGTTGAATGGTTGAGAATTGTGGTTTACAAACAAGAGGTTACTTGGTCAAGACATATGTATTGGTGAGATTGTATTCCATTTAAAATTTTAAAATAAAAATAAATAAATTGTAGATTTAAAAGAAATTAAAATATAATTATTTTGAAAAACATAATATTAATATAATATATAAATTTATGGTGACAATACCATATATAACAAGGGCTACATAGCATCTTAGTCCCTACCAAGTAGATTTGGAAACAGAGATGATAGTTGACACCCTATAATTATTGATTATGATTATGACACCCTATAATTATTGATTATGATGATTACTGTGAAACATGAACAATATGTTAACTAGGGTCTAGTTTCATAGTCTTAAAAGAAATTAATTT
>ML783953.1:652508-697196 GCA_009831015.1 Picea engelmannii | reverse complement strand
TGGAAACAGAGATGATAGTTGACACCCTATAATTATTGATTATGATTATGACACCCTATAATTATTGATTATGATGATTACTGTGAAACATGAACAATATGTTAACTAGGGTCTAGTTTCATAGTCTTAAAAGAAATTAATTTGTAAAGATTTTAAATGAAAAATATTAACATTGATAACTATACCATCAAAAAGATTGGAATTCAAAGAATTCCACCTAGACTAGCAAGGAATGGAGGAAGATGTGCTCCTTCATGACACTTAGTTTATAGATTTGTCATATGTCGTATTGGCCATGATCTCTGACCATATTTTTACTTTAATGTGGATGTTGGATAGTTTTGGGATTAACCTAAATTTCCTTCCAATTAAGTTGAGCTAACCAAATACAAATTGCATTTTAAAAATATTCAATTCTTCTTTTTGAAAATAAACCTTTCAAATTTAATAATATATATATTTATATAATATTTATTATATTACACAATAAATACAATCTAAATAATATATTAGATAATAAATATAACATAAATATAATATAAATATAATAATGCATAATAATAAATACATAGTACAATTTTTTGTATTTAGATGTGGCCATTGGTGAAATTCATTGATTATGTAATTAATTCTACATATTGAAAGATGTGAAGGGAGCAATGAGAAACACAAATATTTTTATTATATCCAAAAATATATATTTGTTTTGCTATGTTAAACATTACATTGCATACACAAATTTATGGTAAAAAACAAATTAATGTCAAATCAAAAGCAAACTCATTTGTATAGTCCCATAAACAGGGACTAATAAAAAATATTAATATTTTGTTATACACGTTTATCTTTATAATTTAAAATTATATATATATATATAAGCTAGGAAAATGATGAAATGATGTTATAAGTTCATTTTTCTATGATACTAAGGAATCTTGCAAGAACTTTGAATATTCACTTCTCTCCTCCTAGAAAAATCTTGAATATAAATACATTTTCATCATAACAAGTCCATCAAATAATATTTACCACACCACATTTACAAAATAATTTTAATAATAAAGATTTTCTAAAACTATATTATAGTCATTAATAAAATTTATCTTATATTCTACAACATAATCATAATCAATGTAAAATAGAACTTATTATTATAGAATATTTTATACGGTATATATTTGAAGTTATATTAATCATTTTATTCCAATTAAAAAAATTATATGTAAATATGGTGATAGATGATATTACAAGTTGTTAATTGTGTAGCAGTAGAAGGTGTCCTTTTTGTTGCGTAGTGTCGAAAGCATGCATAAAACAATAAACTTACCTAGATAATCCAAATTAACTTAGTCCAAGTCATCTTAAACAATTAAGCTTAATTCTATTTTTTAGTGGATTGTGGGGCCCTGTCAACGAGGGCACACAACCTTAGTGTTGTGTGGGGCCCTGCCTAGGAGATGCATAGCCTGAGTGTTGTGTGGGGTCCACAGAGAGGAGGTGCCTAAATTTTGACCGTTGGAGCCTTTTTGGGTGTGAATCCCAAGGAAATAGGTGAGGGTGATTAGGTATAGAGGAGGTTGAGGGTGTTGGGCACCTAATTCTTCATTCTAGAGAAGAGAAGGAGGGCGCTAGAGGTTGTGGAAGAGGTTGAGTTCTGTTGAGAGAGAGGTCAAACCTTGGCTAGCTTGAACAACAAGCTTAGGGAGATTTATGAGTAGATCTGGTAGTAAGAAGAGGCCATCTACAGGACCGTATAGTACAACAAAGTGTTGTTGTGAACTGGGTCATGTGAAAACAACTAAAGGGGATTATTTCTGGTCCAAACAAATTCAACACTTGAGGGTAGAAACAAGGGAAAAGTTATAACAACCAAGAGGTTTGATTCAAAGGCCATACAATATCCATTTAAGGAAGAAAATAGGGTCGCATAGTAGCAACAACCTTGATCAATTGAGTCCGTTGGGTCATACACTCAAGAAGTAGAGTTTTTCTCAGTTGTAAGAATTTGTATTTATTTTTGTTGTAATAATTTCACCTCTGAAGCCTCAATAAAATCCCCTCCTTTGTTGGTTTTCCCCACACTGGGGTTTTTCAGGCTACTTATTGTGTCATTGTGTGTGTTTGATTTAATTTTTTCGTCGTGCATGCATGTATACTTAGCTTGTATAATTTTAGCATAGATCTGATTTATATTTCTGAGTTTGAAATTAAATTTTTGGGTTAAAAAACTATTGGCTAAATTATCATTGTGTTGGGTATTATAAGTTTTACATGGTATCTGAGTTGTGCCTTTTATCAACACACAAGTCACAGGTTCAAGTCTCAAGAATATTTCTATAGATTTTCTGAAGGTTCCAGTAGCCCAGAATCAAAGTTTTCATGGCTACCAGCGTGAGATATGAGGATAGGTTTGAGGGGGCCTCATACTATATTTAGTCGAAGGTCAAAATTACAGTTGTGCTCAATGAGAACAAGCTATGGGATTTTTTCATCACAACAATCCATGTACTAGTCCATGATCCTATTTCCTTGGACCTCCATGAGGTGAAAGAAGCCAAGGCATAGAGGATATTGTTGGATGGTGTTAAGGACCACCTGCGTCCATATCTAGCTGAGAAGAAAACAACAAAAGATATGTGGGAAGCGTTGATAAAGTTGTATCAGAGTGACAAATTGAACTGAAATATGGCTCTCAAGGACATGTTTCATGCCACCAAGATGGAAAGGGATGAAGGAGTGACATCCTACCTCACTAGGCTCACACAAGTTAAAGATGAGCTACCAGTAGTGGGAGATATTGTTCCTTAAGAAGAGCAGGTACGAATTTCCTTGAATGGATTTGGAAAATAGTGGGATGTGTTTGTCAATTGTGTAGTGGGTTGTGAGAAGATGTCCACTTGAGATAGATTGTAGGATGACTTTACTCAAGAAGAGACCTGAGAGGGGTCTCAACATGGAGAACAAAAAAAAATATGAAGATGAATAGAACCTTGCTTTGGCATAAAAGAGCAATTTGAAGAATAAGAAGAGTTCAATTGAAGGAACTTCTTCAAAACATGGTAGTAAGAAGAAGTTTGACACCAACAAAGTCAAATGCTTTGATTTCCATCATCTTGGGCATTTTTCCAGCTAGTGTCCCAACAAGAAGAAGGGAAAACACAAGAATCAATTGGCTACTACAACGGATATGGATGCATTTGCAATGAGATTTGAGGATGAATTTTAACTATTATCATGCCTATCCACCTCCATGGTCACTGGTACATGGTACATTGAAAGTGGTGCTTCATGCCACTTGATAGGGGTGCGTGAGTACTTCAACATCTTGAGGGAGTACAATGCCAACTTCAACTTTGTACTTGGAGATAATGCCACGTACATGCCAACAGGAAGTGGGACCATGAGGTTTCAGAAGGAGTAGGGTAAGCCTTTGTCAATTAATGATGTTTTGTTTATTCCTGGTTTGACTAAAAATATGACTTATGTTTCAGCAATAGAAGATAAGAGATATATGGTCACTTTCCGAGATGAAAGAGTATTTATACATCCTAAGGACTCCAATGCTAGCATGGGGAAAGTGTTGGGAGTAAGGAAGGACAAACTATACAAGTTGTAGTTTGAACCAAACTATGTGTTGGTTAGTAGTTGTAGCAGCAGTGGCTAAGATTTGGGGGAGCTTTGGCATAGGAGGATGGCTCATTTACATCATGGAGCTCTCAAGGTGCTTAGGGAGGTCATGACTAGGATTCCTGAGTTCAATTCTGATCAACATTGTGTGTGTAAGGGGTGTGCATTGGGAAAGTACACCAAAACCGTCTTTCTTAGCAGTGACAATAGGTCCAAAGGGATTTTGGACTTGATCCATTCAGATGTATGTGGGTCGATGCCAACAATGTCTATTGGAGGGTTCAACTACCATGTCTCCTTTATTGATGATTATTTTAGGAAGACCTAGATATATTTTATGAAGACGAATGATGAGGTCTTCAACCAGTTCCAAGAGTTCAAAGCTCTTGTGGAGAGCCAGACATGAAGAAAGATGAAGGTGCTCAGATCAAACAATGGAGGAAAGTATACCTCAAGTTCTTTTAAGGATATTTTTGTATATTTCAGGATTAGGAGGGAGTTGAATGTGTCATATAACCTGCAACAAAATTGAGTCTCAAAGAGGAATAACAGGTCAATAGTTGGGGTATAAAAATCTATTTTGAATGATCCGAACTTTCCCATGTTTCTATGGGATGAGGCATGCAACATTGTGGTCACATTAAGGATGACCCTTGAGGAGGCCTTCATGGGGAAGAGACCAGAGATTGGTCACATACACATCTTTGGGTGCTTGGTCTACTGCCATGTTCTGGTAAAGAGGAGAACCAAGATTGAGCCTAGTGTAGAGAAGGGAATCCTTGTTGGTTATAATGAGACCTCCAAGGCCTACACGGTCTACATTTCTGCACTTATGAGGACAATGGTTAGGAGGGACATGAGATTTGAGGAGGAAATGGATTTCAAGAAGTCCTATGGACATATGCTAGTTGATGAGCAGAGTTAGGAGAAGAGTGATCCTAAGGAGGAGATTAGACAACCATTACAGACTACAGGTCTCTAGAATTTTTTACAGGTTGGGTAGGAGAAAAATCAGAATGAGAAGGGTGAGCAATGTGATTAACATGTGGACTAGTAGGATGCTCAATTTACTCTGGCTAATTCCTCTAGTAGGATGAGGCCGAAGTGGGTTGAGCACACATTGAGAGAGGCACAAGAGTAGGTGGATGATTCCAGGACATCGGTTAGAGAGAGCAGGGAACCACATAGGTTTTCCAGTTACATGGATCTTATGAGGGAGTTGATAGAGGCCAAGCCTTTTATTTTTCAGTAGGAATTTGTGCAACAGGTGTGGAGAGGTGCCATGATGGAGGAGTATTCTTCCATCATGAAGAATGACGTGTGGGAGGTTGTGCCCCGACCATAGGGGAAATCATTGGTTGGATCTAGATGGATCTATATGATCAAACATGTTGTTGATGGTAGTGTGGGGAGGATGACCCTTAAGGAGGCCTTCATGGGGAAGAGACCAGAGATTGGTCACATAAAAATCTTTTGGTGCTTGGTCTACTGCCATGTTCCGGTAAAGAGGAGAACCAAGCTTGAGCCTAGTGTACAGAAGGGAATCCTTGTTGGTTATAGTGAGACCTCCAAGGCCTACATGCTCTACATTCGCACTTAGGAGGACAATGGTTAGGAGGGACATGATATTTGAGGAGGAAATGGCTTTCAGGAAGTCCTATGGACAGATGCCAGTTGATGAGAAGAGTTAGGAGAAGAGTG
Organism: Picea engelmannii; assembly: GCA_009831015.1. Lineage (NCBI taxonomy): Eukaryota > Viridiplantae > Streptophyta > Pinopsida > Pinales > Pinaceae > Picea > Picea engelmannii. The sequence continues at coordinate 691,868 of ML783953.1, read as the reverse complement.
CTCCTAAGGAGGAGGTTAGACAACCATTACAGACTACAAGTCTCTAGAATTTTGTACAAGTTGGGAAGGATGCAAAGCAGAGTGAGAAGGGTGAGAAACGTGAGTACCATGAGGACTAGAAGGATGCTCAATTTACTTTGGCTAAGTCCTCTAGTAGGAGGAGGCCGAAGTGGGTTGAGCGCACATTAAGAGAGGCTCAGGAGTAGGTGGATGCTTCCAGGACATCAGTTAGGGAGAGCAGGGCACCACAAAGGTTTTCCAGTTACATGGCTCTTATGAGGGAGTTGATAGAGGCCGATCCTTTTAGTTTTCATGAGGCATCTGTGCAATAGGTGTGGAGAGATGCCATGATGGAAGAGTATTTTTCCATCATGAAGAATGATGTGTGGGAGGTTGTGCCCCAACCATAGGGGAAATCATTGGTTGGATCTAGATGGATCTATATGATCAAACATGTTGTTGATGGTAGTGTGGACAAGTTCAAACCCTGCTTTGTGGCCAAGGGCTTCTCACAGAAGGAGGTCATTGACTTTAGTGATAAATTTGCACCCGTGGTGAGGTATTCTTCTATCAGGGTCATGATATCCACTGCAGTGGAGTTGGGTTGGTAGATCCACCAGATGGATGTCAAGACAATGTTTCTTAATGGAGTGATAGAGGAGGAGATATACATAGGACAACCAGAGGGGTTTGAGGTGCACAACAGGGCATCTCATGTATGCAGGTTGAAGAGAGCGCTATATAGGCTCAAACAAGCACCATGTGCATGGTACAACATGATCGACAATTATTTTCTTAGGATGGGCTTCACCAAGAGTGAGGCTGACTCCAACCTCTACTRCATCTTGGTTGGAGGTGAGCCACTCATTCTCTTGTTATATGTGGATTACTTATTCATGACAGGGTCAGAGAAKCTCATAGAAGATTGCAAGAGGGATATTGTTGGTAAGTTTGAGATGAAGGACTTGGGGATGATGCATTGTTTTCTTAGTTTGGAGGTGTGGCAGAAGGATGGGGATATTTTCCTTGGACAAGGGAAATATGTTGTGGATCCTGAAGCGGTTTGGCATGCAAGAGTGTAGGCCTATGGAAACACCCATGGTTACTAACTAGAATAAGATAAATGCTTCCAAGTCATAGGTAGTGGATCCCTCTCTTTATAGGTAGTTCATTGGCTCTCTTATGTATTTGGTTAACACTAGACCATATTTTTGTTTTGTTGTCAATACACTCAGCCAATTCATGGTAGAGCCTAAGCATGTACACTGGTTCGTAGAAAAACATGTGTTGAGGTATCGGCATGGGACAATCAAGTTTGGATTGAGATATATCCAAGGAGATGGAGTGAAGCTCGTGGGTTATTCAGATGCAGATTGGGCATGAAACAATGTGGACAGGAAGAGCACATTAGGTTGTTGTTTCAACTTAGGTTCAAGGGCTATTTCTTGGGTCAATAGGAAGCAAAAATTAGTTTCTTCGAGTTCTGCAAAGGTTGAATACATGGAATCCATCTTGGCATCATGTGAGGCCATTTGAATTTGGAAGCTCCTCATGGGGTTGTTTGATCAAGTGTTGGACAAAACTATGATTCACTATGATAATCAGAGCTGCATCAAGCTCTCTAAAAGTTCGGTGTTTCATGATAGGTCCAAACACATTGAAATAAGGTACCACTCCATTCGAGATTGCATGCAGAAAGGTTCAGTTAAGCTACAGTATGTGCCAACCAGTGAGCATATTGTTGACATACTCACGAAGCCTTTGGGGAAAGGAAAATTTGTCTACTTCAGGGACAAGTTGGAGGTTGTACATAACACCTTCCTTGCTAAGAGGGATTGTTAATTTTGTAGCAGCAGAAGGTGTCATTGTTGTTGCCAAGTGTCCAAGGCATGCATAGGACAATAAAATTACCCAGATCAACCAAATTAACTTAGCCTAAGTCTTTCTTAAACAATTAAGCTTAATTTTGTTTTTTAGTGGATTGTGGGGCCCTGCTAAGGAGGGCACACAACCTTAGTGTTATGTGGGGCCCTGCCTAGGAGGCACACAACCTGAGTGTTGTGTGAGGTCTAGAGAGAGAAGGCACCTCAATCTAGACTGTTGGAGCCTTTGCTGGTGTGAATCCCAAGGAAACATGTGAGGGTGGTTGGGTATAGAGGAGGTTGAGGGTGTTGGGAACCTCATTCTTCATTCTAGAGAAGAGAAGGAGTAGAGAAGGAAGCTGCTAGAGGTTGTGGAAGAGGTTGAGTTGTGTTGAGAGAGAGGTCAAGCCTTGGTTGGGTTGAACAACAATCTCAGGGCGATTTCTGGGTAGACTTGGCAACAGGAAGAGGCCATATACAAGACCGTACAATACAACAAAGTATTGTTGTGAGCTGGGTCATGTGACAACAACTAAAGGGGTTTTTTTCTAGTCCAAACAACTTCAACACTAGAGGGGAGAAATAGGGGAAAAGTTACAACAACCAAGAGAGTGAATTCAAAGGCCATACAATAGCCATTTAAGGAAGAAAACATGGCCTTACAATAATAGCCTTGAGCAACTGAGTGGGTTAGGCTGTACACTTAAGAAGTGGAGCTTTTCTGAGCTATAAGAGTTTATATTTATTTTTTCTGTAATAATTTAATCTCTGAAGCCTCATTAAAAGCCCCTCCTTTGTTGGTTTTCCCCACACTGGGGTTTCTAGGGTACCTACTATGTCATTGTATGTGTTTGCTTTAATTTTTCCGTTGTGCATGCATTTATACTCGGTATAAGTTTAGCATAGATCATATTTATATTTATGAGTTTGAAATTAATTTTTTGGGTTAAAAATCTACTCGATAAATTATCATTTTGTTGGATATTAGAAGTTTTACACATGTTTTATTAAATGAAAAAAGATTAAAATGTTTTGTAAGATTTATTTGAAGGAGACAAAATCTATCATAATTTAGTTGTCAATGAGCAACCACACTATCTAAAATGACCAACTAGTGATGTGTAAGGGAACAACTTATTTCCTTACATTATAAGAAGATGAACTTTCACGCTCTCACCCAATTATAAGTAGTTTTAGATATTACTTCTCTACCAAGTATAGTCTTAAATTATATTTACAAGAAATGATTATCCTTTATAGCCATATTAAACTACCTCCAATAATATCATATATTTCCTATTAACATTTAACATTAATTTCATACATAAAATTAAACACTACTTGTTATTAACAAAATATATATATATATATATATATATATATATATATATATATATTTATATATATATATATATATAAAACATACTACTCTTTTTTATTTTAAACAAATTTAATAATTAAAAAATTACCAAAGCAAAACTTCCATCTTCCCAATTTTGTAGATATTTAAACAAATTTAATAAAAAGATATTTCCGAAAGCAAAACTTCAATCTTTAATAATATCATTATTTGAAATCTTCCAAGTTTTGTAGATATTTACAATATGAAAGTGACTGCCCGATATTTAAAAAGTAAAAACCCACTCAATTGGCTCCTCAACCTTGGCTTTTCTTAGGTCTCATTATTATTAATTAGTGTACTTGTATTCATTTATTAGTGCTTTAATATTAATATAATACTTGTTATTTTATTAGTATTAATTAGTCAACTACGGAATAGGTGGAACCGCCAATATATTATATAAAAAATTGGGATAAACAATCTTGTCCGTGGCTATTTGCATAACAAAGTCGTACACCCATGGTGCAAGCAGCAACTTGCGTTCCCTCCGCCACATTATTTGTCAATTTTAGCGATTCGAGATTGAACGTGGTTTTTCTCCTCTAGTTTTAGGCCACTATTATTTTTTCTTTGTTGTTTTAGCCGACGTGTGGTGCAAGTTGTGTCGGCCTTTCTTCATCGACTTGGAGAGTCTTTACCTGTTTTTACATGTACTCCCCCGTAAACATCATCACGTCTAAGCGATTTGATATGGGGTATTCAAATTTTTTAATATTGGTTGAAATTTGGATAAATAAAGAATTGTTGAAATTTTAGTTTATCATCATTATTATCTAGTCCAAAAAGTTTATATGAAGTATTCAAATGACTTAGTTTTCGTAGAATTTTGGATCGCTGAAAAATTGTTGAAATGTTAATTTGTATGGTTTGAGTTGTAATTTTGAATATTTAAATAAATTTAAAAGTTTTTAATTAATTCAAAAGAATAATTTATAAAATTTTGAACGAAATAATAAAAAACCATTGAAATAATATTACTACTTAATGAGATTATATAAGTAGCATAATAGTTAAGTAGCGATTGGTGAACTTCTATAGGTATCAACTAATTCTATGCACTCTTGGTCTCCACACATATTCTTAAATAAACAACAAGTGACTAGTGAACGTTGTGAGGAAGGAGGTGGAACGAAGGAGTTGTGAGGAAGGAGGTGGCCCAACGATTTGACTGGTAAAGTCTACCAAGGTATACATACCTTACCCCCTTCTGGATTTGACCCTGTAACTTCTTAAGAGGAAACACATGTTCTTAACCATTAAAGTGGGCTACCCATCCCACCAACAACTGATAAAGAAACATATTAAAAAACTTTAAATAAACATTTATTCATAGTAAAAAATAAAGAGCACTTATTAAGTTGGTATTAATAATTTGTTCAAACACTATTATGTTAATGGTTGAAATTACAACTCTTCATTTATTGTGATAATAAAGAATATTCAGAACATATGAAATCATATCTATAAAAAGCCCATCTGTAATTAAAAGCCCATTAAATAGGGCTATTTCCAATAGATATACTCGTAATGACCCGGTATCCAAGGGTCTCATCTAACCCCGTAATGACCCCAACCCCGTAATGACCCCGTATAGAAGGGTCTCATTTAACCCTTCTCACACGCAAAGGCTCATCTTCATCATGATACATCCATGTATGGGTATGTGCATGTATTACTAAAAATTACCATACTTTTAAAGTCTATTAGTCTATGCTACAACCCCTAGACTATAACAATAGATTTTGGGTTGACCGCGATTTTGTTTTTGTGTTGACCAAAAGTTTGTGCTTTATTCCATAGTTTAAAGTGATCAATTTTTTCCCTGTTTTCTGATTTTTTTTCCACATTAATATTGCTTTATATATTCACCAGAAATATAATAATTTACAAGGCAGCGACTGTAACCACGCACATAGGTCTGTATGCGTTTCAGCCATCAGTTGACAGGACAGAATGATCACCGAGAGTAGCAGATCCGAGAAGATTTACAAAACAAACATTTCTGATTTCTGATTGTTCCTTCAAAACAACATTTTATTATTATTTCCTTCAAAATAACATCTTATTATTATTGGGCCAGTGCCCGGAATTCAATAGGCAATTTAATTATGCACCTAGCATATGGTTGAAACGGGTGTATATACAATTGTAGAACCTGTGCATGTACACGTGTGGAACTAGTGTATGTACAAGAATTTAATAAGCAATTTAATTATGCAACTGTAGCAAATGGTTGGAACGTGTGTATGTTCGAGTCTCAAAATTATGATACAGAACATGTGTATTTTATTTACTAAGTGTTCATAATTATTTATTAAAATAATAAATAATTATTAATATTTAGTTATTTATATAGGACTATATTAAGAAATTAAAAAAAACGTTTTTACACCAACTAACAAACATTGTTATCAAATACTCTGTTATAAAATTTACCCTGTGTGGGGATATACATGTGCAGAGGTGCAAAAGCTATAGACTATATGTTTTTGTTGAAGATGTATTTTATTTATTAAGTGTTCACTGTGCGGGATATGCTTGTGTGAAGGTGCAGAAGCTATATCTGTGCAGACTATATGTCTATGGTGAAGATGTATAATTTATCTTTTATTAAATTAATATTTAAATTTTATTTTTAATTTACGTAAAAAACATTTTGTTAAACATATGCATATGCATAACAATATTTTATTATTAATAACATTGATAACTATTAGACTAAGTGTTTGTCATGCCGGGGATATACATCTGTGGAGGTGCGACGCTATATGTGTGCAAACATATACTATATGTTTGTGCTGAAGATGTATTTTATTTAATAAGTGTTCCTTGTGCAATGATATCTTATGCGAAGGTGTGAAAGTTATATATAGACGTGGACTATATGTCTGTGTTGAAGATGTATAATCAACTTTTATTAAATTAATAATTAAATTTTATTTTTAATATACGTATATACATAAAAATCATTTTGTTAAGCATATGCATATGCATAACAATATTCTATTATTGATGACATTGATAACTATTAGACTTAGCGTTTATTGTGTGGGGATATACCTATGTGGAGGTGTGGAAGCTATACATGTGTGTGGACTATATGTCTATGTTGAAGATGTATAATTATCTTTTATTAAATTAATAAATAATTATTAATATATATATATTTTTTTCTCACAAAAAAAACAAACATAATTTTATTTACCGATGGGAAAGAAATTACATTCCATAGAATACTAGTACCCTTGTATTTCCATCCCACAACAGGGAGACAAGTTAATAAAAAATGTGGTTGTTGCCAACAACATGTTGTACATATCTCAGTCTTTTAATATAGTTACAAAAAAATCTAGAAGAAATAACTACAAATAGTTTCTTAAAGAGGCTAGTTGATGATAAACTGAAAAGAGAATTTAAATAGTCTCTCAAAGAGACTAGTTGATGATAAACTGAAAAGAGAATATAAGGGGTCTGAGAGGTAACTGCCAAGTATTGAAGAAACACTGAGATATCACCGAAAGATATCCAAAGAGCATCTCCAAAAAAATCAAAACTGAGAACTGTCCATAGATGGTCATATATATCAAAACTAGTTGGAAAGAGAAAAAAAGATCATATATAGGATCAAACCTCCATAAACCCATGAGACAAAGAGTGAGAAAGAACAGATTACTGTAGAGGAGCCTCCACAAGCTCGATAAAAGGTCTATGATAATACTCAAAAGTATTGATCAATTGATTTTTGGTAATCAACCATGTCCCAAAATCCAGTTGAAGGCCCTCTTTAGATAACTGGTCTGCCTCCATGTTCCTTTCCCTGTACACATGATGCATGTGGATAGTGTCAAAGGAGTCCAAGAAGTTTATAACATCATCAAGAAGTGGGAGTAAAATTTGATTGTGGCATTTCTGATATTTTGTAGACTAGTTTATGACTTGAAGGCAGTCCCCGAAAATATGTAGAGATCTTACAACCTTTTCCCTAGCAAAAATTAGTAAGAGTTTGAGGGCCATTAGTTCTGCACAATTATTTTTACCTTGGCCCAATCCCATCTTTATTTTGAAGAAGTGTTGATTGGAGATATAAAGGAGAGCTCCACTTCCACACCGTAGGAAATTATTTTACAAGGCATTGTTGAAAAATGCCCATGGATAGGAGGAATCCACTGTGATTTCTTGAACATGCCGAATATGAGAGACCCATTTTTCCTAAGGATAATGAGACAAAATTCCCAGACCTTTAAGATAAACTTTGTCTGGGGAGGATAGATTGTCCTGAAATATAAAGGAATTTTTTGCCAGCCAAACTCCCCAATTTAGAATTAGAGGAAGCACCTCAATTTCCCTGTTGACTTCAAAGGCTAGCCATGTATGCCAAGCCTCCTCAATAATGTTACCTTACCATTGACAGGCCCACGAAAGGAGATCAAAGCAATTTTTCCAAAATTTCAATGTAAAGGGGTAAGAGATAAAACGATGAGTTATCGATTCATCATCATCCTTTCAGAGGGTGCAACACCTTGGCCCTTCCTTCTTCCTTTTTTCATATTATCCCATGTTGGGACATTTTTATTTAACAAACACCACATAAATATTTTGTCTTTCTAGGGGAACTTATTTTTCCATAGACCTTTCCACCACCACAAAGGATCTATGTCACCTTGGATTCTATTGAGTTGGATGTAGCCCAACTGAGGAGTATACACCAAGCCAGACCATCACCAATTACATGAAAAAAATTTAAGACCACTTTCCAAATCACAGTACAAGGTCCACTTCTCTTCACAGGATTCTGGATCCATTCTTCAATTGTGTCCGAGACTATATATTTTTGGGAGACTACAGAAGTCCAAAGGCTCTCTGATTTTATTAATCTCCAACTGACTTTTGAAACCAGTGCTTTCGAGAAGAGAAAGATGTTTTTTAATCCCCAAATTCCTAGAGATTTGGGAACAAACAACTTTTCCCAAGATACCCAGGGAATGACATCAGAGTCCTGGGTACCTGCCCAGAGAAATTTGAAACAAATTCTTCTAATTTTTTCAATAAATCCCAATGGAATCCAAGAAAGAGACATCAAATAAATCAATATGGCTTCTAATATTGATTTTACCAGCACCAATCTACTGGCCCTGGAAAACCACCTATGACTCCAAACCTTAATATGCTTCTCCAATTTATCTATGAGCCACAACCAGTCACATTTCTTGTAAGAAATCGGCTTTAGGTAAAAACCCATGTATTTTATTCCATAGTCAAGATCTTTTAACTCAAAAGGGAATATGGAGCAGTAATGTTGGAGATAGACATCCTCCAAGTTCATCACTGAAATGGAATACTTCCTGTCATTTACCTCCATACATGTGGCTCACTTAAAGAGTTCCAAAATTTCGTTCAGTTTGTCTACATCTCCTTAGCTTCCATTGTAAAATATCAACACATCATCTACAAAGAGGAGGTGAGTGAGTTGTAAGTTTTGTGAGATAGAAATACCTTGAAACTCACCCCATCTCTTGGCCTCCTCTAAGTTCCTACCAAGTCCTTCAACAACTAGAAGGAAGAGTAATGGAGACAAGGGAAATCCTCGCCTCAAAATCCTTTCCGCATGAAAAAAGATGAGGCAAACCCATTGATAAGTATAATGAAAGAGACTGAAGATAAACAACTCATCACCCAATTAATAAAAGGCACCTCAAAACCAATATGGGTTAGCAACAACCTGATGTAAATCCATCTCACCCTATCATAGGCCTTTGACAGAACAATCTTCATAATTGCACCATTTCCCACCTTCGTTTTAAGACTATCAAGGCCCTCTTGTGCCACCCCAATTTCTTCATGAATATCTCATCCCTCTATAACTACAAATTTCTCTTTGGAAATAGAGGCTAAGAGGATGGATGTAATCCTTCTAGCAATAACTTTTGCCACCACTTTATATATACAGTTGCAGATCGATATAGGTCTGAATTCATCCATAGATTGGGGGCAATATGATTTTGGAATAAGGACGATAAAAGTGGAATTTAGAGGAGCATGCAAATGAACATAGGCCCGAGCTTCCTCAATGATCACCACCAGTTCCTATCCAAGAAGCTCATAAAAACCAATAAATAATTTTATAGACCATCCATCCACACCTAGGATTTAATCCTTTTGAAAGCTGTGAAGAACCTCTTGAACCTCAGACTCACTAACCTCCTTGAATAGATGACCATTTTCCCCATAGTTGACGAACCTTGGAAAGAAAAGGGAAGTATGGAAAATGTATGCAATAGTGGCCCTTCCGTCTGCTTTTAAAATATTTCTGAAATGGTCCTTTCCAAGCTTTGCCAAACCGTTAAAGGATTTGACTTCTCTTCCTACAAAATCTTTTAAGCTCAAAATTGTGTTTGAAAGTTTTCTTCTTCTAGCATAGCCTTGTAAGAATTTGGTGTTTTCATCACCACATTCTAGCCATAGGGCCTAGCTCTTTAGCCTCCAATCAACCTCCCTGTCATCCATGATTTTCTTCTTTTTAGATTCTGGGGATACTAGAACTTCCTTGGAAGCAGAAGTAAGAAAACCACAATCCTCTGAATCATAAATTCTTTGAAGATCACTTTCAATATCGATAAGATATTGATCTTCTTTCAGTCTCTTGTTTTCTTCCCACTCCTTTGAGGATTTCTTTACTACATTGAGGTTTTTTGTAAAATGAATTGTATCCGCTATCCCAGAACCAGGATTATAAGGAACCCAAATATTATTTACAAGATAAAGGTACTCCGAATCTTTTAGCTAATCATAGTTGAATTTGAAAGGATTGACAAGCTTTCTTAGACCCCCAAGTACTTCCAACCAAATGAGAAAGTGGCCAGAATCCCCACCACTTGCAACCCATTGTCCAAAGATGAGGGATTTTTCTAGAAGTTGTTCAGAGAGTATGAATATATTGATCCTTTTGGAAATCCTTTCATTTCCAACACATTTGTTTCTCCACGTCGTTCGCATCCTAAAAGGAACTGTATCAACTAGTCCCTTAATGCTCAAAATACGGGTGAAATAATCAGATTGTGGATTAGGATGGGATTGTGGCCCCCAAACTTCTTCTACCCCTAGTGAAAATTTTATATCCCCCCCCCCTCCCCCGCCCCAAGATAAGGAACTCAAAATTCATGAAATTATTTTGAAGGAGGGTATCCCAGAAGGGGATCCAATTCAGATAGGGACCATATAAATTTATGACTGAAAAAGACATCCCTAGATCCACTACTTGAATTTCCAGACCCATGCCCGAAGCAAAGGCCCATGGATTAAGAACCTTTATTTTGTGAATGTTCCATCCAACCGCCAGCCCCCCCCAAATGACCATTGACTTCAGAACCAAGGAAATTCAAGTGCTTGAACATAGATTCTAAGGATTTCACGAACTTTATCTCCTCTCCCAAGGTTTCTTGCAAGAGAATTAAGTTAGGTTGATTGCCTTCAATCAACCATTTCAAGGATGATTTTTTGGAGGGGCTCACCACACCCCAACAATTGAAGGAAAGAATATTCATGGGGAAACCCCTTTTGGGGATGATGATGCTTAAGGGCCCCCAAGATAAAAAGTTGTTTACCAGCTTCCATGTCATTTACAACCCTCCTTTGGGATTTCAAAAGGTAAGAATTCCTTCCACAACCTTTTTTCCCAGCATCTAGAACAGGGTTGAGACCTAAACCCCCAACTACATCTCTGAATTTGTTTGAGGCCGAAACATAATGGTTATGAAGATGGTACAAAACCCCCATAGAATCAAAGTCCCTCGAGGATTTAGGTTTGAAAGTGGTAATAGTCAAGGAGAAGGTAAGAAATTGGTGAAAAATAGAGCAGAGAGGGGAGGACGGACTGACCAAAGGATAAATTAAGGAATCAAGCCCCCTGTCATATAGAGATGGAGCCTTCAGAGACATGGTCCAAGAGGGACGTATGAAAGAAAATGAATTGAGAAAATGCGAAAGAGAGGGTAAAGGATTTAATGACATACCCTGAAGGGGGGGAGGAACCTCCGATGACTAAAAAAACTGGAGAGATTGAGATGGACTACCCTCATAGCGAATCGATTACATTGACCTTGAATGCATAGGATCATCGACATCCAATCGTGTGGTCTTTGGATACACAATATTAGACCCTGGCATAGCAGATGTGTCACCGATGTTAGTTTAATTCTATAACATTACATGAATTCCTTCTTATGTTATAGATGCTAGTTTAAAGATTGAATTGCAGTTTGTGTGTGTGTATCTACAGGATTTCCATTTGTGTGAATGAGTGGTAATTTACAAACATTGAACCTTGTTCTAGGAAAGAAACCCTTTCTTTCAAATTACATAATTAATCTTAGATTACATGCTATGTTTTTCAAAGAACAAATCTTGAATCTATGAGTCGTTTTGATATTATATACTTTTTATTTTCTTGTGGTAAATGCAAATAGTTATGGGTTATGTTTTATCATTTAACTAATTAAAGGATTGGCCAATGACTTAAATATGAATGAGAGTGCTTGAAGTTGTGTTGTCAGGTCAAACTTAGAAAGTTAACAATTATTACAACCCTTTGCTGAGATCCATGAATGTATTTAAAACTTTGATGAGAGCCACTCTAGCAAAAAGATAAGAAGCTTGAAAAAAGAGTGCTAGATTACTGAGATCTATCACAACCTTGCTTCAATAAGTTTGATTATTTTTTTATTTTAATCATGTTCCTGTAGTATCAAACTATAACTTGCAAAGTTGAGTGTAAAGGTTTCCACCCAAGGACAATCTCAAGACTTTTTATTTATGAGTTATATGGTTTGTTAATGTGTGACCTCTGAAGATAGTTCATGAAACCATTTCCATACTTTTTAGGAGACAAGTCTTTCCTTTTGAATGTTTTTCTATTCTTTTTCAATCATTGTTGAGCTTTTTTAGTTGATACAAATTTCATAGCATTGTTTCCAATCTGATCATACAATTTGATAAAGGTTGATACAATCACTTATGAAGAGACATCCAATTTTGGATATGTCCTAAGATTCATTGTGAGGATTGATCCTAAAATATTGTTGATTTTTTTTCAGTAACCCTTGTTATTACTTGTATCACACAGCTAATACTAAATAGTGCATGACAAAGTTGAGTCACCTCTGTATGAACACATTGTTTGTATAAGGGAAGTGTAGTACCACCATATGTCCTTTGGATTAAGAGTATTGATTGTGGACTAGGTGTTAGGTCCTATATTCATAAGATTTCACTATAAACTAAGAGGTTCAACATAAGATTAGTAGCACTATGTGGATACTTGATATCCTTCTAGCTGACTAATTAAAATACACGGTTAGAGTACAACTTGTGACCATAATTACTATTTTGTTATATTAATTTTTGACAAGTGAATAGAATTCTTATTGTCAGATGTAACCTTATACATAGATCGTGAATACTTAGTCTCTGAAGGTGAAATATTATATCTTGGATATTAAAAGGAGATTTGACGAAAGGAACTGATTACTAGTCTCTGTTTTCAAGTTTTCTATTAGTATTTTTGATAATTTTGTGTGTGAACCCTTAACATCTACAAATTAAAAAATCAGAATTAGAACAAATCAGAGAACATGATCATGCATAGATCAAAGATCTATGCATGACATATAAGTTATTTTATTTCTACTCATGTTTGGTATTCATCCCATGGAGAGAGTTAAGGTTTTCTTGATAACATTTTCATGAGTGATTTGTTTGTTGTATGGTTTGGTTGTCTCTTGAGAAGCTAGAATAATTAGAGTATTTAAAACTTCGATCCTTTACCCACACATATTGTTTCTATAGCTCATCAATTTATGAAATTGGTTGACAAGTAAAAGGAGTTTTTATTACGACTATTAATTGACCCAACATATACAACACCACAAACAAAACTAGAACCACATATAGAGTGTTGTCCAAATATGTTGAGGAATACTAAGGATTTGAGGTAGACCTTAGACCAACACAAAAACACTTTGAATTCTCTCCTTTCCCATATGATAACTCACACTATGTATCAAAATCTAGAAAATTTGACCCACAGTTGGACAACACATACCATGCTCCAAGAAGTGACCAAGGGTAATGCCTTTTGAAACACTTGAGATAGCATGTAGGACCTCATTTTGTAAATATTGCCAACACCTGGTACTAATTAAACCCACATTATTCCCACACCGCAACCATCATACCCTTCAATAATTCTCATTTCAGTCACAAGGAAGGCATTAAGGTATGAGTGCTAGTGGTATAACTCTTCATCCCATTGATTGTGCATGTTGAGGCCTGTGTTAAATTTAGAGGTGCATGCCATAAAAGCTATACACATAATGGGAGGTAGGAGTGAACCATCCCCCCATTTACACATTGCCATCCCTCATGTACTATTCATAACTCCCATGTTAGAGTGATAAGGGATGCACTACGATATTATCTGTAGTGGTATAACTGTCCATCTCATCGCTTGTTCATACCGCGAAATGTGCTAATTCAAGAGGTTATCACCATAAAAACTATACACATCATGGGAGGGGAGGGTGGGCCATACCCCCATTTATATAACACCAGTGCCACTCTTCCATTCTAATAGCCTTATTAGCTTGGTCATTGACATACAACTTTAGGAAATTAATTAAAAAAATATTTACCTCATCATATCTTATCTTATGGTGATTTCATTAATGTTATCTTATATTTCCTAAAAAACATCATTTCATAATATCAATATTCTTGCTAATTTGATCACACCGAATATAGATAGAGAACCTATTGTAGTATTGAATGTAATTATGTGTGAAACTTCATTGGATTATCCTTATATAATATATCTCAATGTATCATTCTTTTTAAGATTTCACAAATTAGGGTTTTTTATAGACTCAATGCTTTATGACCTACTTATCTAGTTCTAACTGAGACAATATTTCATTTTGAATGCTTGAATCTTGAAGAGTTACTTGGAATAATAAAATAAATCTAAACTAGGAATTAGTTCCTTGGATTAACTTTTCAAAATTTAATGGAATATATTTAAGAATCACAAAAAAATTAATGTTGATGAAATTCTTGTAATGTAATTTTTTCAAATTTAATGAAATGTGTATAACCCTAGTAATTGAGGAGCAAAGATAGCCATGTTCTCCTCCAATAAACAATAAATAAGAAACCATTAATCATTTAGAACCTCTTGTAAGAATCATTGATACCCAGGCTTATGACTTTTCTAACCACATCGCCATATCAAATTTTAAAGACCTTACATGCCACCACCATATTCACACCCCCACCCCCTCCATACATTAGACCAATAGATGGGTTTTTTATTGATTCTCCCTTCCCTTGCAACCCTAGTATCTTTCCTTCACTGCATAAATATTTCATCATTCCCACCCCATTTCCTGTTGATTTCTAGAGACAATATCAAGTATGTGAGATAAGCCTTAATGCATAACCACAATAATAGCTATTAGAAACAATTATCACACTATATGCTAAAACAATTCTAGTATAGGTGGAACTAACACATCCTAAAACTACCAAACAATGGAATCATGATTTGTCCTCTCTATTTCTAGTGTCGATGAGAGTCAAATATTTGAGTATAGTGGAACCAAGGTTCAAAATTGTGAGAGAAATAATAAGAAATGATTTTAGGATGTAATAATGGATAATTCATTGGATGTGTGGGAAAGATTGGATAAATCAATTTTGGAAATGTATTTTGATATTCCATTAAAGTGTTGATTGATACTAGTGAGAAAGTAGAGGAAGAAAATGTGACCCTTTGAAGATAGCTTGCAAATTCATAGACAACACTCTTAGAAGAATAATGTTGATCAATACCAACAAAAAACTTCAGGTTATAGTGTTGAGTTTGGAAAGAGAGTTGGAAAAATAAAATAAAAGAAACAACAAAGAATAATTCCAAGACTTGTAGCTATTTAGACTTGCACATATGATCTTTCTATACACCTAAGGAAATTAAAAGATTCAACACCCATTTCCAAAGTAGAGTGCTTCAATCCCTTGGTTAACAATGAATCCCAAACCTTCACCAATGGAATGGCATGAGTATTGAAGAAAGTAGTAAAAGTAACAAAAATCCATGCATTCCTTTCAACCATTTCCATTTGGTATGTGATCCGTAAATGGGGGGCTTATATCCCACTCGCTTCACCAACACGGATACTATGCAAAAATTTAATTTCTAGTCTCTGTCTCAGTATTGTATATCAAGCTCTGTCACACAGAAGCCACTAAGCCTTTGTTCCTCTGTGCTTCTCTGTAATATATCTTCTTTATTTGTTGCAAAGCCCTATGATGTCTGTAACCTGCACAATACAACCAATTGGTGACCCCTCTATTCTCAAGCTTGTCTACACACAAGAAACCAACTGTCAATACAATAATGAATTTCTTGTTCTCAATGGACCAATTAATCTCAAGTCTCCACATTGAATGGGATGTTGTCTACTCGGTTTTAATTCTTCTCATGAATCAGTCACTAAGACTATGCTCCCCAAGGTAAATGAGTCGACCAAAATATAGCCCGATGGAATGAGTTGACTGGCGGTGAGACAAACTACTCAATAGACAAGTCAGGTCAACTGGTATTGGAGATAAATGCTAAGAGAGAGAAATTGGTAACCAACGATGAACAAAACCGACTAAAGGGAGAATTGAGCAATCCACAACATCACAAAACATCTAGGAAACATTTAAACACATTTGAAAACATCCAAATTCACCTAGTAACGTCTAAATATGCCCAATAACTTGTAAATGCGCCTAACAACTTCTAAACTCTCCCAACATCTTCTAAATGTGCCCAACAAATTCAAAAAAATTTGCACGACATCTAGAAGCACTCATCCACTTCTAGGAATTCCCATGCAAGTAACAATCCTCCGAACATCATTTAAAAATGTCCAACAACTTATAAATATGCCCAAGTGAGGACGAATTCACCCAACAATGTTTAAAACTGCCCAAGCAATCTAAAACGTCGAGTAAACTCTAAAATACAAAAAAATAGTTTAACTCATCCAAGCGAAGGAACTCGACCATGCATGGGTCAAGTCGAATAGCAATGAAGTAGTCCTACTCGTCAGAAGTCGAATTGGTATGTAGAAGAAAACTAATCAATAGACGAGTCGGGTTGAATGGTAGTGGAGATAAATGCTAAGAGGGAGAAATCGGTAACCAACGATGAACAAAACCCACTAAAGGGAGAATTGAGAAACCCACAACATCACAAAAATTCTAGGAAATATTTAAACACATTTAACAACATCCAAATTAGCCCACTAACGTCTAAATATGCCCGATAACATCTAAATGCACCCGACAACTTATAAATTCTGCCAACAACTTCTAAATGTTCCCAACAACTTCCAAAAATGCCCCATGACATCTAGAAGCACCCATCCACTTCTAGGAATTCCCATGCAAGTAGAAATCTGCCCAACATCATTTAAAAACGTCCAACAACTTTTAAATATGCCCAGGTGAGGAGGAATTCACCCAAAAATGTTTAAAACTTCCCAAGCAATCTAAAACGTTGAGTAACCTCTAAAATACGACAAATTTTTTTATAACTCGTCCAAGTGAAGGAATTCGACCATGCATGGGTCAATTTGAATAGAAATGAAGTAGTCCTACCCGTCAGAAGTCGAATTGGTGAATGAGATGAGTAGATAAATTATAGTCTACTTCGACAAAGGAGTTGAGTCAATTGGGTAAATGAAAGTCGACTTACAATGTAAATCGACTTTTCCAAGAAACTAAGTCGACCACGGAGGTAAATGCTCAACTCAACAAAATAAAATCGACTAGGATGAATTCCAATCAACCCAAGGAAATGAAGACTTTCTCTAGGCAAAAAATTAAAACTCCCCGAGGGAGTAATTTTCCCATAAGTGAGACGTACGGCCTGTGGGAATGTTCATATGCCCCAACGACCTTAAATTTGACCTGGAAAGTAATTTAAATTCCCCAACAATGAATAAATCACCCCAACAATTTTCAAGTCCACCAGAGGGAGCTAAGTCGAGTCACAAGTGAAGTTAATCAACCAACGGACAATTCAACTACCCAGGGAGTGGGAATTATGGTCCATGTAACAAAACCCCTTAGCAATTAATTTAGATTCCTAGGAAATTGTAACCTCGTTTGAAAAACAATTTTTAATATCCAATGGTCTTCGTCTCTGACAAGAAATGTATGAGGGACATTCGAGAGAGGTCATGGTTCTTCATTTTCATTAAAACTCAATTATAGGATACAATTAAGATAAATACAAAGAATTCATTTATCATCTCATAAATGAAGTAAAAAACAAACTAATGATGAACATAAAAAAATCAAATGCAACCAATCATCAATGAACTCAGAAGTTTTTCACTGGAAACCCAAACGGGAAAAACTAGTTTCGAATGGGGCTCAATATTTTCATTATGGAAATCCCTGGTTACAATGTGTTCTTGGCTATGATGACTCTTCCTCTCTCGGCCAAAAATCCCTTTGCAAATGAGAGAGAGGGAAGAAATAGGGAGTTGTTGGGGGGTAGGGGAAGGCCAACATCCATGGATCTTCACTTGCCATTCCTAAGCCTTCTCTCCTATTCGATTTTCAATTACCTTAATTTTCCTTTCACATTTTGATTTTTGTCTTATTAGACTTTCAATTTTACATTGTTTTACAAATTTTATTGACCTTCATTAATTGTCAATTTAATATTACAAGTACTAAGTGTTACAACCATTCATCGGTCCAAATCCATTTCGGATCACACCTCCCCATTGAGAGGCTTTTGGTCCCCAAAAGATGCTAAGGAAAAATGAGGAACTTGCTTGCAATCCGGTTCCTCTCATACCACTTTGCCTTCCTTGTAGTTTTTCCTTTAAAACCAATATGGATCAATGTACTTCTGTTTTTTCCTCTAGAATGTGGCTTTGACTCTGGCTCGTAGAAACAACTCTAACTCTAGCTCTGGCTCTAGCTCGTGGCTCTGGATATTAGCTCTGGTCCCTGGCTATGGCTCTAGATCTAGTTCTAACTCACTTGTTCCTTCATTGAAAAAGTCTACTAATTGACTCTTTACTTCACAATCTCCATATTCAAACTATGGACTCAACACTCATTCCTATCTCCCTCTCTGTCTTGAAGACAATCCATCTCGACTATCATGAAACCAAGTCAAATGCTAGTCTATTTCTAGTGTGACCCCAACAAGCTGCCATCACACAACAACTCCTCGAGGAAAGTGTGGCTGCATTCCATTTCTAGGATCAATTTCTTTTCTTCACAGGAACAACCCTTCATGGCCATATCACTCTAATGATCAATCTGAATACCCCTACATGCTAGTTCTAGGAGTTGGTCCATTCGCTGGCAAGTCATTCTTCAACCAACGAGAAATGAAAGAGATGTCATCCCATGCTTGAGATCCTTCTCCGTTCTCTCTTGATTCCACCAGACAACTACTTGCTTCGTTGTTGAGGATGTCCTCTTGTAATGCTACAACTCTTTGAGAAACATCTTCTCCTTTAATAGGAGACACAAGTAGCTCTTCACCTCTTTCTTTCTTCACTCTCCACACTCTTCTCTTTGTTGTGTGATTTCTGGGGTGGAGCTCTGGGTGAAGCCACCAACACTTTTCTTCCTAATGTCCACTCAACTTGCAATGGTGGAAAAAGTTATTGTGGCTATTACAAGGATTTCTTGACATACTTCTCCTCTCCAAGTGCCTATGAGTGTGCTATTGGATTGGAGAAGCCTTCTTTCCATTCAACTTCTGGGAACAATCAGACCTATAGAACATGGCTTGCTTCTTCTAGAAGGTTGCCTCATAATGACCTTTCTTTCCACAAATGGAAGATTCCTCTACATACCAACACTTGTGGATGATATGGCCTCTCTTCTTGCAATAGTAACAAACAAGAAATGTCTTGTCTAAAGTGAACCTCCTGGTCTTCTTCTTCTTCTTACTTTTGTTGATTAGCATGTTGTTTTCTTGAGGTGCAGGTGTGGGATGAGTCTATGAACTCTCCTTATCACTTCCGTCCTTCAATCTGTCACAATAAGGTTGAGGTGGTGGTGAGATGACACCTTCACTCACTGCTCTTACTCCTTCTCCTAATGAGCAAACCAACTCTGACATGTCCTTTTCCTTCAAGCAAATGGTTTTCCTCATGGTGATGGATTTTTTACTTCTGCCATCAAATACTATGCCTTCATGCTTGGTCCAGGGTGTAAATATAATGGCGGTCATGATGCCTTGCCTCCTCATGCCTAGCCCTTGTCCATCATAGCCAATTTTCCTTAGAATTTTAGAGCCAATATCCCTGGTATGCTTTTCAAATTCCCTAAGCTTCTCTTGAGAGGTGTCTAAGGAAGGTGAGCTTACCAAGGTGGTCTTAGTCATGGTGCTAGCATATGCAGTGGTGATGGAATGTTGTCTTTCTTGTTTGTGCTCTTAGACAATTACTTGAAGCCTTTCCAAGTCATTCTCCTTCTCTACCAACTCTTGTGGTACCTGAGCCATCATCAACATGCGCCTACCTTCTTGCCAAATATATTGGATGCCCTTTTCACCAAGGTACACAAGTTGTGCTTTGTGCTTGTCCCAATCTGACATGACTCTTGTGAGGGTGTCTTGACGTTATTCAAACTTATTCTTGAGTAATGAAAATAATTGAGTAGAGGTCTCCATGTGCTTCAACATCTCTGTCATTCTCTGGTTAAACATCTTAACTTGTTCCTTTAAGCTCTCGTTCTCTTGTCAAAGCTAGACATTGTTGGCGCGTAAATATTCCAAATTCTCTGTGCTTTCTTTTCCCATGTTGCAGTCTGCAATATTTTGTTCACAATCCTAGAAGTTGTGTCTTGGTCAAGGATGCAATTTCTCTAATACCTTCTGATATGTAAACGGGGGGCTTATAGCCCACTTGATTCACCAACATGGATATTGTGAGGAAATTTAATTTCTAATCTCTGTCTCAGTCTTGTATATCAAGATCTATCACCCAGAAGCCACTAGGCCTCCATTCCTTTGTGATGCTCTGTAATATCTCTTCTTTTTATGCTGCAAATCCCTGTCCCTCTTGTAACCTGCACACTACAACCAACTGGTGACCCCTCTATTCTCAAGCTTGTCTACACACAAGAAACTATCTCTCAATACAGTAGTGAATTTTCTGTTCTCAATGAACCATTAAATCTTAGGTCTCCATAATGAATGGGTTGTTGTCCAATGGCTTGTAATTCTTCTCATGAATCAGTCACCAAGACCATGCTCCCCCAGCTAAATGAGTCGGCCAAAAGATAGCATGAAAGAATGAGTTCACCGATGGTGAGACAAACTACTCAACAAACAAGTCACATTGACTAGTAGTGGAGATAAGTGCTAAGAGGGAGAAATTGGTAACCAACTGTGAACAAAACCAACTGAAGGTAGAATTGAGCAACCCAAAACATCAAAAAACGTCTAGGAAACATTTAAACACATACAAAAACATATAAATTCGTCCGTCAACTTCTAAATTCTCCCAACAGTTTCTAAATGTGCCCAACAACTTCCAAAAATGCCCCGGGGCATCTAGAAGCACCCATCCACTTCTAGGAATTCCCATGCAAGTAGAAATATGACCAACATCATTTAAAAACATCCAATAGATTCTAAATATTCCCAGGCGATGAGAAATTCTCCCAACAATGTTTAAAACGCTCAAGCAATCTAAAACGTCGAGTAAACTCTAAAATAGTCCCAACAAAGTTATAACTCATACAATCGAAAGAATTTGACCATGCATGGGTCAATTCGAATAACAATGAAGTAGTTCCACCCGTTGGAATTCAAATTGGTGAATGAGTCGACTAGATAAATGAAAGTCGGCTTCGACAAAGGAGTTGAGTCAATTGGGTGAATGGAAGTCGACTTGCAATGTAAATCAAATTAGCCAAGAAACTAAGTTGACCTCGGAGGTAAACGTTCGAATCAACAAAATAAAATCAACTGGGATGAAGTCCAATCAACCCAAGGATATGAAGAATTGCTCCAAGAAATACATTACAACTGGCTGAGGGAGGAATTCGCCCAAAAGTGAGACGTATGACCTGTGGGAATGTTCATACGCCCCAACAGCCTTAAATTTGACCTAAAAAGTAATTTAAATTCCCTAGCACTGAATAACTTGACCCAACAATATTCAAGTTGACCAGAGGGAGCTAAGTCGATTGACAAGTGAAGTTAATCAACTAATGAACAATTCAACTGCTGAGGGAGCAAGAATTATGGTCACTGTAAACAAAAACGCCTTAACAATTAATTTAGATTCCCAGAAAATTGTAACCTCGTCTGAAAAACAATTTTTAATAGCCAATGATCACTCTGACATGAAATGTATGAGGGACATTCGAGAGAGGTCAGGGTTCTTCATTTCCATTAAAACTCAATTATAGGAAACAATTAAGATAATTATAGGGAATGCATTTCTCATCTCATAAATGAAGTAAACAAAAAACTAATGATCAACATAATGAAATCAAACACAAACAATCACCAATAAACTCAAAAGTTTTGCACTGGAAACCCAAACGGGAAAACCAACTTCAAATGGGGCTCATTATTTTTAATAATGGAAATCCCTGGTTACAATGTGTTCTTGGCTCAGATGAATCTTCCTCTCTTGGCCAAAAATCCCTTTGAAAATAAGGAATAAATAGGGATTTGTTCGGGGGTAGGGGAAGGCCAACAACTATGACTCTTCACTTCTCATTCCTTAGCCTTCTTTCCTATTCGATTTTCAATTATCTTTAATTTTCCTCTCACATTTTCATTTTTGTTTTATTAGACTTTCAATTTTATATTTCTTTACAAAATTTATTGACCTTCATTAATTATCAATTTAATATTAAAAGTACCGAGTTTTACACCCATTCGTAGGTCCAGATCAATTTCATTTCAGATCAATATGAGAGACATGCATAGAACTCTAGTGATAGAAGAATATCCTTTAGTCTCTCTTACCATTCTCTCTAGATTAGTGTTCAATATTAACAAAATGGTTAATATTATCTCCAACAAAGAATGTATTATAAGAATGTTTAAGAGAGAGAAGGTTGAATTCAAAGTGCACAAAATTTTCTAGTAGATTTTTCTCATGTCATATAGTATACCCATTTCCTTTCCTTCCCAATTACCAATGAATCTTTAGTGAATCTTTCATATCTCAATGTGGTATATTTAATGCAACTCAAGTTGTCATGGCCCTAGAGTCACCAACAAATGTTTTTCACTTTTTTGCCACTCTAAGACATGTGGCATTGGTTTGCAACAATCCTAGTGACTTGGTCATCCTTGGATGACTACAATCAAACTACGCCTTTATACAAGACCCAATCCTAAGTTTCACATGTTTAGTTAGTAAGTTTACAAACAACTTACAAACATGCAAGGACACAACCAACCTCACCTTCTAAAACATCTGAAGTACATAATCTTCAAAACTTAACCATTCAACAACATTGGAACACATCAACACATTAACATGTAGGATGGTTTCCAAGAAAGGAACCTAAACTTTTATTAGAAGACAATATAACCAAGTCTTTACAAAGGTGAGTCCAGCCAAATGCCACGATTCTACATACATACAAATAACACAAGTCACTTATGAACTTGTGACCATATTGCTACAAAATTACCCTTGCAACAATTGCACCTCTTACAATCTTGATCTTCAAGGGAGAAATCCTTGAGTGAGAGAACCTCTTGTTCACCTTGAACATCCTCTTATTCTTCATTGGAACACTCTTCTCTATGAAGCACCAAATATGCCTTGGTCATCTAGCTCCCTTGTAGACTTCCACCACTCAAAACGGTCCACCTTCAAGACTTACTCCAACTTCGGTTCTACCCTAGGATTGAGTCTTCCACTTGCCTCCTCTTCTCAAACCCATTCTTGGACCCTTGAATTTTTTAAATACCCTCCAAGTTACATGATCATTTATACCCTAGAATTAGTGATCAT
Source organism: Picea engelmannii (assembly GCA_009831015.1). Lineage (NCBI taxonomy): Eukaryota > Viridiplantae > Streptophyta > Pinopsida > Pinales > Pinaceae > Picea > Picea engelmannii. The sequence continues at coordinate 668,535 of ML783953.1, read as the reverse complement.
CTCTTCAAACGTTACATTCCTTTTGATTGAATGACTTAACTCTCCAATTCAAACCCACTTTTCTTAAATTGAATTGAATGCCTCGACAATTTCATGGCCTCCACCTTTATATACAGGAAGGAAGCTTAACCAACTCCTTGAACTAAGGGAGTCACTTCCATTCCACATCTCCACATGGACTTATGACCTTAATCTCTTCCTTAAGTCAAGTGACAATTACAACCATTTTCTTAAGGAAAGAGCATGTGCTACACCTCAATGCCCAAGTCATCCACCTTGCAAGTCATGTGACAACTTCATGCCCAACACTTCACCTAAGAAGTTAAGGCATCTCCTTATAATGTGGCCCACATACTGCTAGGACTACTCTTCCCTTGGAATGCACCTTCAACATAGGCTATCCCAGAAAGCAAATGTTGGGATAACTTCTTATCTTATCCAACAAATAGGTTGCTCTCTTTTAGGTCATAGYTTGTCAACACCACTCCACTTCTTCCAAGAACTTCGAGTGCTTGCAACCTCAAAAAAATTCCAATTGTTCAAGTATTCATGGAACACTATACTATTTTACTAGTGGTCCAACAAAGGGAACCATGCCACTTAGTGCCAAGTTGCACATCACATGCTCATCCTCTTATAATGAGATATGAAATGGCCATATGTTGTAACCATCAAACACTTCCACTAAAAAGTCATCCAATTTGTGTTCAACAAAGGCCTCTTAGGTGTATGCTTCACTATGGTTTTTTTCCTAATGAGCCACTCTAACTTTGATCAACACCCACAACCTACAACTACATCACATCTCTGCCTCCGAATTCACACTTGTCTTTAGCTTCAACACTTTGCCATCACTACTCTAGCAATATGCTAAACCTACAACAAACACCCTTGGCACCACATTTCACTCTAGGTGGTTTCCTTGTCCTTGCGATGCATCCCAACATGTTCATGCAATTAAGTGTGTTGAGTGCCCAAATGGTAAATGACCTTGTCCATCTTTGCCATTATCTTTGAGAGCGGACGGAGGTAAGGTGCGTAAGTTTCCCATGGGAAAATAAAATGCCTTACAAAAGCCATTGTGTTCAATCAAATTCAACAACTAGCATAGTCATTTTGCCCCTCTCCAACCTCATGACAACAACAACAGAAATATAATGATAATGTCTTAAGAGGATTATTCTAACTCAAGTTCTATTAGAACAAAGTTACTACATCTTCTCCAACATCATATACCATAGTTATTTGTATCCAAAACATGTGCAAACCAACAATAATGCATGTCTACTTATAAAGAGTAAGCTAATATGGTAAAAAAATCACCTTCTTTCTCGTGACATATCTTACATGAATCCCATATAATTTTTAGGTATGATTGGAGTTCCTCCATGATCCAAGTTTTACTTATGATAAAATGATCCCCTAACAATGATTTTGCTTAATCTAGAATTGACCCATATCTTTAAAAAAATTGATTAAAGTTTTACTTATGATAAAATGATCCCCTAACAATAATTTTGCTTAATCTAGAATTAACCCATATCTTTTAAAAAATTGTTCAAAGTATTGAATTAATCAAAACTCTAATTTCTTATGCCATCAAATTTCACAAGCAATTTATTGAATTAATCAAAACTCTAATTTCTTATGCCATCAAATTTCACAAGCAATTTTTTGTTACTATACAATTAAACTCCAGTCCTACTTATAATTTAATTACACTGTTTTAAACCCATACATCTAACTACACTGTTTTAAACCCATACTTACATTATACTTGGATAAATCAAAACTCTAATTTCTTATGTCATCAAATTTCACAAACAATTTTTTTTTGGTGTACAAGTAAATAACTTCACTCCCGACTCCCTCTTATAATCCAAATACAATAATTTGTAAATTTTTGTAGACCCATACTTACTGTACTGGGAGCTTCCATGTTGGATCAAATCGAATGGTTTCAATAACCCATACAAAATATCTAGAAATTTGCAAAGAAGCAAAGAAACTTTCATATGCTTTTGAGGACAATTACAGAGCTTTAAACATCCATTACTTTGGCCTGACGATGGAGATATTGCTTTTCTGTCAAATCAATCTTGAATTTTTTTCCTCCTGACGATGGAGATATTCATTTTCTGTCAAATCAATCTTGAATTTTTTTCCTCCTGACGATGGAGATATTCCTTTTCTGTCAAATCAATCTTGAATTTTTTACCCCATGTTGGATAAATCGGTTGGTTTCAATAACCATTCTTACAAAAATCGAGAAATTAGCAAAGAAACTTTCATATGCTTTTGAGGATAATTACCGAGCTTTAAACAACCATTACTTTGGCTTCACACTGGAGATATCGCGTTTGTGTCAAATCAATCTTAAATTTCTGTGAGTCAACAGCTATAATATCTAGTTCTTTTACTTTTAAAGCAAAACATAAAGTTCTGTTACTAAAGCAAAGCAAAACACTGTTGGTAGTCACATTAACCACAAGTTCAAGCAATCAATAAGAGATCTCAGAGATCCAACAATGAAGACACGAAATCCACAGTACCATCCATTTCCATTCACTTGCCAAATAAATCCAATTTACAATGCACACTCCATCCATACTTGTGGCAAAAATATCCAAATCCCAAGCATTGTACATAATCTGATCCTATTTATACTTATACTGTGTATATTATTTAGTTATGACAATGATTAAATGCATGTTGGATGGGTATGGAAATTGGTGTTTGCTAAAAGTTTTAATTTTTGGGTTTTTTTGGTTAAAATCTGGATAAAATCTCTATTTTTTTTTGTTGTTTAAATTGTATTTCTGAATGCATAAGTGGATTCAGCTTGTTGAAAAACTTCGAGTCACTTGGATTATACAAACTTAGTTCCTCACCACATTTCGGGCAAAATCAAAAGTAGCTGTAAAACTATCCAAAGATAGAACATTTAGACTACTGCATGGAAATTGCTACCTTTTGGGTTTTTTGGCCTGAATTAGACGATATAAATCTGGATAAAATCTCTATTTTTTGTTATTTAAATTGCATTTCTAAATGCATAAATAGATTACCTATTAAAAAACCCTTAAGACACTTGAATAGACATTATTGATTCTCTATACAAGCAAAAATCAAAATTACCAAATCTCACAAATATTACAAATCTATAAACTTTACCAATAATAAACAAAACAGAGTTCTCTATACTTCTGGACCATGAGTAAGTATACCATGAAAAACCATCTCATTGTATAATTCTGTTAGTGAAAAGCCTCAGTCATGTGTAATTCTTTCAGTGATAAGTATGTAATTGATAAATGTTATATATATATGTTAACTCTAAGTTTATTTATAATGGATCGAGAGATTATGGATGAAGAGATCAAATCCCTCCAGATAATTTTTTTTTTAAATTGAAAAATCATTCGAAGTTAAAATAAACGTACACTTATGATATTATATATGTATGAGTCACTTATGATATTATATGTATGCGTATAGTCTCGCAGTACCGCTGTTTAATCTGTGTTTGTCGCCGTTTTTGTTAGGTATACAGTTTGAGAATGTGTACAGGCGCATTTCCGGTAGAAACTTGCAGAGGCCTTCGAGGCGATTATTGATATCTCATCATCATGTGGCTCTAACAGATTTCATCGTGACTGCAATCAAATGGTTTCATGGGTTTTCCAAACCTCAAGATCTAGCACTGCTGTGAGATTGATTCTCCGCTCCAACTCTGAAGTTGCTCTCTTCATATACTTGAAAAACAGATTTCGAGGAGAATGATTTTTCTCACTTATTATTACAATGAATCTGTACAGGTACATATATAACGGATCAATTTACAGGAACATAAATAAACAGAATCCAATCGGAAATATTTACAGGAAAGGAAATAATCAGAATTGGAAAGAATCAGACCAATATCGCAAAAAATCAAATTCGGAAAGATTCAGTCCAATATCTGAAAGATCCAATATTTCAACACTCCCCCTCAAGTTGGTGCATAGATGTCACACATACCCATTTTGCCCAAAAACTTCGAGAACACTTGACTTGAAACAACTTTTGTGAGAATATCGACCAATTGATCCTCTGATCGAATCATGGGCAACTTCACAATTTTCTCATCCAACTTCTCCTTAATGAAGAATCTGTAGACCTCCACATGCTTTGTATGATCATGTTGAACCGGATTATGAGCAATATCACACGCTGCTTTATTGTCACAATATAGGTGAATTGGTTGCCTAGGCAGACAACCCAAATCTCTGAGGAGAAGTCGTAGCCACAACACTTCACATATGCCAAGTGCCATACCTCTAAATTCAGCCTCTGCACTTGATCGGGCAACAACACTCTGTTTTTTGCTTCTCCATGTAACGAGATTACCTCCTACAAAGGTGAAATACCCTGAAATAGACCACCTGTCATTTACTGCTCCGGCCCAGTCAACATCAATATACACATCCACACTTTGATAATCTTCATTTTTTGTGAACAAAATTCCTTTTCTAGGAGCAGACTTCAGATACCTCAAAATGCACATAACTTCATTCATATGTTGCTCTCTAGGATTATGCATAAACTAGCTAACAATACTCAATGCATAAGCAAGGTCTGGTCTTGTGTGTGCTAAGTACCTCAACCTTCCTACAAGCCTCTGGTATCGCCCTGTATCCATTGGTACCTGATGAGACTCAATACATAACTTCAGTGCTTCTTCCACTGGTGTATCAACTGGTTGACATGCTGACATACCAGTTTCCTGTAACAAGTCTAAGGCATACTTTCTTTGAGACAGAAAGATCCCTTTATCAGATCGAAATACTTCGATCCCAAGGAAGAATTTCAAGGAGCCGAGGTCTTTCATTTCAAATTCTCTAGACAAGTAATCCCGTAGGGCCTTCCTTTCTTCCGAGTCATTTCCTGTAACCACCATGTCATCCACATATACAATAAGTGCAGTAATCTTACCCTGCTGTTTCTTCAAGAATAAAGTGTGGTTTGAATTGCTCTGATGGTAACCAAAGGATTTCATAGACTTTGTGAACCTTTCGAACCACGATCTCGGAGATTGTTTCAACCCATACAATGACTTCTTTAATCTGCACACCTTCCGACTATGCATTTCTGGTATCATGCATTCGGGCGGGAGTTCCATGTAAACTTCTTCGGACAACTCTCCATGCAGAAAGGCGTTCTTCACATCAAATTGTTGTAATGGCCAATCCAAGTTTGCAGCTAGAGACAACAAGACTTGTACTGTGTTGATTTTAGCTACAGGTGCAAATGTCTCTGTATAATCGATCCCATATGTTTGGGTGTACCCTTTTTCCACCAGTCTTGCCTTAAAGAGTTCAATTGTACCATCTGCTTTGTATTTCACAGGATAAACCCACCGACATCCAACTGGTTTCTTTCCCACTGGACGGTCAACAAGTTCCCAGGTTTTATTTTCCTACAAGGATTTCATCTCCTCATTCATAGCGGCTTTCCACCTTGGGTCAACTAAGGCTTCCTGCACATTGTTAGGAATAGATACAGTAGATAATTGATTCACAAATGACTGATTTGATTATGAAAAACGATGGTTAGACACATAATGACTCATGGGATATTTGACTTTACTAGAAATTTCGAGTTCATATGTGGGTTTAGGGATACCTCTGGCGTGACGCTGTGGTAGCTGTTTTCTAGGAGCATCCTCAGCGAACGATTGGTTTGGTGTATCAGTTCCCTGTGGTGTGAGGGACCCAGACGGAGGTGGAGCCACAACTTCAGTTTCTGGGTGTTCATCACTCCTTTGGTCCAAAGTTTCTGGGTGTTCACCCACTTCTTGAATGACAGTTTCCGAGAGTTCCCCATCTTCAGAGATGTCTAAGTTACCCACATCCAATTCCGAATCCACTTCTTGATCAACAGGTTCAAAGAGTTCCCCTCCTTCAGGGATGTCCAACTTACCCCCATCTTCAGATATGTGAACATCCACATCTTCAGGGATGTCAACATCATAGTCTAGAGTCTGGATTTCCTTCTGATACTCCCCCTGAAGTTGAGGCTCAGAGGAAAAATACATCGAATCTTCATGAAAAACTACATCCAATGAAATAACCATTCGTCGGGTTGGAGGATGATAGCATCAATATCCCTTTTGATAATCAGCATATCCTAGAAAGACACATCGCAATGCCCGAGGAGTCAATTTGTTGCGTTGATGCTTATGGAGGTGTATAAATGCTACGCAACCAAAGACGTGAGGAGGTAAATTTGGGATGGCTGGGGCAATAATTGCTTTGGCGAGAGCCTGGGATGGTGTCTGGAAATCAATAGTGCTGGAGGGTACCCGGTTGATCAAATACGCTGCAGAGGTAAGTGCTTCTCCCCAATAATATAACAACATATGGGCTTCTATCAACGAAGCACGGACAACCTCCAACAAGTGACGATTTGTTCGCTCGGCCACCCCATTCTACTGAGGTGTATTGGAACAAGTAGTTTGATGAATAGTTTCGTATGCTTCCAAATACTGCTGAAGTTCAAAACTTAAATATTCGCCTCCATTGTCACTGCGGAGAACCTGAACCTGTGCATTGTACTGAGTATGAACCATTTTATGAAATTTTTGAAATAACAAGTTCACTTCCCCTTTAGATTTCATCAAGCACACCCAAGTCATCCTGGTACAGTCGTCAATAAAAGTAACAAACCAACGTGATCCACCCAAGGTAGTGACTCTGGATGGACCCCAAACATCAGAATGTATGACCATAAAAGGAACCATACTTTTATTCAAAGTTAATGGAAATGAAGCACGATGGCTTTTTGCAAGTTCACAAACATTGCATCGGAAACTAGAAACATCAAATTTTGCAAATAAACTAGGAAATAATTTCTTCAGGTAATCAAAGGAAGCATGCCCCAGACGTCGATGCCATAACCAAATTTTAGATTTCCTCTTCTCCCCCTCAGAGTCATCCACTGTGAAAGCTTGATGCAATTTGTCCGAACTCTTTGACACCAAGTCCAAGTAATACCGCTTCCCTTGCCTAACACCACAACCAATCGTTTGCCTCGTTCAGATGTCCTTAAACACACAAAAATCAGGCCAAAAAATTACAACACAAAGTAAGGCAGTGGTTATTTGGGAAACTGACAATAGGTTATAATCCAAAGATGGAACAACTAAAACATAATCTAGATTCAAAGTATCAGTGAGAGGTAAGGTTTTTTCTCCAATAACTGGGGCCGAAGAACCGTTGGCAGTGGAAACAAATTTTTGTGAGGATGGTTTAAGGGGTGAGACCTGTCTAGAATCAAATGTCATATGATTTGTAGCATCGGAATCAATTATCCATGCACTATTAGAAAAAAGTGTAGACATATTTAAAACCTTACCACCATTACCTACCGCTGCTGCTAATGCCGCGATCTGTCCCACAACATCGTCCTCTTTCCTTGTTTCAACAACTGCAACACTGGAGGGTTTTTTGGAATTCCTCTTCGTGAATCACGGCTATGATCCCACTAGTCTGGATACCCCACAAGTTCAAAGAAGTGACTTTTGGTATGACCAGTTTGATGGCAATGAGTGCATTTGTAGGAGGATTTATCGACACCAATAGTGGTCTTAGGATGGTTGGGCCTTGTTTGGTCATGCTGGTTTTGAGGAGGCCATTTCTGATTAGATCGGTTTCGAGTCACTATGGCTGAAGCTTCAGATTTTTCCAGTTCTCCATTAATCATTGCACGCCGAACAGATTCATGGAGGACTAGTGCATAACATGCTTCTAGTTCGGGAATAGGATCCTTTCTCAAAATTTGACCACAGATTTGTTCGAAGTCACCATCTAATCCAACAAGAAAAATGTGCACCCTTTGTCGCTGAATTGATTTTCGGTAAGATTCAACATCCTTCGCATTCTCCATGATCACCTTATCACGATGATCTAACTCACTAAAAATCTCGGTTAATTCTCCATAATACACAGAGAGTGTTTTACCATTCTGTTTGGTAGAGAAAGCCCTCTGATTCAAGACAAAAACCTGTAATTCATCTGCTCCATCATAAAAGGCTTTATAAAGAGATTTCCAAATATCTCGAGCGGTGGGTAAGCGAATGTATCGCTTCATAATCTTTGGGGACATAGACATCAACAACCATCTCTTGACCTTTTGATTGTTTGCATACCACTTCTCATATCCATCATCCTTCTCGGAAGGTGGCTGTGAAGTGCCATGAATAAAGGAGAGTTTCTCCTTCTCAGCAATACACATCTCCATGATTTGAGACCACATATCATAATTTGTTTCATCGAGTACAATCCCTTCTTTGAATGATGAACCTTTAGATTGGATAATAATGGGAGCAGATTTATTCCTAGATGATTCAGAATTTGAATTGGCCATGGTTCAATGAGGGATACAAATGAGTCAAGTTTCGTCGCTTTGAGAAGACTGATTGGCTGCCCGAGCAATTTTCTGGGCAGAGAGAGCTGACAACACGATATGCAAAGAAGGGGGCACAACAAATAAGAGGACAGCCAACCTTTGAGCATTTTTCTGGGTAGAAGGGAGAACGATCTAGAACACCACGAAAGAGCTAAGAGAGCCCACGAACAGAGGCAGAGTGAGCGCTGAGCAGCAAAGACGAACCTTTAGAAAAAAAATAAAAAAAATTGACCAACGAACAGAGAGAAAAAAAAGACCTCGAATAGAGGGAAAACCACCCACGAGCAGAGGGAGACGAACCTTCAAAAATAAATCGACCCCCGAATAGAGGTGTATGCAGTCTGTTCAAACAGGGTCACATACCAAGGAGGATGACGCCCTGCAACTCTGATACCAACTTGAAAAACAGATTTTGAGAAGAGTGATTTTTCTCACTTATTATTACAATGAATCTGTACAGGTACATATATAATGGATCAATTTACAGAAACGGAAATAACCAGAATCCAATCGGAAATATTTATAGGAAAGGAAATAATCAGAATTGCAAAGAATCAGTCCAATATCGGAAATAATCAGATTCGGAAAGACTCAGTCCAATATTGGAAAAATCAATCCAGTATCAGAAAGATCCAATATTTCAACACTCTTCATATACTGTAGATCACAAATGGAATGGCCTGTCTGCGTGTTCTTAGATTGCCGGGGTATATATCAGTTGTAATTGTCCCATATGAAAAAATCGATATTCTCGTTTTGAAGATACATACATGCTGAATTCAATCAGGGTTTCAATGTTCCTGCCACTGCCAGCTATACCATACCGTTCAATACAACATTGATCAATTTAGAAGAAAATTTTCTGTATAATCTTAATTTAAAAAAAATGATCAAGAGTGTTACGCATTTGGTACTCTTTTTCCTCACTGGTACTCTTTCTTCTTCCTCTTTGCAAACTTGGGTAATATCTGGTATCATGTAATTATGAGATGAAGATTAGATATTACTAGAAAACACTTAATCTCATACATGAGATACATGAGGTAATTTCTTCTTAGTAAATATGTTTTTCTGTGAATAATATCTTGGTTAAAAACATTTTTTGGTTCTAGAGTAACACTTAAAAGTAACACTTAAAACAATCTCTGATTATTTATGAGCTCATCATTCTCCATGGTAAGAAAAATAGGTTAACAACTTACACCCAAATACATCTTCCCAAATCATGATGATGAGCCAATAATTTCTATCTTCATTCATTATTCACCACTAAATTATTATAAATTTTATCACCTTCTAAAAAAAGTGACCATTCTCACATTTAAATCTAAATCTCTCACTCATCATTGATCACTAAATTATTATAAATTTTACCACCTTCTAAAAACAAATGACCATTCACACATTTAAATCTAAATATCACAATAACATTTGATCCCTCGTTGAACCTTTTTTCTTTTTTCAATATAACACACTAAGGTAAGGTCTCCTAGAGTTGCACATTAAGAGTTTATACTTTTCTTCTAATAAAATATGTTTACATGGTAACACAATTTGAATAATTAAAAAAAATCCAATCCTTGACATCTAAATTCAAGTGAGGCATCTCATTTGTACTTGTTTTTGTAGACCCACCTACAACCAATTGGTTTGGTTCCAAATAGAGGTTCCACCAATTTCCATGTCCCATTCTTGATGAGAGCAACATACTCTTTCTGCAGGGCTTCTTTCCACTTATCATGAGAAACACCTTCTTCAACGAAAGTTGGTTCAATGTTAGTAGATAAATTCAGTTCACAATCATATGAAACATTATCTTTTACATCACCTGAATCGGTTTCTACATCACCTCCATCATTTGTTTGAGCTTCTAGTTTCCATCTTTCCAACCTCACGAGGATGAATACTTTCAAGTGTCTTTATGACCCACTTCAGACCTTTCTGTGATGGTCTAGGTTTCTCTACTGATTTAGATGGTGTTGCATTCCCATCAAGGTTCATCCTTTCAATCATCTCAATCATATCATCCAACTAAAATTCCTATTCTAATGAAGTGGCCGGATCTTCTACATGAGGGGGAGATGACACTTCAAAAGATGATTCTAGAGATTGATCCAAGGTAGGGATCCCCTTTTAAGATGTGGAATATTATTGTCATTCCTAGTGGATTCAAGAAAAACCACATCTTTGGAAAGAATGAACTTTTGTTTACATCATTGTAAAGATGATATGCCTTGGTGCTATTTGACTACCCCAAGAAGATGCACTTTCAACTCCTTTCACCTAGTTTGCTTCTTTTCTCCTTATGAAATAAGACATAACAAGTGGAAAAAAATACCAACGCCTCACTGAAGGAATGAAATCATACCACATTTCATAAGGAGTCTTTTTCCAAAGAGCATGACATGGAATTTTGTTTCACACTTACACTGCATACAAAAATACATCAACTCAAAACATCAACTTGACTTTCTTGAAAAATAACATTGAATGTACCATATTCAAGAGTGTCATGTTCATTCTTTGTGCAATGCCATTCTGTTGAGGATTGTATGGAACAATGGTTTGATGCTTGATCCGATGCTGGTGAAGATAGATTTCAAACTCATTAGAATTATATTCCCCTCCATTATCAATATGAAGAGTTCCAATACAAGATTATGGTTCATTTTCAGTTCATACATGAAGGTTTTTAAATATTTCAAATGCTTGATATTTATGTTTCAACAAATAAACCCAATACATCCTTGTGTAATCATCAATACAATTCATGATATATTTATTTTCAAATCCAGATGCAACATGCATCGGGCCACACAAATCAAAGTGTATCAACTCTAGTTTTCTACATGCTCTTGAAGTGGAATCATGAAAATGTTGTTTACTATGTTTACCAAGGATACATGCCTCACATTGCTTCAAATTCCTTGGAATGGTATGCAAACCAAAAACACCATTTTTCTTCAACATACTAAGACTATCGTAGTTGATGTGTCCAAATCTTGCATGCCACAAGAGACTGGAAGACACTGTACCTTCATCATAGTGAGAAAGGTATGCATAATTTTGTGCCCATGTAGATGTCCCTTTCAACCTCAACAATTTTTCATCCTCTCATCTTGTCTCGACGACCATGTTGTTGGAAGAACTCATTATTTCAACTTTTCCATCGAATAAGTGAATGGAATGGCCTTGCTATCGAATGTGCATAAGAGACAAAAAGTTCCTTCACAAATCAATAAGATAGAGAACGTCATGAAAAATAAAGTATATGAATCTAGGAAATTTGAGCTTTATGGTGTCAATTCTTATAGGTTTGAGACTCTATCTCTCTACAAAGTATAGTTCACCCTCTACATTTTCATTCAATTCTTCAAAGAAATCTTTCCGAAATTCCATGTGGAAAGTAGCACCAATGTCAAGCAACCATGCATCTCCCTAAGAATTAAATGAAGTTTTTAATAAATATTCATTTATGCCAATATTGCAATGAGAAACAACAAAATGAGCAGATTCAGGGGATTTACCTTTTTCTTCCCTTTTTCCATGTCTTTCTTTGATCTTCTCCCACGTGATCCTACATGTCTTTGCTTCATGTCCATTCTTTCCACAATGAACAAAATAAAGACACAATATCTCACCTTGATTGTTCCTACTCCCCTTCCTATTAATTATTCTTTCTTTATCCTCTCTTACTGCCTTCTCCTCTAGAAGAATCATGTGATTGGTTCTTCCTTTTTTGAGCAAGGAACATAGTCTCTTCGATGGGATGAGTTGTTTTCTTCCTAAAATCCTTCTCACATTCTGCAATTTTCTCCACTAAAGATTCAAAATAGAGGGAATTCAATTGGTTACTATCTTGAAGTGATTTAAGATAGTGAGAATATGCAGGGTAAAGGGCCTTGATGAGGACCATGAGAGAAATTCCTATTTTCACACTAGCAACATCAATGTCGTGCATCATGTCTTTAATTTCATATGCTAAATCCATGAGATCATTATCCTTCAACTCTAGTTTGAAGAGATTCAACTACAATCATATTAGCTCCAATTATGAATGTGAATCATACAAATCTTTCAACTTCTTCAATTCACCCCAAGAATTTTGTATGGATTTGATGTGACGACTCACCTCTTCATTTACAGAAGAATCAATCACGACATATGCTTTGTTATCTTTACTGGTCCATATGGAAAGATCGTTATCTTTTGTAGGTTTGGTAGGTGCAGTATATCCATCATAAATTCCATCCCAAATATCATTAAAGATCAAAATATGCTTGATATTTCTTGACCAATATGGATATTTTTCTTTTCCACTAAACACCATACCAACAATTGATACAAGATAATGCATTTTCATAAACAAAATCACTTTAAAAACTTAAATATTTCTTTTTCTCAAAGGATCCACATTTGAAGTACTGAGCACTAGGTTGTTAAACTAATGTCAGCTAAGACACCTACAAATTATGGAATTTTGGCAATTGACATACTCTTATCTAACATGAATATTACTGCATATCAATGAGAACTATTATCAATAGAATGATATTTTCTAGTGTAATGGCCCAATTTACTAAAGAAAATACAAGAAAAAATTTACTCATGTAATAACTAGATCTACTAAAGGAAATACAAAATTACCATAAATTAATCCAAATAACCATTGTTTCTTCATTAAAATTCTTATTGAGAGGAGCAGTGAGAGCCGAGGAACTTACCTATGGTGAAGAACCCATCTTAGCTGTGACTGGTTACTTGAGGAATGTATCCATACCTTGATCATTGACCCGACAACTACAACAAAAAGTGGGGGATGACTCTCCACCCAACCATATAACTTTCTACCTTAATTCTTAGTAGCAGGTCATCCTCGAGCCCTCAATCCACTACTATGCCAATATTCTCTAATATTTCCCTCTCTACAACTCAACCAAAGGGAGATGTCCACTTCTTTTTTCCCCCCCTCTTTGTATAGAGTCCATCCGTGGTAAATAACCCAATCCCTTTAAGGTACATTATTTAATTATTTATTATATTTTAGGGTTTCTCCATCAATCACTATTACTTATTTGACCATTTTCTTTTATTAACAAATATCCATAATAAGTACTTATTATTCCCCCTTTAAGATAATTATTATATACTTCTATATTATTATTCATTTATATAAGTACCTATTATGACAACTTTAGGTTAATTATTATATTCATGTTATTATTATTATTATTTATATAAAATAATAATAATAATAATATGGGGTATGACATACAGTACACCCCTCCTTCAAGGAACTTTGTCCCAAAGTTAGTTTTGATTATGTTACTTATAGTTTTTTAATTAAATCACAATATCTTCCACACCACCCTATATTAGCTCTAGCATATTCCACAACACCCTCTATTAGACTAGTATAAGCCATCCGAGTGACTACAATAAACATTGAACGACCACATTACAACACTGAGGAAACGTGAGTACTCTCTAGCTATCATTTTTGACGGAACCTAGCACAAATCCTACCGGTCTATTCAAATCCCAGGCTTGAGGCCTCATCTTCCCAATCATACATCTAGATTTGTACTCACGTACATCATGAATCTCAAAATTCCGACCTAAAATATTTCCACAACAACCAGGTATAGGCCTGGACATCAAAGTCCAATCCCACAATACCATCGGTGATCAATGCTCTATCCATTCTTCGGGACTCTAGCATCACAACTCCAATACAAGGAATAATAATTAATTTCATAAGTAGTAGATTGAATTATCCCTAGTCCATAAGATGTTTCCTTGTAATATTATCCTTCGTGGTTATGGGATCCCACAAGATCATCAAATAAATCATCCCTCTAGGCCCACTTGTGGATAGCCTGACAATAATCACATCATAACATGCAATCAATGCATTAGTCATCATATCAACATCTCAAAGAAAGAATCCACATGCTAACTCTTGCATGTCATCATGAGAATACAACATCATTGTCATCACCACATTCTCCCACATGTCATCATGAAACATCTTAGCATAAATATTTCCATAGAATTACATGATGTCATCACATCTGAAGATATTATCATAAGAAATATAACCTCCACATATCTTTATCAAATATATAACAATATAAAACTACATTAACATAATAGTTGGAATGGAACCACATATATCATAACATCATGAACATGATAATCCTTTCAACACATATCACATGCAGGGTAAATAACTATCACAATTCATCAATAAAATCAAATTTACTATCTTTCATAATTACTAGCTTTTATCTCTAAAGCACTAATTTATTATGAAACATCCATCTAGGACATGGATCTACTTAGTTAATTTTGTCAGCCTAAGCTAACTCTATAAGGATCATTAGTACTATGAGTGTTCAATACCAAATGTTTCATGATTATCATTTCCTCTTATTTTAACAAGAAGGTTGGCATATTATGGAATTTATATAGTCACCCTATCAGATGCCAAGTTCCCATTCAATTCATTTCATATTTCCTTGAGCATGTAAGCCTTTAATTAGTTTATGTGGTGACATATTAAGTCACTCAATCATGTAAGGAATCCTCCTAGCAAGTTTCACCATTCAAACAGTCACATGCAAATGAAATCCAACCATTTACCATTACATACATAAGCCAAAATATCAAACAAGAAATGATCATGTTTTTCTCAATAACTATTGGAATGTGCAAAAACAATTCTCTGCAAAATTTTAAAGTAGCAAGATGGAACAAGGATCTTCTTCCTTAAAAAAAAAAACATTCATTCAAGCTATTTTCTCTCCCTCTTCAAGGTTCGACGTCCTCGAAGCAGGAAAACCTAGTAACCATTAACTACTATGACTCAACAATCACTTAAAAATGAATGATTTTATAAGGAGACTGATGAAATCATGGTGTCACCCATTAAACTAATCAAGATGTATCATCCATAGAAGTTGTCAGCAAGAATTATATGCTCATATCATATATGATTGTATATGAAATAATGAACCATGTGAATATGCTATTAAAGATAGTGAAACCATGATATCACGCCCAAGATTATTAGTTACCACAAGTACTATTCTATTTCAATAGGGAAATATACACTATGCATTGAAAACAAATAGAAAACATTTAGAACACAGTTACCAACTTAACGAGAACTCTACATATTTCTCATTTTTTGGGGGGTCACATTTTTTACCTCGTTTTGAAAAGTTGTGCTACTGGTAGCACCCCCCCTCCCTTTTTAGGTTGTTTTTTGATATTTTAAATCTTCTTATGCATACTGTATCCACATTATTTTTTTAAATGCTTATTTTTCATCTATTTTCAAATTGTTCTATTTTTTTTCAACGGTGTTTTTTCATCTATTAAAAAAAAAAATCAATGGTGTTTTTAATAAATTTTTCATGCTTTTTTCAATGTTAAAAATGTTGTATACCATTTAGTTTTTTGAAATTAAGATTTTTCATATAATTGTGTCTCAATTAATTTATGGTTCCATACTTTTTAAATATAGTGGAAAATATAATTTTTAATACATTGTTTACCTTTACTTCAATACATA
>ML783953.1:626960-644850 GCA_009831015.1 Picea engelmannii | reverse complement strand
AATCAAGCAGATCTGAGCCGTACTAATGCTCAACCTCCAAGCTGGAAAGTGCCACGTCCTGCTAGAATGCTGAAGCCCTCAATAATTCTTCCCTGCTACCAAAAGTGTCCAATCATCCCGAGAAATATGCCAAATGATAGATCGGGAAACTGTAAGGACAACCCAGATGTCCAAATTTCCAAATTTACTCTCAAACTCCGTAGATCTGAATTTCCCACTGAATGGGGTGCCCCACTGAATGATTGAAACCCTAGCTGGTTCGGCCCTGATGAAGGAGGCCTCCAAATTCTCTGAAACTCTCCAAGAATATAGATCAGTCTATGAGAATCCTGTGGGAGAAGTTTCAGACTCAGATCTCAAGTAGATCTCCCTAGATCTGAGTTTTACTGATTTACAGGATGTCCCCTATGGCTCCAAGACGTCCCAATCCGCAGACAAATGTAGAATGATGATAACCCTCCAGAAAAGCCCTCAAACTGATGGTCCTACCTCTGCAAACAAAACCCAACTGTCGGAATGGCCCCAGGCCCTCAGGATAAGCTGGATCAAACCTCCCTCTAGATGATGGTGCACCCTTGCTGGAAACACAAGAACAGTACAACTTGCTACCTTCTGAAGTGCTAGATGGAGATGGGCTGAGACTAGAATGGTGTGGAGGAGTCTTTAATCCCCGAGACCAAGCTTTGGAACAAGGTGAGTGGATATTTCACCACTGAGTTTCTCACAAGGGTTTGTACAACAAAACCCCCAAACTGAATGCTCAAGAGCAATAGCAAATGCTAATCCAAAACCAGAATGAGTAATAGGTGCACCCCAGCCTCTTACTCATACTTTTCCTTCTAATTCTCTATTGAGTTAGGTTAACTCCCAGGGTTAATCTTCTATTCTTCTGTTGAGTTATCTTTTACTCCTTTATCCTTTTCCTTTCTTAAGTCAACTTAAAAATATAACTTTTAACTTCTTGACTTCCCCCCCTTCAGTGTGAGACTATGACCTAGTGGGGGTGCCCAGGCCACCGAGTCTCCTCATCACGTCTCTAAGAGGTGGGGGACATTATAGTCTCCCTTGCTTGAAATTGCTTTTCCTTAAGAAATTCCAAACCTGCTTCTCTAACCATGTGCTCCTGCTCCCAAGTGGCATCCTCAATGGGTAAATCCTTCCACCTGATCAAATACTCCTTGATGCTTCGGTTTCAGAGCCTCTTCTCTCAGACTTCTAACACCTCCTCTGGAATCAAAACAAGTTGTCCCTCCTAATCCATGGGAGTTAATGCCTCAATAGGCCTGACATGTTGACCGAGGGATTTCTTAAGGCACGAGACATGGAAGACGTTGTGAATTTTGCTACCCTGTGGAAGCTCCAACTCATAAGCTACTACCCCTAGCCTCCTGCTGAATCTGTAAGGTAATTCAAAATGGCATGATAAAATCATCAAGCATAAGCAATTCCAAAAATGTAATTGGGCTTTATTGTATGATTCTCGGTTTAAAGAATTTCAAGGGAAACTATGTACAAGATGGCTAGGACCTTACGAAGTTGATACCGTTTTCCCCAATGGAACAGTAAGGCTCCTAACAATTGATGACTCTAAAACACCGTTATTAGTGAATGGTCATCGACTCCGTCTGTACCAGTGCCCCATTTCCAAAGAAGATTTTAAGGCCACATGTGTGGCAGATTCACATTATCTCTTTTTAGAGGAGCCTCCTGCCCCTCATTGCATTTAATTTTTCTGAATTTTATTTTTAGTATTAGATTAAATTCTTTTACTAATAATCCCTCCCAAGGGATGGCATGTTACAATTGATTCTTTTGCAGACTCTCGATCCAAAAAAGGCCTACCAAGAAAGGACAATCTTACTACAAGAATATCCAAGCTTCATCTTGTGAAGCATTGCTCCCTCTTTCTTCAATCCATTCATTTTCATTTCCCATCTTCCAATCTTCTTTCAACATCCCCATCATTCATCCCCTCTCATTTTTTTTTTCCTTTCCATTCCCTGTCCCCATTTTCCCATTGCTGAAACACCACTCTTCAGCAACATTTTACCCCATTTTCCCATTGCTGAAACACTACTCTTCAACAACAATTTTCCCCATTTTTCCCATTGCTGAAACACCACTCTCCAGCATCATTTTTCCCCATTTTCCCATTGCCGAAACACCACTCTGCAGCAACATTTTCCCCATTTTTCCCATTGCTGAAACACCATTTCTTCAACAATATTTTCCATTGTTGAAACATCACTCTTCAACAACATTTTTTTCATTCTTTTCCTATTGCTGAAACACCACTTTTTCAGCATTGCCCATTTTTCCGTTGCTAAGACATGACTATTCAACATTTCGTGTCATAAGAACATCTTCTTCAACCCTTTCGCTCTCACTTCTCCTATTTTTCATACTACATTCTGTCCTTTCACTACCTTCTCCCATGATTAAACAAATCCTTGATACAATTTCTTTCATAATTCCAAAGTTTCTTCCATGATTACTGTAGATCTATTACGAACAGGCACTATATTTTTCGAAGTATGAATCAAAGGTAAAGATGAGGTATGTAAACTTTATATGTAAATACAATTGAACTATGGCTAATGAGAAGATCCTGATTCATTATTACCATGATCCCCATACACTTAAAGTTATTATTTCAACCGTAGTTGGGGGGGGGGATATCGAAACTTTATGCCATCATTTCACACGAATTGACTACCATCACTTCTTTTTATCCATTATCTCGTCTTTTCACCATCATTTACATGCCCTCATCCGCAAAACTTACTCTGTTTGGGTGCGGTTACTCGACTCTATGACTGTGCATTTTACTGATTTGAATAGCTATGGGAGGTCCTGTTATACAATATGAACCCGCCATGACAACCCTGCTAGAATTGTATCTAGAAGTATACCAAATCTTTCAGCGGGCAGGCTGGCTGGGTTATTTTCAGAGGGTCCAGGAATTTGATCAACAACAAGTTCTTCAATTTTCTCAGAATCTTCAAGAAGACCATTCTATTATTCAAGGGGTTCAGATTCTAGTCACATAGGATGATATAGCACAGGTTTCGAGTCTTCCCGTCACTGGCATTCGCTGGTTCAGCCGCAAACACATTATTCTTAATGCCCAATAGGATTTTCTCTTTCCAGGAGAACAAGTTGAGCCTAAAGCCCGGGGTGTTCGACTTAGCTTGTTGCCGCTTCCTTGGACGAAAGTTGCAGAGTTTGTCAAGCACTACCTTACCTGTGAAGGCCGATACCAGGTAGTTTACCAGTACGATTTTGTCTTGTTATCTCAGTTATGACCTGCTAGACTGGTGAATATTCCTTACTATCTGCTCGGATGTCTTAGAAATATGTCACATTATTGTAGACAGGTTAAAAATCCCATCCTTTCCCTCACCCATCAGTGTCTCGTTCAATTACTCATCCAAAAGGGTTTTTCCCAACAAAACCCTATCCTAAACAATCTACCCATAAACCCTCAGGAAGCTGTTGAACATCCTGAAAACCCTCATGAAGAGCAACTACAAAACCTTCCCGACCCTCCAGAAATACCTATTAATCCACCTACAGATCCAATTGATCCAATTAACCCTCCTACCATACCAAGTCCACCCCACAATTTACCAGAATCATCTACTCCTACTATTCATATTCCTAACGATGATTCTCAAGTAGATAAACCTGATAACCCTCCCTGCTCCATCATTGAGGAAAAACCCACTCGCAAAAGAAAGAAGCAAACTACTACTTTTCCTTCCTTGTTACCTAGAAGACGAATGAGGGCTTCAACCAAAGCAACAACTATTGCCACTACCCTAAACCCCCAACCCATTTTGCTAAAAGCCCATACACCTCCACCCTCCCAAATCCCAAAATTTTTACCTGTTCCACCCACGGGCATTGAAACACAAGAATCAGAGGCCCAGGGTGCTACGACATCATTTTCTTTACATAAAGTAGCTATCACACCTGAACCAACTACTCATTCAGTAGCTATCACACAAGAACCAACTACTCATTCAGTAGTTGTTACACAAGAACCAGCTATAGCTGTTACACAAGAACCAACTACAGCTGAAACATAAGAACCAACTGCTGATTTTGTTCCTGAAATACAAGAATCAGATGCCCAGGGTACTACAACACTAATTTCTTTACATCAAGTAGCTGAGACACAAGAATCAACTGCTGATTTTGTAGCTGCTCCATAAGAACTAGCTACTGAGGTTGTGACTGTTACACAAAAACCAGTCACCCCTCTTGAGACACCTATGACAGATCAACAACCAGAACCGACAATGGATTCTCTCTTACAAGAGAATGAGTTTATAAGATCAAAACTGGAAGCTTACAAACAAGAGTTGGTAATGTCAAAGGAAGCCTATGACAGGGAACTTAATTTGTATACCTTAGTTCACGCAGCGGCCATGGCAGAGAAAAACACAAAAGATGATCAGTATAGAGAGTGTATGTGCAGCCAATGTGGGGATATTTATGATCAAGAAGGCTACAAAGTGGTTCAAATCCCAATTCCTAAAGCTTCCCCTGCACCTAAGACTTTTGCAGTTAAAAAAGAGGAACGCCCTATTGTTACACAAGAACCAGTAGGACCTTCAAAAATTCCAAAAAGAAAAGCTAATCTACAGGAACCCTGGCCTACAACAACCGTTAAATCCGAAGCTCCTGTTTTTATTAGTGAAGCTGCTCAAACTCTGCCTATTGATGAATCTGCCCCTCCTGGCAAGATCAGTACCCCTACTTTTGTGGAACAAGCCACTCAGACTCTACCTCAACCTACCACTTGCAATGATGGAACACAAACTCAACCATGGAATAAGTAGGTAATAATGAACAAATGGAAAAAGGAGTCTGCTATTACACAGGACAAAAGATTGCAGGAGCACAAACTACTTTGGATGAACCACATATATTCAAACTGGGAAGCTTTGGAGCAAACCTGCCAAGAATCTCGTGCCCATAATAAGCAGAATGAGGAGTTAAAAAGAAAATTTCTCCTGATGTTCGATTTGGTAGAAAAATTGTTGGCTGCTAAGAAACCATCCCCAAATTACTCTCTTTTCCTTACAAAATGACTTGCATTCTTTCAGATGAAAGCAATCAAAGATGGAAGACCCTATGCAGTGTTCAAACCAGAAGATTTTGTTCAAACTTTTGCAGAAGCCTCTACTACTGATCAACATCTACTATGTGAGTTATAGCTTCATAATGAAGCCATTCCTGAGAACATACATCTTAATCTTAATCCTCTTGTTGGTGATATCCAGATTCGGGCACTCGCCTCCTTCCCTGCTAACCAGATTACGTGGAAAAATGATTTTCTAGCTGCCAGACATAATGAAGATAACCGTCTACTTTGGATATGGCCAGAACCACAGAACGCTGCCACCTTTACTGCAGAATATTATCAATTTTTGAAGAAAACAGGGATGATTCAACATATGCGGCAACTACAGGCAACATTACTTCAGGATTGTCAACAGTTTATTAAAACCAAAGAGACTACTGCCCTAAAATCAAATAACGTGTTTTGTAAACAATATTCTAAGGAAAGGCAGGAGCACAATCCCTTTAGTCCTACCAATCTTGAGACAACAATCTTCCGGGTACCCAGTTACATCAAATGTGTCCAGCAATGCGTTGAAAATTGGATAGGTTATCAGTTCCATTTTCTCATTCTGTGGATGCCAACAAAGAAGTATCAGGCTCATCATAGGTTTCCCAAGAAGGTTGAAGCAGCAGCCTAACAAAGGCTACAATATGTTCAAGGATTCAGAGCCCCAACAGACAATACTTTGTACAACTACTGCTTAAGTAATTTGCACGCTCAGAGTCAGTATCCGGATTTAGATTCAGATTCAGATTGAAGTTGCCTGAGGACATGCAACCTTTTTAGTTGGGGGGGATGTTAGGACCCTATAATGTACCTTTTTGCTCATACTTTTTGCTATCATTACATCCTTTTCCCGCTCATATTTAATCCTACATTATCACCTTAATCTATTTTTCCAAAGGTATATAATGTTTCTTCTCTTTGCTATATGTTTAATTTGTTTTACATGTAATTTTACATTACTTTCATACTTAGCCATTAATCAGAAATATATAGTTTCTAAAACAGTTTGAAGACTGGAGTTAATATATTGTTGCTGCTTGAAGACCACGTTGCTGAAATAATTAAACAATACGCAAATCCCGTTGCTAAAACCGTCCGTAATTTGCGATGCTGAAACAATATTTCACATACAACAGTAATAAGAAAAGATAATTAAAGGAGCTGTTACACTGGCTGCAACAACTGTACCTCAAAGCCAACACCATTACAACCACTGCAACAACATTTTGCTACGGAATATCAAAATATCCTATTCTAGCATAGAAGATTAGATCAGACTAAGAATAGGATTTGTATGTACACATGTAATCTTATGCTTAATTGTATTAAGAGGATTCTTCTCTTTAAATAGAGTAGAAATCAACATTAGAGGGGGATTACAGAAGGCTTAGCTAGAAGGGAATTACAGAGAAGGAGAGTGTTCACTTTTGATATTGTAATTTGTTACATTGGACAGATGAATAAAAGATCATTTTGAGTATTTCTTCTTAGTTCCCTTTCATTTATCGGGAATCTTGTGAGAAGGAGAGGGCCCACCTTCCTCATAAGATTCACCCATTAGTTTCTGTAGTGTGTTAATTATTGTTTTTATTCGTGCCTTGTTAAAACTCTGTTTTGCTGAAACTCTATTTCAATTGATTGTTGTATCATTTTCATACAATTCATTCCTAGGTAATTGTTGATCATTTTGATTGGTAATTCTGTTTGCAGAATGAGTTTATGAAAGTGTGATAGTCAGAGACAGGTCCTGAAGATTCCTACTTTGGAGAATAGGGTCCTGTTCTCTGTTACATAATAGTTAGTCTTCTCTTTTGCAGTTTGTTGAAAGGTTCATTTTTCCTAGGTTGTTGTTTCTTAATATAATCCAGGATTCTTCTGATAATTATTTTCCTTTGAATCTTGAATTCTACAATAGAAAGATTGCTTTTATTGTAATTCAAAGTAGAACTTCAGTCTGTTCAAAGAAAGGTGTGATTAGTGTAACTTTTACTACAACTTTGGATTTCTTTTGAGATTGAGCATATACAGTGTGTGATTGCCTTTGAAATAAACAAACTTCCCCGGGTTGAAAATTTATGTAACACTTGATTGTTTTAATTAATAAACAATTATAGTGACCAACAAATCCAATTTGGAATTTTGTCTTCCATTTCTTCTTAGGATCTTCCTTCCAGTGGTTAAACTGTATTGAAGATAACCCGCTCTGATACCAATTGTTGATACTGAGAGGGGGGTGAATCAATATCAAGTACAATTTAAAACCTTTTTCAACTTAGACTTAAACCATTCAAATATATCCAATGAGAAATGAACAATAGTATACGAGTTACACCAATACACCATAATACACCATGCACAATATATGAGAAATAATCAATAGTTTATTGTTCAAGGGAAGTAATGACTTCCAAAGGTAGCTACAACTTCCAAATGTAAAGGGAGGGATAAACCTCCAAGAGGAAGATACAATCCTCCAATATCAAGAGAGATTTGAACTCTCCATCCTTTCCCCTTCTTTCCACCCAAGAATATATGAGAGATAATAAAACTTTACATTAAATCATCACCATCAACCAATCATTACGTAGAACCTGATAATGCTTCCTGAGACTTCTTCAATTTCTGCAATTCTTCAATTCTTGGAGTACTATGATCTTGTAGATAATATTACTCAATGTATTCTCTGAAACTCCTCCAATTTTCACTCCTTGAATCCTCCCAAAAAAGAGGTTATAGAAAGAATGGTAGACTTTATTCAATTCTGGTCTATTCAGAAGAGTGAACTTGCACAGAATGCCCCGCGCTCAATAATTAACATCTGATTCTAAAACTTGCACAAAAGAAACTATAGTCCGTACTATTTCCAATGGAAGTGGTCCCACTTCATTTGTATTCTTTATGAAGAATTTATGACTGTTTTACCCAGAACGCCTGTTTATTGACTAGCTTCAGGACTAGTCACAAACCCTATATTCCACAGAGTGTATCTCCATAATTATAGAGAATCAAGAGCTGAAATTTTTACCAGATGTACCTTGATATGTATTATCAATACCATATCGATTTCACCATCTGAATCGTTCTAGAAAAAAAGTTATAGCAAAAATAGTAAGATGACCTGAAAATAACATACCTTAGAACACATCACCAAAAGACTTCATCCTCCCTTGAAATCCGACCTTCTTTTACTTCTTATTTCCTCTAAAATTCAACTTGTATCAAAATGAATGTATAATGATGTTTATTTATACCATTTATGTCACTTCATTTTAACATTAGGGCCGACTTGACACTTTCTTATTTTGTAATTCTTTTCTTTAATTATCTTCAGGGCCTACATGTACTTTCTTCTTCAATTCACTTTGTCATCTTCAAAAATTCATTTCTCCTCAATCATGAGGATCCACGTGACGTGCCACATACCATCGAAAACAACATGATGTATACTATCCATTCATGGGTGTTGTATATGCATGTGCATTGTCCTTCATGTCCAAATACCTTTATCAATCTTGCGGTCCAAAACCCATGACTAGGGTTGACATCAATGACAATAACCAATCTTCCAACACTAATAACCAAATATAAAATAAATAATTAATTTAAATAATGTAAAATGACATAAATTAAAAATAATAAAGATTGAAGTATGATTTCATAAATGTTAGATCATAATTCTTACCTGAACCTGAGAACAAATCCAAAATTCATTCTCCTTCATTTAAAAATGTATCTATAAGTTAATTAATTAATTCCTATGGTTTTTGATAAATGTTAAACATATCTCCTTTCAAATCCTTTTCTTCATACGTTATCTTTTTAACCACAACATTGTAAACTGGTAAACTACTAGGCTTCCCTCCATCCTTTACATTGACAATAATAGAATTATAATAATCATCTTTTGTCCAGGTTGCAAGATGTATACTCTCAATATCATGTGTAAATAGTTCTCTATTGGATCTATGAATATCAGGCTTGTTCCTGTAACACAAATAAGTGCAAATTCAATTAACTTGTGAATTAATAAAATTGTTTTCTAATCTTAATCACTAAACATACACTTTCAATATCTTACCAAATAAGTTGCATTCTTGTATTTTATTTTCCCTTGAAGCTTGATTGTACTAATCCTTGTTGCGTGTCTAAATGAAAAACCATAAATCTTCAAAATGATGATGTTGTGACTTCCATAAATCCCATAACCACTTTATTGAAAGCTTGGTAAGTATAAGACTCAATATCATATCCCATGTTTTGGATATTATAACCATGAGGGATATCCACAATAACTAGGGAGTATTCTTTTTTAGGAATAATATTTGCAATTTGTTCACAATCACCTAATATCACTTTATATTGAACAACGTTGATCCCATTCCAAATGTAGTGATCAAGGGTGTCATCAAGTTCAACAGTTAAAACACGTCTCCTTCTTTCTCTTTCAAACTTGGCTTTTTGAATAAAAGTTTTGAAGGTTTAAGGTACTCCATCTACATTATTATTTGGCATGTTTAATGAAACAAACAAACATATAGTTATATATAGATATAGCTAATACAATAGAAATAAATTAATCTACAAACGAATAAAATGAATGTAATAAATCAACATACCTTTTTGAATGCAACAAAAAATTGTTTCAATACTGTTGTAGAGCTTGAATATGGATATGTGAGTTTAACATCATCCCAACTCTCTTCATTCAACATGTTAACCATTTCCTCTTGTATTCTCATATACACATTGTGACTAAATAAAATAAATAAATAATGTTATAATGATATATATAATACAATACTTAGAACATTGATATGTTAAACTGAAAAAAATAATTTTCTTGTCCTAACGTAAATAAAAATAACTCAACAAACTTACTTTTTAAATTCATCACACATTTCTTATGTTGAAAATTCACTCAACCTTACACATGATAATATATCTACGATAAATTTCCCATCCTTCACTCCTTGTATCATTCTCCAAGCTGTTATAGTCATATCTTCTGACAGATTCTTGATTTTAGGACATGTCTTACTTGTGTTACATATTAAGGGTTTAACCTTCTTAACTCTCTAATTTTTTATACCAATATTCTCCCATAGGATGAATATCTCATCTATCAAATCCCATACTTTTCCAGTTCTAAATCCCAATTTAAAATAACTATCCACAACTCTAAATACATCACTTCCTTTGCAATTTTTTCCTTTTTTATTTTAATCATCAATTGGGAAGCATATTTTCATACAACATTGCTTCCGAAAATTCACATCAACATTTGATCTCTCCCCACGACATATTTTAGAAAAATCATTATGAATAAACCTCACCCTTTGAATGAAAGTCATGGACATCTTGTACTCATTATTTGTGTTATGATCCCATGCCAATAATTTTTCTTCTGAATCTGATAAACCAACATAAATTATGCATTTGACTATCTCAAAAAGATGATTGTTGGGATATTCTTGCATCAATTCTCTTCTAGCCTCTGCAAAATGATTTCCTCCAATCACATAATATTTGTAGTGAAAACATTTTGATCTATCAAATTCATCCCTTCTAGTAACTTCCATTGGGTCAACAAGAACTAGGTAGTCAACCACATGTGCATATGGATTGTACCTAATCAATGCTTTCAAATTGTGAATATGCAAGTGATGTGGTTTTCTAATTTGATATTTTTATTGTCCTTCTGTGGGTTTATAAAGCTTCTTCACATTCAACCGAAATGTATGGCCATCATCAACTAATGTTTCTGTCCTCAATCTATTTCGAATGATGTTTTGTGTTGTTTTCATAATACCATCCTTTAGATCACCATCTGGTGTTATTATTTCTCTGCTACCTTTAGGAATTTCATTATAATATTCAGAGCTAATGATGGTTTGTTCATCATAAAAAACATTTGCTTTATTCCTCTTATAATTTAAATGGGTTTCATCTAAATCAACTATTTCTTCATAATCAATATGGATGAAATCATCTTCGACCATCACTCTTTTTCGTTTCTCTTGTTTATTCTTTTTGCAAGAATGAGTGATAACTTGATTGAGAGTAATCTCAACAAAATCTTCATTTGGAGTTTCCTCATCTTCAAATGTAACCTTTTTAGGATTTCTAGAATGCATACTTTTCTTTCTTCTTTCATGTTCTTGTTTATCTAGTCTTGCAGCTTCAATCTCTATTACTTTTTGTTTCTTTTTCCTTCCTTCTTGTGCCTTATCGATATGAAATACATTGGTGACTTCCATGGTATTTTTCTCTGTAGAGTAAATTCTCACTAATATACGTGGAATTCATTCAACAAAATCCTGTAAAAATAAAATATAACATTTACGTGTTAAATAAAATTAAAAAATTAACATGATACTAAAATTAATACAGGATACAAAAATAAAAATAAACAAACTTACATTTCCCTTCTCAGTGTCTTCAATAATAGATCAACATAATTCTATAAAACATTCAACCCTGTTATAATTGCTCAATTTCAAACAATATTTAATATTGTTATAAGTCTTGGCTTATTTCACGATTGCATAAACAATATTTGCGTATGGCACCAAACAGATATCTCGTAACAAGCGAAGTGGCTACTAATTTCCTTTCACATGTTCAAAATCGACACAATACAAATATAAATGTTCTCCATTGTTGCCTTGTTTGTCTTTAACAAACCAAGAATATTCCAGTTTTTTTTTACCTTCCACAAATTTCCTCTCTCTAACATTCTTCATTGCCCTTGACATGTCAGGTGTTTGACTTTGAACAAATGTTCTATCAATTTGTTGGCTAGCATTCATGGAGGTCGTAGTTGCAATTTTGTATGCCATTATTCAAGGTTGTGATCCAAATACATTCACATATATTTTTCTTTTCTGCCATTTTTTCTATATGAAAGAATAAAAAAATAAATTAGGTCTAGGAAATGTTTACATTATAATAAATTTAAAAAACATCATAGACCATAAAAATTAAACTGAAAAAAATTTAATTGTTTTTGACCCATGGGGTTACTGGGGTGATGCCAGGACCAAGGCTCGCTGCCCCCGCAGGGGGGGAACCCCCATAGGCCAAATCATGGTTCTGTGTTGAGGGACATCATGCCCACTACTCACCATTGGCCAAAATTATAATTTTTTTTTTATTAAAAAACAACAAAAACTATAACATTTTTATAAAAAGTATACCAATTATATTTTTATTTTTTCGAAAAATCCTAAGAATTTTGTTAAAATTTATTTGAAAAAGGTCTATTTTTTTAGAAAAGTTATGATTTTTTTACAAAAAATTAGAAAACATCTAAAAATTTTTAGGGTTTTTTATAATTTTCGCATGAAAAAATCTCACTTGATTAAAAAATGATCTTATAAATGTTTTTTTGGTAAATGGTAAGAATTTAAAAAATAACTAACCTCTGAAATGCTAGATTATACTCGAATGTCTTATTGATCTTTCTTCCTTGAAGATTGCTCCAATCGATTTAATGAATGCTGCCTAATATTTAACGCAATGTAAAAAGACAAAACAACATTGTGTATATATAACAAAGATGATATAAATTATTGTTAAGTGTAATGAATGTGGGATAAATAAAAAAGAAGAAGATTGTGTACATATATACCTAAAATTAAGCAGATCATCGCTAAGTTTAATGAATGTGGGATAAATAAAGAAACATGAAAAATATTGTAATTAACAAATAAATAATGAATCAATATAGTAAACGTTGTTTTTAATTTTGAAGGGAAAAGTTCATTCTGCAAGTTATAAGATTGTCATCTGGAGGGTGAGAATTTGTATAATTCTATGTGCTTATTGAAAAGTGATGGCTTCGTCAAATAAATAAGATTTTTATTTTTGAGACATCAACAAATTGTTCACATACCTCTTATTTTGGGACTAACAAATGTGATGTGAATGCTTGTAATGTAAATGAGGCATTGTATTTTTCATCTAGTCATAAGTTTGATCATAGTGCAAGTAATGTTATTCATCATGTTCCTTAGGAAAGTCCTAAATCAGAGGACTTTGAAGGCACCAATTGTTGTACTATGTTGTTATTGATGTCAAAGGGTTGATGTCAAGTA
Source organism: Picea engelmannii (assembly GCA_009831015.1). NCBI lineage: Eukaryota > Viridiplantae > Streptophyta > Pinopsida > Pinales > Pinaceae > Picea > Picea engelmannii. The sequence continues at coordinate 631,614 of ML783953.1, read as the reverse complement.
TTGTCATAGTGATGTGTTTGTATCATTGATATACTTATTATTGGTTATATGGTCATTGATGTAATTTTTGTCAAAGGGTTGATTCCAAGTGGTGTCATAATGATGTGTTGATATTAAAGGGAGTTGTATCATTGATGTCATGTCATGGTTGATAGGAAGAACCAAATGGATAAACTCCAAAGTGGTCCCCTTATGATGAAATCCCTCATGGGAAGAATCTCTTGGATAAAGTTCTCAAAGTGATCCCCTTATGGTGAAATCACTCATGGGAAGATACTTTGTGAAGTTCAAATTGTTAGGTGGTTGAGTAGCGTAGTAGTGCGGTTAGGGAACCCAAGATTGATTGAGGAATAATGTAATGAAGATCAATGAATTTGCAGGAGAAACTATTCTAGATGGATAGTATATGTCATGTTGTTTCTAGTGATATGTTAAACATCACATAACGCCTCACGGTTAGAGAGTTATGGCCATGTGAAGTTGGAGAACCCTCATGAGTTATCTAGAAGCCCCTAGAAGGTCAAAGAAGTCAAATTATTCTAGAATTTCCTAGAAGAAGTTGACCAATCAAAGTGGTTAGTCATTGGTTAAGTGGTTGCAACAAGAAAACAATTAAAAATAAATTAGTTGCAACTAGAAGTGGAGAGTTTACTATTTGTGGATAAAGTGGTTGTAAGTGGACAAAGTGGTTAGAAGTGGGATATCCCCAAAAGAAGGAAGTTGGGTAGATTGGTTAGAAGATAACCCCAAGAGGAAGCTACTTTGAGAAGTATAAATAAGAGAGCAATGGTGTCTTATGTGTATGATCTTTGAGCATATTGAATATCCATTTGTGAAAAGTTATTTGGGCAGGTATTATTGATAGAGAAAATTTGCGGTAGAAAAATCACGACAAATAAAGTGCGGCAGAAAAATGATGACAACACAACCACGACAAAAAAATCATGGCAAGAAAAATGCGACAATAGAATTGTGATAGCAAAACCACTGTAGTAGAATCGCAACAAAAAAACCACGACAACAGATTTGGCAATTGCATAAAGTTGGCAGTTCGACAACCAAATCATATTTTCATATTGAAATTGTTCCAGTGGTTGCATGGTATGGTATAGGTCTCGATGATTGCTACATGATTAAAGGTATGGTTTTGGCACATGGTCTTGTGTACGAGTTTATGGTATTTGGTTTATGGAGAGTATGGTGTATTACTAGAGGTATCTTGTTGGTTAACTTGATGATATTGTGCATATGGTTGAGAGTTGACTTGATGATTTATTTTTGTGAGTAGATCAGATTTGGATGACAAGATTGATGAGACAGGTTGAGGTGATAGGTTGTTGTGACAAGTTGTGTTGTGCATAGTTGATTCACTTGTATTGGTATATACTATTGGTATAGTTTGACAGATTGCTTTCTGTCTACAATTTAGGTCTTGTACTTGAGGACTCGATTCCTCTTCTCAGTTGGTGCGAAGATCTGTAGGATGGGTCTTGCAATGAGAGTTGGTGCTCATTTCAGTTGGTTCTGATAAACCCCAAGGATTGTAGTTCTTAATACAAAATAAACTTATACATATATCTGGTGTTCTTTGTGTTATTTATTGTGATGGTGCATAGTTTTAATGTACCCCAAATTTCATTAAAAAAAAATTTGTCCGGGAAAACTAAAGTCTATTAAACATAAAAAAATGTTCATGACAAAAGAAGGTAATCCATTATATATCTTATTCCAATATTTATGCACATAGAATTTTCACTCCATTGGATTATCCATCCTAACGTTTGAAGGAGATTTAAACCCAACCTATCTCCTACTGATATATTTCATCATAGCGTTGTTATTATATTTGAGTCATACATTTATTTGAATTGATGAATCAGTTGCTAGGACTGTCAAAGTCCATAGCATGATCACTAGGGTTCCATCAACCATGTTATCCATACCATAATAGGTAATAATCTATGTTATAAAACATGTGAGCGATATAATTCATAATCAACAAAAAGCTAGTGGACATAGTGTTGAACTAGGAGACATAACCTTCCAAGTTAAAAATCTGTGCACTAGGATTTATAACAACCCATAACATCATACCACTTACCATAGTGTAACAAACTATACTTACACAAGGTATTTGCGATCTGCATACAGTGATAATGTTGTAACCATATGCATATACTAACCTTACCCAACCGATCCATGATTATACATATACAACGCTGCATTTAAGAGGCTCGTAAATCATACTTGAGGTGGATGCCAGGTTGGTCTAAAACTAGGATGTTATAGCTATAGGAATTTATGTTAGGGCAGGTCCATTAATGGAGATATTACCTACCAGTACTCTCCAAACCTGACACTATAGAGAACTGCCCGTTATGGGCTTGCCACTTTAGATGGTTTCACATGGCAAGGTATGGGGTGGTGTACCCGTTTCTCTTCTCCACTACCGAGGGGATTGAGGTGCCATTACGCCCCTCGTAGTTGTGCCTTGTATCTCCTTTGCACATTGTTACTATGTGGTTTACTCCCTGTGACTGGTAGTGGTATTCAACTTTGTCGTGAATGGTAGAGTTGGTGCTCTGGAATGGTTTCCCACATGAACGATAAGTAACTGTTCTAAATATTGTGTCCTTCGTGCAATGTAATTTTTATGTAAAAAATGTTCTTTATGCAATGTATTGTTTACTCCAAAACGTTCTCTGTACAATGTATTATTTATGCCAAAACGTTCTCTATGCAATGCATTATTTGTTCCAAAATGTTCTTTGTGCAATGCATTCCTTATACAAGGCATTCTCTGTGCAATGTATTATTTATGCCAAAATTTTCTCTGTGCAATGCATTCCTTATAAGAGGCATTCTTTGTGCAATGTATTACTTATGCCAAATCGTTCTCTATGCAATGTATTATTTATGTCAAAAATTTCTCCGTCGGTGCACACATTCTCTGAGTAATGCCTTCTCTGTTTGGTACAATAATACATCCGTGAGGTTCAATATCACATACTTTATGATTTTATTTTGTCGTGAGAGTTGATATTGTATGATAAATTTCCCCTCCTTATGCATTTCACTCCAGGTTCCACCATGTTAAAGATTTTCATTTGTGAGTAAGTTTATCACTTGGTTTGATGGGGTTATTGTGTTTCTTTTACTGGCTATTAGTATTCAATCCCTAAATCCTTTGGGGCTCCTTCCTAGTTGACCTCTGTTCGAAATCATTGTTTCCAAATGATAAAACCTCCGCAAATTTCTCGTTTTGGTTTCAATTTTGTACAGAGGTCGTTACACCCGTGACTCTTGTCTGGAGGTTACGGTGTAAGGAAATAACCTTCAGTTATTGTGTAAGAAATATAGCCATCAATTTTAGAGTTCTATTGGGTAGACCCTATGTAACGTCATGGCCAAATAGACTTATACTTACATTCAGTCGTTCGACTGAGATCTTCGAAGCTTCGTACATTTGAAGGATTTGTTACAGATATCTATTAATTTGAACTCTATATGTGAAATTTATAATGATACTCTGTATTTTTTATATGGCATGGTAAAAATCCCTTGTTCGTTTCCAATAACAAAAATTCTCTTTTGTATGTTTTTACTGGTTATAAAATATCTCCGTTGAGAAGAAAAAACATGTCATGTCACCGTTAAAACACCCATGACCATTCAACAACGTCCTCTATTGTTCTCTATTTTTCAAATCCGTCTACCTAAACTTAGGAAATTCTCACATTTGACAACTCTGGTTTTAAAATCAAGGTATTCTTATTTTATTACAGACTAAAACCGATACTTGTATGCATTTCCTCATCACCTAGTGCAAGATGAGGCCAGAAATTTGAAGGGTTTTGAATATGTTTTTCGTAATTAAAATTCAACTTATAGATTTGATTATTACCCAGATCACATCCTTGCATCTCTGTAATTACTTCTTAAATTCATACTTTCTTGCCGCAAGTACCATCCTTGTCGAAATCTCCATCTATGTATTATGAAAGACAATTCTTGTTTTAATTATTAGCCTCACCACAATATTTGGCCCTCCGTATGGGGTTTTGGAAATTTCTTCGAAGTAACTTACGAAATTATTAAATCCCTTCTCTTGATTACAGTCTGTGTTTCTTTTGTATACCTTCTCTCTGAATTTTTATAAACTACAGGATATCAAGCTACAAAACTTAATTAAAAGTTTATTTCATTCTTATTACTTTCACAAATAAATTAATTTCTTATGTATGTCAATTGACAATGGATCTGTTTGTCTTGTGAGGGAACCCATCAGGTGAATTACGCACCCACTCCCCTTCCTGGTACTTTGTTCAATTGTTTCACAAGGCAACGAGGATACTCCGATATGAAATCGGGATCCAAGATAAGTATACTTTGACTATTTTGTTTATCTCATTATTTAATGGTTTGTACATTAGTAAGTTACTAACACTGTCGTATGGATCTTTTACAGGTTGAAGGAAAGGATAATTCACTTGGTGAAGTAATCGACCTGTCCAAAAAAGGTATTTAGGTTCCATATCTCTGCCACCAGTCCATGCACACACTCACAAACAATTTTATGTAGTTTTTACATCTTCATTTAGACTAGCTAAGGAGTTCTTGGGTCTATGGAAAACCCACATTGTAACATGTTGGT
>ML783953.1:573426-609052 GCA_009831015.1 Picea engelmannii | reverse complement strand
CAAGTAATATACCAACACTACATGTATTTTTACATAGTAGCAAGCCACAAACTAAAATGGCTATACAATCCACTTAAACAGATTCTGCTTATAAGTATAGAAATTTAAAGCATGGCATCAACTGTATAACATAAAAAATATAACATCAATAATATAAAATCAACAATTCGAATACATAGTTGAGATACATATCTGAAATTGATGCCGAGAAAACAAATGGAACAACCACGTTCCACCCAACCGTAGAAATAGAACAATCATGATCACTTGTCTTGATCACCCCCTAGCCTGAACATGACTCCATAAAGGCAAATTGAATCACACTCCTTATCCACTGTCACCTTTAGTAGTCAGAAAATGATTCGCCTCACACCAGATGTGCTTATAACAACAAAGCAGTTCTCAATCCCAACATACTAAGCAACGTCCTACCTCCCACATATTTTGTATTTATCTTGTGCCTAGGTCTTTCCATTCCTTTCCCTCCTTGGGGAAATTCACATCTTTACAAATCCCTAAGGTTTAGGGGTTGATAGTGACAAAATTAAACTTCTTCCACTTGTAAAAATCAGCTCCGAGTTAACTCAAACCTATTCCCCACTCATGGAGTCATAGTCAACTATTTTTAACTTGACTGTTCCATTTGTCTTCCAATATTTAATTTATTAAAAAATTTGTCTCATACATGTGTCCATCAAAAGAGGACAGTTGGACAAGTCAAACCTTTTCCCAACATTCATAAAATAATACTTACAAAATCCAAAATCCAAAATCCAAAATTCATATTTTCCATAAATGGACATTTATTTCTAAATTCGAATTTTCCATAAATGGAAATCTATTTCTAAATTTAACTTGGAATTTAATTTCCAATAATTCGAGGATATCACAATAGTTATTTATTGTTAATATATGTTATTGGGATATGTTTACATGAAAGAAACTAAGTGTGAATATAAGTAATGAGTAATGATGTTGTGAATAGTGATGGCTACCTAAAGTTTTGTAAGAATTTGTAAAAAGAGCCTCACACTGATTCAACCCCCCCTCTTAGTGTGGTCAGTGTGTCCAACAATTTGTATTAGATCAGTGCTTCAATATAATCCTTACAATATTGAAGGAGATCCATGGACACACAAATAGAAGAAGGTTTTGTAGAATCAACTAACAATTATCTTATAGATGAAGAAGAATATTTGTTGAAACTCAAAAATAAAATTTTAGATTTCTTTGAAGCATAAGTTGTTATTTGTTCTGATTTTGATCTTGTTGAATACATTAGGGAAGCCCTAGAAAATTATCAAAGCCATACCATGACACTAAAGAAAATACTCATGAAACAATAAGAAGATATCAAGAGACTAAAGACTCAAGTAACTGAAAAAGAAGAATCATGCTATAAGTTGGAAGCAAAAGTTGTTGATCTCAGAAGGAAAGAAAATAAGTAAAAAAGGTTCATGAACAACTCAACAATGTTGGACGAAATCTTGGATTGTCAAAGATCACCTAATGATAAATATGGTCTTGGATACGACAAGGAAGAAACACAATATGAAGCTAGCACATCTAAGAAGCATGATGCATGTCCTTCATTGTCAAAAGGTGAAAGAAAAGTTGCAAGTCAAGCATATACACAAGCCAATGAAACTTTCAGAGGAATAGAGCAAGGAAGACACCAAGAAACCATCCCTACACCTCAAATCAAATTTATAAGAGAGACAACTTCAAGGTGGACACCAAAGCAAAGGTATGAATTTTTTTTTCATGGTCACTACTTCTCATGTAATGAATATGGTCACAAAGCTTTGGATTGCAGACATTATGCAAGGAAATATGTTTAAAGGTTCTATAACACCCTAAGATGTTGGGGATGTAATCACGTGGAACACATTTCTTCTCATTGTCACACCATGAGATGTTACATCTATAGTGGGTTCGACCACAAAACTCAGTATTGCTGGAATATAAGAAGACAATCCACGAGGAATGCTTCATATGAAATGGAAGAAGATCATGGAAGAGAGACAATGTTGAAAGGATGGAAGTTGAAAGAAAAATTACTCAAAGCACATGACACTCTCATAAGTGGATGAAGAATACTGAAAAACCATACATGAATGAAGGAATAAATAATCAAGAAATATTCACTCTTTCTAAAGAATACACTGGCTCATGTGGGAGAAGTTGTGTACATATGCGATGTGACCTATAGAAAGGTTGCGTACATATGCGAGCTATATGTGGAATATGCCACATACCTATGGAAAAAGCCTCAAGAAGAGGAGTGTATAGATGAGTTGTAGCATGGTTTTATGGTATAACTCTGTTTTGCAGGGTCTGACATGGTTTGTTGCAGATTTTAATGATTATATGCTTGCATGTGTGTTTGATGAATGTATGGTGATAATATGTGGTTGAGTATTGGAGAATATGCTTGATGCATTTATTAGATGCATGGTACTAACCCTAGAGTGTCGATTGAGGCATTTTTCATTAAGGAACAATGCTGGTTATGTTATGTATTATCTCAATGAAGTTAAGGAATGTTGTTTATGGGACATATCATGTTGATGTGGTGATAGCTAGAGTAATATCATTGATCTATTGAGGGACACTCTTAGTACATGTTTATAGGTAATATTGGTTGTTTAGTACTTGCTGTAGTGAATGGTTTTTGAGGAAGATTTGTCATGGTACATGACTGGTACATATGCGAGCTCTGCTTATGATGTATTGTTAGAGACGTATTTGTTGGATGTCTTGGTGCATGCATTTGGCATTTAGTTGAGCTACATATTGGGACATGTAGTTGATCAGTTGATGAGGTGATGTTATACATCATTGATGAGTCATAGCTTGATCTGCAGTTGATGCATGATTGGTACAGAATTGGTTGTTTGTTAGAGGGACTTGCTAGTATTATCACTAGCACGTGGTTTATGGTTGATATGGAATACATGTATGGGAAAACATCTTAATTGTGGTTCATCTTGTTGAGGTTTGGTGCATGGTTGATGCACTTGATTTGATACATGATGTATGGGATGATATAGTTGAGACACTTTTTATGATGCTTGGTTGATATATTGATGGTTGAGATTCATGGTTGTGGCACTTGGTTCATGGTAGAGGAATATTGTGAGTGATATGACACTTGTTTGAGGAACATGGTTGGCATGTTGGTAGAGACATATGGTTGGTACCCAATTGGTACATGTTCTTGGCATATGGTTGACACACTCCATTGATGGCATCTTATGGTATATTGTATGGTATTGATGTACATGGTTGATATACATGGGTGTTGTGCATGGTTGGGACACAATTTGGCACATGATGTACATGGTTGATGTTTTGTTCATGATTCTCTATTCATTGTTGACATATCCTTTGCTTCATGATGTATGGTATGGCACGCATTTAATGCATGGAAAGGTACACATATCATCATAGGAAGAGAATATCATTCTTGAGAAGTTGATCTATGTTCCGGTTGAGTAGTAGCATTTGCAGAAGAAGAAAATTGCAGTGGTAGCATATTGTTCATCTTCCAGAGAAGATAAGGGGAGACATACCCACAGGGGGAGTTATTCTTCTTCCCATGATTGGTTGCAATAGCATTATTCTAGGAGTAGAGATGATTGAAATCCATTCCATCAACATTGCATCAGAGTGATATCCCTTGTCCAAAGGGGGAGTGATTATTTAGAGGAAGATCAAATTGATACAAACAGGGGGAACAACCCCAAGGAGAGAACTACCCTTTTCCATTTATGTCAAAGGGGGAGAGATATTCACATTGATGTGGCGAGATGAAAATTGATGAGGAGCGTTGTTCACATAGGGAGCATGCACATTTCCATGTCTAAGTGTTGCCATCAATGATTGGTGTTGACATTAATGTTGGTGTTTCCATCAATGCCAAAGGGGGAGATTGTTGTACTATGTTGTCATTGATGTCAAAGGGTTGATGTCGATCATTTTCATAGTGATGTGCTTGTAAAATTGATATATTAATTATTGATTATATGGTTATTGATGTAATTGTTTTCAAAGGGTTGATGTCAAGTGGTGTCATAATGATGTGTTGATATTAAAGGGAGTTGTATCATTGATTTCATGTCATGGTTGATGGGAAGAAAGAAATGGATAAAATCCAGAGTGGTCCCCTTATGGTGAATTACCTCATGGGGAGACACTCTTCAATAAAGTTCTCAAAGTGGTCCCCTTATGGTGAAATCCCTCACGGGAATACGCTTTGTGAAGTCCAAATGGTTAGGTGGTTGAGTATCGCAATATTGTGGTTAGAAAACCCAATTTTGATTGAGGAATAATGTAATGAATATCAATGAATTTGTAGGAGAAACTATTCCATATGGATAGTATATGTCATGTTGTTTACGGTGATATGTGGAACGCCACATAAATCCTCACGGTCAGTGTGTTATGGCCATGTGAAGTTGGAGAGCCCTCATGAGTTATATAGAAGCCCCTAGAAGGTAAAATAAGTCAAGAAGGTCAAAGAAGTCAAATTATTCTAGAAGCTCCTAGAAGAAGTTGACCAATCAAAGTGGTTAGTCATTGGTTAAGTGGTTGCAGCAAAAAAAGAATTAAAAATAAATTAGTTGCAACTACAAGTAGAGAGTTTACTATTTGTGGATAAAGTGGTTGTAAGTGGAAAAAGTGGGTTAGCCCCAAAAGATGAAACTTGGCTAAGTTGGTTAGAAGGTAACACCAAGAGGAAGATACTTGGATAAGTATAAATAAGAGAGAAAGGGTCTCTTATGTGTATGATATTTGAGGATATTGAAGATCCATTTGTTAAATTTTATTTGGGCAGGTATTATTGATATATGAAATTTGCGGTAGAAAAAGTGCAACAGAAAAATCGCGGAAACAAATTGCGGTAGAAGAATCGCGACAACAGAATCATAGTAGAAAAACCATGGTATCAAAATCGCGACAGAAGAATTGCGATAACACAATCATGGAAAAAAAATCGCGGTAGAAAAATCGCGACAACAAAACCATGGCAGCTGCAAAAAGTTGGCAGTTCAGTAACCACATCAGATTTGCATATTGGTAATGTTCCATTTGTTGCGTGGTATGATATATGAATTGATGATTGCTACATGATTAAATGTGTGGTTTTGGCACATGGTCTTATGTAAGGGTTTATGGTATTTTGTTTATGGAGGGTATGGTGTATTTATAGAGGTATCTTGTTGGTTAACTTGGTGATATTGTGCATATGATTGAGAGTTGACTTGATGATTGATATTTGTGAGTAGATCAAATTTGGATAATGAGATTGATGAGACGCATTGAGGTGATAGGTTGTTGTGATAGGTTGTGTGGTGCATAGTTGATGCACTTGTCTTGGTATAGATTGTTGGTACATTTTGACAGATTTCTTTCTGTCTACAAGCTGGGCCTTGTACTTGAGGATTGTATTCCTCTTCTCAGTTGGTGTTGAGATCTGTAGGTTGTGTCTTGCAATGAGAGTTGGTGCTCTCTTTGAGTTGGTTCTCATTTCACTTGGTGTTGATAAAAACCAAGGATTATAGTCTGTAATACAAAATAAACCTATACATATATCTGATGTTCTTTCTGTTCTTTATTGTCATGGTGTGTAGTTATTTATTGTTAACATATGTCATTGAGATATGTTTACATGCAAGAAACTAAGTGCGAATATAAGTAATGAGTAATGACGTTGTGAATGATGATGGCTAATTAAATTTTTGTAAGAAGTTGTAAAAAGAGCCTCACACTGATTCACACCCCCCCTCCCCCCTCTCAGTGTGGTTGGTGTGTCCAACACCAATGATAAATAAGAGGAATATGATGGTGATCAATCTGTTTAGTAGTTTAATAATATTAAAAATAATCAAAATGTAGGTCGAAGTGGAGACTATGATTACAATTTAAATGATTGGGATGATAATTTTCCTCTAAGTGAGGATTTCCAAGGTACTGATGAAGATTTTCCTCCAAGTGAGGATTTCCAAGGAACTAATGAGGATGATGAATAATTTTCCTCAAGTGGGGAATTTTAAAGGTAGTGAATATGATTATGCCAATTATGGTCACTCTTTCATGAGTGGGGAATTTAAAGGCAACAATGTTGGTGATGATGATTTTTCTCCAAGTGAGGATTTTCAAGGCACTAATGAGGATGGTGAAGATTTTCCTCCAAGTGATGATTTTCAAGGAACTAACGAGAATGATAAATAATTTCCCTCAAGTGGGGATTTTAAAATTAGTGAAGATGATTATGCCAATGGTGGATATTCTTTAGGATGATTATGCCAATGGTGGATTTTAAAGTCAGCAATGTTGAGGATGATGATTTCCTCAAAGTGAGGATTTTCAAGGTACTAATGAGGATGATGAAGATTTTACTCCAAGTGAGTATTTTCGAGGTAGTAATGAGGATGATGAAGAATTTCCCTCAAGTGGGGATTTTAAAAGAAGTGAAGATGATTATGCCAATGGTGGACACTCTTTCCTGAGTGGGGAATTTAAAGGTAACAATTTTGATAATGATGATTTTCCTCTAAGTGAGTATTTTCAAGGTACCAATGACGATTTTCCTCCAAGCTAATATTTTGAAGGCACTAAGTAGGATGATGAATAATTTCCCTCGAGTGGGTATTTTAAAAGCAATGAAGATGATTATGCCAATGGTGGACACTCTTTCCCAAGTGGGGAATTTAAAGGTAACAATGTTGATGATGATTTTCCTCCAAGTGAGGATTTTGAAGGTACCATTGACTATGATGGAAATTTTTCTCCAAGTGAGAATTTGAAAGGAACTCATGAAGATGATGAAGAATTTACCTCAAGTGGGAATTTTAAAAGTAGTGAAGATGATTATGTCGATGGTGGACAATTTTTTCCAGGTGGGCAATTTAAAGGAACTAATGGTGATGATGATGTTTTTCCTCCAAGCGAATGTTTTAGAGTCACTGATGATGGTTTTGTTTATGATGAAGACATCATTGTTAGAGAAGAGTTTAATGGCATTGATAGTATTAAGGGTGATGATGATTTTCCTTCAAGTGAATATTTTCATGGAAGATCCAATGACATTGGTGAGGATGGTAATCATTTTTCTAGTGAGTTTGATATTCCTCTTATCAACAAGATTATTAATTAAGATGATGATGGACCTAGAAATGAAGATAATGTTCTCAATCATTCAGGTGCAAAAAATCAAGGTGATCAACATTCTCTTGTACGGTCTATTGACAATGTTTTTCTTGAAATTCCTTCTAGTGACGAGGAAATTCCTTCTAGTGAGAATGATGAAATACTAGATACATTTAAAAGAAACATTGTGTCGAAGACCAGGACTAGAAATTTTTATATCAATCCAAATAATTCTAGTTATACAAGGTCTAGGAAAGAATTTCTCACTAAATCAATTTCCATAAGCGATTTGATTTCAAGTGAATGTTGTCAAAATAATTGTTTGAAAAGCATGGAGTACATGTATTCCTTGAATAAAAGAAAGACATACTTGTCAATGAATAAGATCATGAAACATTCATATTTAATGTGGTGCCTGATATCCACCAAGAAAATATATGATTATTGTTGTGGGAATCTTTTACTTTACAGAAAGGATTTCAAAAAAATTCACTCAATTGGTAATCTTCGTCTATCAAGAATCAAAACAAGGTTGGAAAAAGATCCTTCATTTTATTCAAAGGTACATCATGGAAAAGAGATTGAGCCATTAAAAAACACTACATTGTCATGGATGTGTTACTTCTTTTCCAAACATGGAGAGTTTATTCCAAATAGAGACACAATACATATTCCAAATAATTTCTCAAGGAGGGAAATCTACAACTTTGTAACATCCTACTCTTGCGCACACTGAGTGAACTTATTCTTTGAGGAAACTTGTGTGCAAGTGATCTGGGTTATTATACTGTTGGCCATTTTGATTATGATTATAGGATATTATGGATTTGATGATATGTTATTTTGTTGCATTTACATAGACAGGTTCTATTGTCTGGGTTCTCCTAAGTGTGCAGGACTTTGGACATTGAGGATGTAGAGGCATCGATGAAATCCCTTGGACTCCGGATCGAGTCAGGGAGTGGAATGTTGGGTTTGAATGTTGTTGATGTGACATATGTACATATGATTAGATGTTATGATGATTTATTATTATTGCTGACATGATTCATTGATGGATGCAGGTTGAAAATAGCTTGCCGATCAGACTCACATTTGGAGTAGAGGGGTCACGTACGACAAACTGAGACATTAAGGGAGAGGTGTGGAAGCAGCCCCACCACAACCTACTAGCACTCCCACCATGGCTCTAACTATAGGTTAATGATTACCTAGTTCGAGAAGACCCACAATGCCTTGAGGGAAGACTGTGACAGTTTATTACAATGATTCTAAGGGGCACACAATAAGGTAGGGGCCTTATTCCTCAGAGGCACTTAGTCTCCCACAAGGTCACCTGGTGGAGTATTGACTCCAGTGGTTTGATGTCTACCAAATTTAGTCAAGAGATGGGTGGCACCCTTAGAGCATGTGGTGCATATTGAAGGGTACGTCGCATAAAGAAAATGGAAAGAGGCATGTGTAACCCTTGGAGCATGTAGTGCATCTATAAGGGCATGTTTTTGGCACAGAGGCAAACCCAAGGTTTATCTCCAAGAGAAAACCAAAAATTCCTAGCTACTGGCCTTTTGGAAACACCTGCGAAGTAGATGCAGTCTCACCTGGAGTAGCTATGAGGGGGTTGCAGGACAAATATGTCTACAACTAGGGGAATATCAAGTGGGTCTACTACAACAACAACACATCATGCATCTATCATTCAACAAGCTAGATCTATCCTTCACAACTATAGATCTAATCTAATACAATAAGGTAGGTAACAATATAACAACGACATAGATCAAAGAATCAATCACACACACAACAAGAGATGTACATGGTTCACCCTCTCTCTAGGGATATGTCCATAGAACTATGCTTATGATTCATTAAGGCAAAGCATATAGTTCTTATCTATACTCTCAGCTAGAATATCCTCTTTCTTCTCTCTCTTTCTCTCCCCTTCCTATGCACCCAGTTGCAGGACTTGACCTTCACACATAGCATAAGGTCTTACAATACCAGAAGGATTCCTCTCTCTCAACACTTCTCTCTCTCAATACAATGATCCCTCACACAATACTATAGCTAGATCAACAACAATATTGTAGTGTAGAATTACCAACCCAACCTAGTCCCTTTAGACCTCTATTTATACATTACAACACCTCACTGATAGCCTTAGGACGAAACCTAGGTGCCAAAAACCTAAATACCAAAACCCTAGGTGTCTAAAACACTAGGTCAACTTGACCCACTTTGTCCGAGCTTCATCGACTTATCTTTCCTTCCTTCTTGTGCGGTGATCCAAAGCATCCAACAATGGATTTTTCTACTTGCTAAGTTGTCCTCGATCCCTCTTCCTTTCTGATCTGTCAACCTTGGTCTTCTCATCCAATGGATTTCTTTTCCCTACTTCACTCCATCTTATTTTCTCTTTTGCTCACTTCGACCCAGTGACAGTCACTGTGTCTTTCGCGAAGTTCTCTTTTCACCTTTTATTCCTTGTTCTTCTCTTTCTTCCATAACCAAGGGCCAACAGGCCCCCAACACTCACCTGTGACTCATCCTGAGGCACTTCGGATATGATCCTTCTCTGTTACTTCAACTTTGGGTTGCGTAGTGCAGTCTTTGCTTTCTGCTCTATGCCTCCATCACATCCTTGTGAAGACTATCTTTTCTGTGTCTGGTACCCAGTTTCAACTGCACCTGGTACCTATACCATTTTCCTCATGCTTTTACTGAGTGCTGCGAGGAAGCTGGTTGTCATAGTACAATTTTAGCCGACTCCCATTCACCAATCCTTCCTTCCACTCTCTATTCAATGTCTTTAGCTGCACAACTCCTCCTTCTGTAACATAGGTGATCTCATATGGTCCAAGCCAATGCATTATGAACTTCCCTAGGTGTTTTATAAACTTACTGTCATACACAAGTACTAAATCACCTTGTTTGAATGCCTTCTTCTTGATGTGCCTATCATGATATGCCTTCTCTCGTTCCTTCTAAACCTGTTGGTGGAATCCTGCAATGAATCTGTCTTCTTCTAGTTCAACCAATTGTGAAAGCCTCTCGCGAAAATCTCTAGTATCATCCATGTCTTTAAACGCAACAATCCTTAAGCTTGGTACCAAGTATTCCATCAGGACAACAACTTCAAGACCATAAACCAATTTGAAAGGGGTCTGCATTGTTGATTTCTTGCAAGTGGTTCTATAGGCCCATAGTACTGTAGGAACTCTTAAATCCCAATCATCCCTATTCACACTCCAAATTTTTGTTAATGTTGTCTCCAATATCTTGTTTAATGCTTCAATTGTCCCATTTGCTTGTGGATGGTAAGGTGTAATCTTCTGATGGTGGACTGCAAATTATTCAGTCAGGGATTCAACTGTCTTATTGATGATGTGTGTGCCTTGATCACTCATAAGGATCTTGGGGGATACAAACCTGGTTATTATGTCATCAAATATAAATTGTGCAGCTGTAGTTGCACTACAGTCCTTGACTGCTTTGGCTTCGACCTATCTGGTTAAGTATTTTGTCGCAGTAATGATGTACCTTTCTCCTGTGCGCTTCCCTGATGCGTTTATGGGTCCCACGAAGTCAATGGCCCATTTTTCAAATGCTTGTAGGGTCATCTGTGGTGCTAATGGAATTTTATCTCTTCTGGATGGTTTTCCAACTCTCTGGCATACATCGCAGGCTCTGGCATAATCTTTAGCATCTTTGTGTAAGGTAGGCCACCAAAGGCCAGCTCTCAGAATCTTTTGTAGAGTTGCTCTTCCTGCATAGTTTCCTCCCGTGATACCTTCATGAGATTCTACAAGGATCAATGGTTGTTCTTCCTCTATAACGCATCTTTTCAGTATCTCATCAGGTCCCATCTTGTATAGTTGTCCCACTATGAGTGAAAATTCTACAATGTGCACCACTAGCTGTTTCTTCTGGGGAATTGTAAACTCAATAGGTTCCATTCCTATTGACAGTAACTAGACGATGTCTGTGAAGTGGTCATCAATATTTCTAATGGCGAGTAGTTGTGCATCCGATAGTGTATCCTCCAAACTGGTGGGTTCTTCTCCATGTTCCAACCTCGATAAGTGGTCAGGGCCCTTGTTCATTCTTCCTGGCTTAACTATGATTTCAAAATCATATTATTGAAACAGTAGAAGACATATGCATATTCGCCTCCCCAACATTGGATTGTTGACTAGGTATTTCAGCGCGGAGTGATCTATAAACATTTTGAAGTGGCCTCCCAACAAGTAGTGGCAGAATTTTTGCGGTGCGTACACCATGGCTAATCCTTCTCTTTCTGTAGTGGTGTAGTTTATCTCAGCTGTAGATAGCTTCCTGCTAGAAAAATATAACGGATGGTCGATATCCCCTTCTTCTGGTTGTGCCAGTACTACTCCCAGTGCAATAGAAGATGCATCGACATGCACATGAAAATATTTTCTCCAATCTGGAAAAACCAGAATGGGCATAGTGACCATCTTTTGTTTCAGCGTGTTGAAGCTTTGTTGGCATTCGTTTGTCTAGCCAAATTGAAAATTCTTCTTCAACAACTTCTCCATCAGTGCTGTGATTTGGGAATAACCTTTAATGAATTTCCTATAATATCTAGTATGTCCTAGCGCAGTGCGTAGTTGTTTGATTGAAGTAGGAGGTAGAAAATCAACTATAATTGCAATTTTAGATGGATCAACCAACAATCCCTGCTTGCATACAATATGGCCTAATAACACTCCAAATGGTGAGAAGAAGATGCACTTCTTCAGATTCAAAGCAATTTGACACTGCCTGCATTTATCCAACATTAGCCTTAGACATTCAATATGATTTTTCAACAAACTAAACACAGTCCAGTCATCAAAATATGCTTTTAAAAATTTATGAAAAAATTCTTTGAACGCTTCGACCACCATGCTAGAAAAGATGGTTGGGCCATTCTTCAGTCCAAATGGCATCACTGTATATTGGTAGGATCCCCATTATGTGGCAAACGTGGTATTGTGGCGGTCCTCCTTAGCAATTTGGATCTGATGGTATCCTGAAAATCCATCTGTAAAAGAATATACCTCCTGGCCTCCCACGTTGTCTAATACTTCATCAGTGAATGGTGTAGGGAAAGGGTCATGCAAACAGGTATCATTCAACTTTCTGAGGTCCACACATATCCTGATTTCTCCTGTCTTCTTGTCTTGCATGACCATAAGGCTAATCCACTTCGACTCTTCAACAGGTTCAATAATCCCTGCTTCCAACATTCTGTCGAGCTCAATCTTCACTTTTTCCTTGTATTTCGAGTTCAATCTATAGGGTCTTTTCTTGACTGGCTTCACACCTGGTTTCAAAGGGATCCTCATTTCTCCCATAGGACCTTTGATACCCTTCATATTAGTGAAATTGGTCAGAAAAAAGTCCTGATACTTGTGAAGTTACTCTGTAATCTTGTCAATGGTAGCAACATCCCAATAATATCCAAAATTGGCAAGCTTCGATGTCTCCTCTGTCCCAATGTTGAATTTTTTAATCTTGATTGGTTGACCAATAAATGGTATCTCAACTCTCGGTCCTTCCACATTTCTTTAGCCTTCTGTTTCTTCAATTTTCACCTTCCCGGGATCATCATCATCATCGACATTGATGTTATAGTAGCTCTGCAATTTCCGGAGAGGCGCAGTCCATTCGTCCTCTTCTTATTCCATAGGGAGGCTAGATGTCTCCTCGAATACCTTCTTTCTCACAATCTGTAACACTTGGTCTACTGAAGGATATTTACTTTCAAATAAAAATTGGTTACAAAATTCTGGATCATACCTTCTCAATATGTAGTGACAAGGCACAACTTCGCTTGAAGGTACCAGTTGATGGGGGTCGTGTCTAGCGTGTTGATGAATCTATGCACCCATTGTTCTCACAGAATGCCACTCCAGGCCTCTTCGCAGCTTCACACATGGCCTTTTGGGAAACTTTGACCAGTGTACCTTACTTCGCAACTTACTTCTTGTGCTGAGAATCATGCTCTCATTAAAGTTCAACATTGTGTCCAGTCTGTAATATTGCTTTTATGTGTCCCCCACCATATTGCTAGTGTACCTTTCAGGGCCTCATCCATTGCCAACAATCTCTGTTGTGTTGGTACATTTGCTTCAAATTCTGATAGGAAGGCTTCTAAGGGATTCAGACCATCAAATGTGGGTAAGCTGCTTACTATTGTGCCTATCCAACGAACCTCTCTGGTTAATTTAGCACATATTCTGGTAGATACTTCATACATCTAGTTCTTCTAGTTCTACAATGCTTCTTGTGAATATGACGAACATGCGCTGTCACTTTTCCAGCTTAGATTCCCATCGGCTGTAGGGTTGATGTAATCTTGTTGTCTGTCTATTAGTTTAAATATTTTTCCAATTCATATGTGTGATCTTATTCTCTAATGGGATCTGTGTATCATGGGGCTTCATCTGGATCTAAGGGTGAAATGAACCTAAGGCCATATCTTTCAAATGTCATACGTCTTTTCTTCAAATCAACAACAGTGTAATTGTTGAAGGCCTAATCAATTCCTAGCAATGTAGGGTAAGGGCAGCTGTCATCAACAATTTCAATTACCTCAAAATATGCAAAGGTTATAACTCCATCGATGTCCACAAGGACATGCTCCAATCATCCGAATGGGGTGATAGCTTGTTGATTATCCATCCTAAGTCTGATAGGGGAATTGATCAATCTCAGTTTTCCCATTAGTTCCCAAGTTTGCTTCATCATGACATTGACCTTCGACCCTAAGTCGAGGACCACATAGTCTATATCATACTCTCCTATTTGAGCATTCAAATGTAATTCTTTATTTGTCCTTCTCTTCTTACCAATTTTGTGTACTTCCCTGTTCAGTAAAGGGTATATCTTCCCTAGCTCATACTACCTGATTAAGTTCTGTAGTTCTTGCACAACGTTATCATCTTGAATTAACTTAATACAAGTGTATAAAAATTCAATGAGCATACTAACCTCTTTTCCTCCTTTTGGTGAAGTCGACTGATCAAATTCCAGAGGCATCCCATATTCTCTGATTTTTGGTCATGTTTTGGAGGAAGAAACTTGATCTGCTTTGAACTCTTGCCTTGCTTCCTCAAAGATTTGTCTTTCTTTCTTCGCATCAAAATGTTGGGTCTTCTCTGCAGCTTTCCTAATGCCTAAGTGTTGCGCCTCTTTTGTCACCTAAATGAGAAAAACATAGGTGCTTACAATCTTAGTTGGGTTAGCTAAGAAAGAAAATAGTAAAGGAAAGGGTTATAAGAATAAATCATAAAAGACTAAGCTAAGAATTAAACTAGGAATGATAAAAACAATTAAACTATGGTGCATATGGACATAAGAACAAGAAACAAACAATACTCATGTCACCAATGGAAAGGATTGTATTAGTGAAAAGAAAACACCAAAGAGAAAGGGGGACTTTGGGTCCCTTCTTCCTCCAAGGGAGGGCTCTTGGACCCCCAATATTGAGCTCTTCTTACAACTTGAAAACTTGAAAGAAATGGTGAAATAATCCCAAGCTAATCCACTCAAAAGGTGATGTGAATTGCTCAAATGGAATGGTTCTAGCATGCTCTTGATGAGAAAAGAGAATTCCCCAAGAGAATAGAAGCAACATAACCTTGCAAATGAATTCCTTGAAGATGTAGTGCACCCATGGCCTTGTTTTATAGCACCTCTTTGAGGTATTATGTAACATGCTTTTAGTGTGAACAAGGGGCTATTTAGGGAACCTTTAGGTCCTTAACCAGCCACCCAACCGGATCCAGCAGAGATTTGGATGTCAAATCGACTTGGAAGCTGAACCAGAAGTGGATGGGAGGACGACCAACATCATAAATGCACCGTTCTTAGGTGTGCGCGGATTTTAGAGTCCACAGTCGCACAATGTGCACATGTGCACTTTTCCTGCGTTTCTTTATGGCGCATGTGTGTGCACTGCCTATATAGTCATAGCGCATCTTGATTTGATAACTGGTTGTATAGTTTTGGACCCTTTGGAAATGATTTTTTGGTAATTTTGGTCCACGGGTGAACTTAATAGCTGTTTGAAGATGCTAGATTCATGTAACCATTTGCAGACTAAATTTTAGTGATAACATATGCCTCCTGATGGATGAGGTTAGGAGCATACGTATAGCCAAAATTCATCAATGTTTCTTCTACTGAGAGTACTCCCCAGTGGAGTTGCCAATCTGTTGCGTCTCTTTTGTCACCTAAATGAGCAAAACAAAGGTGCTTACAAGATTAGTTGGGTTAGCTAAGAAATACAACAGTAAAGGAAAGGGTTAGAAGAATAAAGCATAAAATACTAAGCTAAGAATTAAACTTGGAATGATAAAAACAATTAAACTACGGTGCATAAGGACATAAGAACAAGAAAAAAACAAGACTCATGTCACAAATGGAAAGGATTGTATTAGTGAAAAGAAAACACCAAAGAGAAAGGGGAACTTTGAGTCCCTTCTTCCTCCAAGGGAGGGCTCTTGGACCCCCAATATTGAGCTCTTCTTACAACTTGAAAACTTGAAAGAAATGGTGAAAGAATCCCAAGATAATCCACTCAAACAGTGATGTGAATTTCTCAAATGGAATGGTGATAGCATGTTCTTGATGAGAAAAGAGGATTCCCCAAGAGAATAGTAGTAGCATAACCTTGAAAATGAATTCCTTGAAGATGTAGTGCACCCATGGCCTTGTTTTATAACACCTATTTAAGGTATTATGCAACCTACTTTTAGTGTGAAAAAGGGGCTATTTAGGGCACCTTTAGGTCTTTGACCAGCCACCCAGCCAGATCCAACCGAGATTTGGATGTCAGATTGACTTGGAATCTGAACCAGAAGTGGGTGAGAGGTCGACCAACATCATAAATGTGTTGTTCTCGGGTGTGCACGGATTTTAGCACCCACAGTCACGCATCGTGCGCATGTGCGCTTTTCCTGCATTTCTTTATGGTGCATGTGCATGTGCTGCCGGTATAGTCATAGCGCATCCTGATTTGATAACTGGTTGTATAGTTTTGGACCCTTTGGAAATTCGTTTTTGGTAATTTGTTCCATGGGTGAACTTAATAGTTGTTTGAAGATGTTGGATTCCTCTAACCATTTGCAGATGAAATTTCAGTGATAACACTAAGTCTTCTATGATATTTCCTTGGGTCATTCTATCTACTCCTGTGGTAGCGCCTCCTCGAGTAATAACAATGAATATAGGGTATGCTCCATGAGGTTCAACATAGATCAATTTCACTTGTAGGTTTTGCTGGGGTCCTCATCTTTCCTGAAGCTTGGATAGCAGCACAGGGCAATCCTCAATGACATCCTCAAAGGATTTGCAATAACTGCAAGTGGTACAAGGGTTCTGAAAGTCCCTTGCTAGATGTCATGGATGCGTGCAGTTATAATAGATTATTTATCCTCAGCCTTAGCCCATTCCTCCTCCTCCTCCTCCTCCTCCTCCTCTATATCCACCGCGAGGATTGAAGTTTCCTCTTCCTGGGGAGTTATACTGCACATTGTTTCCTTCTTGATATACTTCACCTTGGATATTGTATATGTCTCTTCATCTTTCATGCATGAGATCATAAGATCTGCAATCTCTATCATCATGCCCTACTAATTTATAAAATGTGCAATACAATTTTGTGGGTGTCTGAACATATTTTTGCATGTAATAGCACTCACCATGGCGATGTCGATTTCTGCATACTTCGCACCAAGGTAAGGGAAATTTATTCAAGGGGGTTGGAGCCCCAGAAGCCACGTATTCATTGAAGAGAGGGCAGTGTTCCTTTTCATGACCTTCTGATCTGCATCTGACACACCAAATGTCTTCTCTTTTGTCTTTTCCCTTGTCTTTCTTCATGTCTTCGACCTGTAGAGACAAACTAGTTAGCTGACTCAAGATCTAACTCATACCTAAGATGGATTCTCCCATAGGGGATGATTCAAGTTTCATGGCGATCTCCAATGCTTCTTCTTGTGAAGAAATCTTATGCTGCATTAGCGGGACTCTGATATGTGGTAAGAGAGTAGTGATGAACCATTCTTTTTTCTGCTCATCTGGGATCTTAAAGGTCAGTCTTCCTGTAAGGGTATTGAATCTTTGATCGAACTCCCAAATAGGTTCGGATACCTTTTGCTTGATTTCTTTCAGCTCTGTAATACATTGGGACTCTGAATTAGGTTTCTTAAACTCTGCAATCAACGCGTTCTTGATCTCATTCAATGGCTTAGGTTGCGCAAGTACTTGGACAAGCTTCATGTACCAACTCAATGCGTGATCTCTTAGTGTAGTTCTAAATTGGTTTCTTTTAATAGCTTCGTCGGTAATATTTTTAATGTTCCATATGGCCTCACACAGAAACTAGTGTTGATCAGGATCTTCAGATCCATCTCCTCTAAAGATAGGGAGGCTCATCTCATCTACCATGGAGTTGTCTAGGTTTCCTGTCTGAATGGATGTTGAGCTGCTAGAAATAGTGCTCTGTGGACTCTAGTGATTTGGAATGTTCTTATTACTAAGCATTTCTGAAACAACAGGAGGATTGATATTACTTACTTCAGTAGCCTACGCAGTTCCTGAGGTTTCTGGCTCGTTTCAACGAAGTTCTTCAACTGCTTCTTCCTCTGGCCCCACAGGTTCTGAATCTTCTTTGTCTGTTAGATCCGCCTCTTCTCCATTGTAGAAACCCTCTTCCCCATAGTTTTTCTTAAAGAGGTTCTCAATATGAACCCCTCAAAATACTCTTCTATTGCACGTATGTCCAGCTTCTATGTTGCTGTTGTTGTCTAAATTTTTGAACATTAGCCTTTTCAAATCTTCTCGATATACTGTATCTTCAATATGTTCATCTCATGCAACAACATCTTGAGTCTCAACTTCAAGAATTGTAAAATTTTTCCTCTAGGTCCTTTAAAGAAATATCTTTTAGCTTGGCTATATGAATCTACTCTGTCAACAACAAACTCGATGATATACTCTCCAATGGTACTATCACACCAATGATCTACTGCCCTGGATACAACATTATCAACCCTTTTAACCTTATGGATCAATGCCGATGTCCAAACTACAAGAGATATAGGTCTTATTGCAAACTGGGTATCTGCTAACCTAGCTAACCACTCATATAGCTCTTGATGGATCCCTCCAAAGAATATCTCATGAATGTCAGTAAAGATATATTTCTCCAACCATATTCTGTACTATGGTTAGGTTTCTTGTTCTAGGCTTCAACGAAGTCCTTCTCTTGATCTTCTATCCACTTTTGAATCTCTGTCTTCGATGGGAATCACCTTAACATTCCCTCACGAAGATTCCAGTCTCAATAACGAAACCATTTGTTGGAATAGGGGTCGACCCAGGGTTCATCTCCGAAAGCACACCAACAAGCCCTAGCTACTGGCCCTTTCGAAAACACATGTGAAGTATATGCAGTGTCACCTAAAGAAACTATGAGGGGGTTGGAAGACATAGATTTCTACAACCAGGGGAATATCAAGTGGGTCTATTACAACAACAACACATCACACATCTATCATTCAACAAGATATATCTATCCTTTACAACTATAGATCTGATCTAATACAATAAGGCAGGTAACAATATAACAATGACAAATATCAAAGCATCAATCACACACACAACAAAAGATGTACGTGGTTCAACCTCTCTCTAGGGTTGCATCCATAGAACTGTGCTCATGATTCATTAAGGTAAAGCATACAATTCTTATTTGTACTCTCAGCTAGTAGATCCTCTTTCTTCTCTCTCTTTCTCTCCCCTTCTTGCATACCCAGTTGCAGGAATTGACCTTCGCACACAGCAGAAGGTATTACAATACTAGAAGGATTCCTCTCTCTCAACACTTCTCTCTCTCAATACAATGATCCCTCACACAATACTATAGCTAGATCAACAACAATATTGGAATGCAGAATTACCAACCCAACATAGGCTCTTTATACCTCTATTTATACATTACAACACCTCACCGACAGAATTAGGCCGAAACCTAGGTTCCAAAACCCTAGGTCAACTTGACCCGCTTTTTCCGGGCTTCGTCGGTCTGTCTTTACTTCCTTCTTGTGAGGTGCTCCAAAGCATCCAATGGTGGCTTTTTTCACTTGATGAGTTGTGCTCGATCCCTCTTCCTTTATGATCTATCAACCTTGGTATTCTCATCCAATGACTTGCTTTTCTCTACTTCGCTCCATCTTCTCTTCTCTTTTTCTCACTTCGACCCAGTGACAGTCACTGTGTCTTCTGCAAAGTTCTCTTTTCACCTTTTCTTCCTTGTTCTTCACTTTCTTCCATAACCAAGGGAAAACACACGTCGCACAAATAAAACATAAAGAGGCGAGTGGCACCCTTGGAGCACGTAGTGTGTCCTGAAGGGCACGTCACGATTTAAACTGGTAAGTGAATAAACCTAGTGCCTAGAAAACTATGCCTCCTTAGGACCTAGTTGGCCTTAAAATGAATGATATGTTAAGTAAAGTTAAAAACATTTTTTTCCCTTAAAAATGTCACCCAACCTAGTGAATTTAAAACCTAGGTCTAAGCAGAACCTCTGAACAAAAATAATTAGACATATAACAAGAAGGGGGTAAAGAAATTCAAAATTTAATTATTAAAGTAAAAATTATAATGAAGGATTAAATTTTTGGGCAATGGTTGTTTTTATCTACATTTGCTAAATTAAATTTTAGTTAAAAAGAAAAGAGGGTAAATGGTTATTTTTATCTACACTTGCTAAATTGATTTTTAGTTGAATAGGAAAAAGGGGGAAACTTAAAAGAAAAAGGAAACTTAAGGAAAAAGGGAAACTAAAAGAAAAGGGGAGACTTAAAGAAAAAGATGAATGTCTAACTTAGTAAGGAATCTAGCCTTTGGGACTTTCTATTTATGAACTCAACTAGGGATTAATTAAGGCGTAAGTCATTTAAGATTTGTAAGGGAATATTGAGACACCAAGGAGCGTTTTTAGGAATGCCTTTAGGTGGGTGAGGGAAATAGGAATATTTAATTAATTAATAAAATTGATTTTCTGGTGCAATTAGGGGATGGGCGACATGTGTACGGGGGAGGTTTTTCCTAATTAAATTAATGAGAAAGGAATCTAATGAGAATTTTGGGAAACTAATTACTCAAAAACTCTATAAAAAAGGATGGCAGAGGAGGAGTATGGATCATCATTTGGCTTGCGTAACGTTACGCTGCTGAAATATTATCTTGATTGAACTTTCTCTTGTGAGAGTTGGGATACCCAACTCGGGTAATGAGTGGTAGCTCGACCTTGCAAGGCGAGATGAGTGCTAGCATTCTCTGGTATTGTGTACGTGGCCCCATTGAAGCTCAGGGGGATTAGGGGGAAGAAGAGTACCCCTAGTGTTGGTTGGGAGGTACCGATGAGGTCACATTGATTGGCAAGCAAGAGTTGGATGGAGAGCGTGCGAGACAATGACTCAGAGATTTTTATTTTGGCTATGGTATGCATGTGTATCTTTGTATTGAATGGTATTTTAAATATTGTTCCCTTGCCTTGAGTGATGTACTTATACTGTATTAAAGTTTATGTTTAATCAACATAAGATTGTCCAAATATTTCATTTTTATCTTTCAGCAAATTGTCTTGTTGAGCCCAACGTTTTATGATCAGAGAACTTAGAGTCATCCCAGCCCTATGCTCACTGTTTTTGAATTGATTTCCCATGGAGAACCCAATCTATGATTGCAATGAATTCTTTGCATTTTTTTTTGTTGATTTATTACGAAGAAAAATTATGTTTTTATCTTATGTCCCTTATCCTTAAATTATTAGTCTGTGCTTGAGCAGTCGACCAAGAGCCTAATCGACTGTCTTCACTCCGGTGTTGAAGACTAAGATTTAAATGCCCTGCTTTCCTATGCATGGATAATAAGTGAAGGATAAATTTTTGCCCAACTATCTATCCCTTACTTATCTCTGTGTTTTGCTATTATGATTAAAATATGATTAAACTCTATGTCTTGATTGATTAAACTCTGATTATACTCTATGTTTTTAATTGTTTAAACTCTGATAAATCTCCGCAGTTTCTTGTGATTGATTACTTCTGCATTTTCTTGTGATTGATTATCTCTGAGTGTTGTTGTGATTGATTAATCTCTGAAGGGTTAAACCCAATTCCTTGGCTCCTTGCAAGAGGGGAAAATCGTTTTTCTTTTCCATCAAATCTGAGTGAATCATACCCAATTATACCTGTTCTCTTTCCTAAAAATTTTGATTTATCATACAACCCTTTCACCTAGTTTTACACAACAATCTACCTTGTGTTTAAACAATGAATTCACAACCTTTTTTGGTGTTTTACAGAGCCTTTTCTGGGTGTATTACACAGTATTCCCACCACAAAGTTCTGAGCGTATTACACAGTATTCCCACCATGAAATTCTGGGTGTTTTACAAAGTATTCCCACCACAAAATTCTGGGCGTATTACACAGTATTTCCACCATGGAATTCTGGGCGTATTACATCGTATTCCTGCCACGAAATTCTATGTGTATTACACCGTATTCCCACCACAGAATTATGGGCGTATTACACAGTATTCCCCCATTAATTTCTAGGTGTATTAAACAACAGTTACACCACGCTTTCTTGGAGTTATTACCCAACTTTTACACTGTAATTTTGGCATATTGAACAACCTTTTTACACCATGAATTCTGGGCGAATTACCCATCTTTGACACAGAGAATTCACCCAGCCCTCACCACTGTGATTTGATTGCAATTGAATAGAAACATTGATTACTGTTGACACCGAATATATATTTGTTATTCCTTTTTAATGGACAGCTAGATCATAGACAACGATTCCTTTCTATTTATACAATGTTATACAGGCTAGAAAACCACGTATTGTTAGGTAGTAAATTCCCATAATTCATATCTGTTAGACATCGAAATGTTGCTAGATAGTGATTCCCTAAATATACAAACATGAAAGACAACTTTTTTTCATGTGAATGTCAGGGTTTTTGTAGGTGAATGACAGTAGTGTATTATGGGAATGACAACGTTGTGATTACTGCTATGTTTGACCACGTTTTCATACAATATATGATTAGACAACGATTTTATTAGACATAGATTTTATTAGATAGTGATTTTATTAAACATCGAATTTATCTGTTGATATACAACACCTTTATATATACATGACAACGAATTTATATAATAGACACCAATTTATATATATAATAGACAACAATTTTATATATGATAGACACCATTTCATATGATGACAATGATTTTATATATTTATAGACAACGATATCATGTGTTTAATAGACATCAATATCATATGGTTGATAGACAACATTATCCTATATTTTATAGACAACCATATCATGTGTTTAATAGACCGCAAATAGTAATAGATAGAGATATTATTGTTAGATAGTGAAATAATTGACAAAAAATGATTTAGTAACAAATGAATGGTTAGCATGGTATCCCTACGTACTGCTAACTTAATCTAATCTGGATTATTTTCTTTTCTTTTTAAATGGTCATGGTAAAGATCTGTTGATTGTTGATTTCTTATTAATATATAGCATGTTATTGTAGAATGTATTTTCGAGGGAATATTTCATCAATGGATAATTGTGTCCTTTAATTGATGTATGTTTGTAATAGAATTTGTTGCGCCAGGAATTTAATGTGATGTATGATTGTTATAGTAGTCAGTAACCCTACGTCTTTTCGACTTGTCGATTGGGCGCTTAGATATAGTCTTCTTGTATTTATGACAATTAATTTGGTGTCCTAGCGCGTTGTATTTTTCTTGGGTTATTGGTCTAGATATGTTATGTTGTGCCATGGTTACTATCACGCCTATCGCCTTGTGACGACGTGATTCTTGATGTGGGGATGATTGCGCACCTTGATGGATAGATGTGAATGATAACTTGGACGGAGTCTTGTGCTTCATGATGTGGGTGCATTGTTCGTTGTAATTGATGTTGGTACTTGGTTTTGCAACACCTTAATGCGATGGGTTTGTGTGACATATGGGTTTCTAGTTACTGTTCGTCGAAGCCATTGTGTCAGGTTGTTGATGTTGTCCTTTAGTTTGTAGTAATTATCTTGCATGTGTCAGGAGGGTAGCCGATTTTATCTTTCTATTGATTATTGCATGTTTCGTCTAGTTGCATGATGTGCTAGTATGTTGGGTCGTTGCTTTCTATTTTCTGAATGCGTAAGTTGTGTTCGTTGTCAAGTTGTGTTGATTAATTAATTTCGTTGATTGCCTTCCTGCTTAAAACAAAAAAATAATTTTACTTCTTGCGTCACATGTAGTCGTAACGACGGGGGTCTTTACAAACTTGTACAAAGAATATGATGAAGGTGTTGAAGGAAATGGTAATTTTATTACGTATGAACATTTTACAAGAATATGGAAGAAACAATTCAACAATGTTTGTATTCCTAAGAAGTCAAGGATCAGGGTTTGCAGTACATGTGCTACTCTTAAATCAAGAAGCGATAAATATGAATGGGTAGAAAGAGGTATTTATTTACTATTTTTTTTTTAAATTGGATAGTTATCAACTATGAAAACATATTACCAATATTTTCATTTTATGTCATGTGTAGATTACATAGTCAAAGCACTTCAAGAACATCAGAATCAACAATCAAGTGAAAGTAAAAAGTTGTACACAGATAGAAAGAAGTGTTATGATGCTCCAAAAAAATATTTAGGTATGATAATTGATGGCATAGACCAGCAGAAACCACTTCTACCACATTTTTTCCATACACCAAAAAATTTACAAGAATAGAATTTCATTGAGTTTCACTTGGTTGGTTGTATGGTTTTTAATGGAAAAATGCATCCAAGGGTTTACTTCACATCTCCAAATATTCATGCAAATATGATCATCACCATAATTCATCATGTTCTCACTCATTGGTATAACAATATTCCTCAAGTTCTATATCTACAATTAGACAACACTAGTCGTGAAAACAAAAATCAAATTGTGTTTGGATATCTAATTATGCTTGTTCAACTGGGAATATTTCAAAAGGTGAAAGTTGGTTTCCTTCTTGGACACACTCATGATCATAATGATCAAATGTTCAGTCATTTTTTGGTAACATTGAAGAGGAAAAATGTTGGAATACTACCATCATTAATTGAATGTATTGAGAAATCATACATTCCAGAGCCTGTTTTTCACATATTAGAAGAAACTATTGACATGTGAAGATTTATTCAGGGATCGCATGGTGAAGAAAAATGTATTGAGAAACTTACTGAAATTATCTTCCAACATCAATTTTGTTTCAAAAATGTTGATGGGAAAACACTTATATGGGGAAAGTAGTATTCAACAATTGCAAAATGGGGGACTTCATCAGGTTTAACATTTTTGAAGTTCATTCTAGATCATCCAATATTTGCATCAAATTTATTGTTATTACAATGAGTTGCTAAAAGCCATAATGCCTAGAGGCATAATAGAGATGAAGATTATTCTGAATGTCTGGAAGAAATAAAAAATTCCATTAAAGATACATATGAGTACTTTGATGTTGTTGATTCTATTTGGTGGGAGTCTATTTTCAATGGTCAAATTGACATAATTTCAATCTCAACAAATGAAGATACATTTATGAAGAATCCATTTCATTGGCCACAATATATGCCAAATGAATCCGAAGAAAGAAACATTGTTGAACAACAAGAATCTCAAGGTTCTATTGAGTTTACACAAGCAAAGGAAAGACAAATGTATGTTGGTTCTTGAAGATCATGTGCACAACATAAAGCCATGGAAGAACTTTACAAGGGTTTAGCGCATGATATTAATGAGGGTAGCATGATTGAAGTCTTAGCGAATGAATATCCACATGGTTATCCATTCTGGATTGAAAAGGCTATAAATATTGACAAAGAAAATGAATATGTTATAGCAATTGAAGTGCATTGGTATGCAATAGGGACACACCCATTCAATGGTGTGTACAAGCCAAAGATGGTGGTTGAAAAACATGTCAATAGAAAGAGAAAAAGAAAGGGTCAAAATACAACTCATCGTTGCACTGAACTCTTAAAATTGGAGAATGTTGACATACTTGTTTATGACTTATATTTGACCAAGAGAGGAACTCTTCGCTTCAGAACAACAAACATTATCAAGAGGTTGATGCAAAAATAAATAACTGCAAGATGGGAGACTATTGAACCTAGTCGTAGATCTAAAAGCATTTTGACAACTGAAATGTTGGGCATGCATGTAGACTCAAATGGTGAATTTATCAAAAATAGAGAAGAGTAGGGATCATCTACATCTTCATCCAATCATTCATATGAAGACAATGTAGACTCTGATGGTATTTCAGAATCCATGAGTCAATATGAATAAGTGTATGAAACAGTTTTATGTATTTTTTATCCATATGATGTTTGCATGGTAACTAGAAATGATCATTTAACCTACATATGATCTTACATGAAGTTATGAATCATTTCTATGTTTTATGAATTACATGTTTTGATTATGGAGAATATAATAAAATTTCTTAGCTCGTATGTTTTGAATATAGAAAATGTAAC
Organism: Picea engelmannii; assembly: GCA_009831015.1. NCBI lineage: Eukaryota > Viridiplantae > Streptophyta > Pinopsida > Pinales > Pinaceae > Picea > Picea engelmannii. Next base: position 583,249 of record ML783953.1, on the reverse strand, counting down.
AATAAGTTTAAGAAATAATTTATGTTTCATTCAATGTAACTTGTATTTACTTTTTTATTATTAAAAGTTAAGAAAATTAAAAAGTGATGTTGAATTTTTAAAGTATAGGGTGATATTTTCATGGCATTATTTATTATCTCGTGCTTGGAGTGATAAACTAAGATTTAAAAAAGTAAGCATTTAAGGGTTGATTTTATGATTTTGTTTACATTAGTGATGACTTATTTTACAACTTAAAAAAATGTGCCATTTTAATACCCCAATTTTAGCATGGGTGCTACTGGTAGCAACACTTTTCAATTTGATGGTTGATTTTGAGGTTTTGGTTTTAATGGTACCAATTGTTAAGAATAAGATTTCAAATTATCTATAATTTAAATGTTTTGAAAAAAAACGTTTTTCTTTAGGTAACATCATTTTTTTATTTAGGTGTTGATTTTAAGGTTTTTTTGAGATACTGTATGAGTTTTGAAGGCCATGCTCAAAAAATGTTGTAATTTTGACCTTGTTAGAAAAAATGGTGCTACTGGTAGCACCACGTTTTGATTTGGGGGTTGATTTTCATGTTTTTTATGCAAAAATATGGGTTTTAAGGGCTAGAGTTCTCCTTTTTTTAGGTCACAATTATCATTAAGTCAATAACTATGTTTCATATCAAAGTATATTTATCAAGTTTGTTTAGAGAAGTGTTTAATCACACGACAAATATGTAGAAGGAGTAGAAAATGAGCCAATTCCTTGAGCAATGATGCCACATATTTTTTACTAAATTAAAACCAAATTTAGGCACCTAACACTCAAGGAATTATGTCACATAACCCAAGTACCTTGAAATGAAACAATAAAAACATAGTAATATCATAAAGACTTATATTTCATATGTGCTAGTTTAAAGAGTATACTGCAATTGTGATCCAAAAATAGTAACCAATATTAATTCCATCAAATCATTTGGAAGAAATATTTGATGTTTACCAAAACATGATGATATTTAGCAAGCCAATAACAATAACATAAAACATGATAATGATCATTTAAGACAATGGAAATAGTATCATAACCCTGCTGGCTATGGTATGATGTTAAATACCCTTAAGGATCCTGCTAGTTTGACAATCAGATACAAGTCATTAAAATACACCATTCCATACAAATTTCTAGTGTGTTACCTTTGACCTTAATATTAGTGATTCAAGTATGATGATTTGTCAATAGTCATTAAGTCCAAATGTAACCAATATGAATTCATGAGTATTTAATGAGAACTATGACATCAATGCTATATTTGTATCTATGTATGTCATTGGGGAAGTATAATTAATGACATTCAAAGAATAACTATTTCTTAACAACATTTGGGGGAATTATCATGAGTTTATTATTATGAAATATCAGAATTAATTTTTCTCCACAAAGATGAACATATTCCCTAATACAACGGTGAAACTAGTGCTCAATCAATGAATCAATAATGTTCAGAGATGAAGGAGAGGTTTGTAGGTTATACTTTCGAGATTCTTGGTGTATGTGAGTACCAATCCAAATGCTTTATTGGGCATATGATGTCTTGATCCTTGGGGATTCTGATACACCGGTATGCTTTATGCCTGGTTCCGAAAGTTGAGAAGCACAACTAGAGAGCACTTTCTCTTCCCCAGTGTTGCAAGAACTTTCAATGCACGTTGTAGTCACTTGGGTGGCTTATACTAGTCCAAAATAGGGTGTTGTGGAAGATGTTGGAGATAATATAGGGTGTTGTGGAGGATATGGTGAGCTAATTAAAAACCTATAAGTAACATAATCTAAACTAACTTCAAGGAGAAGTTCCTTAAAGGAGGGGTGTATGTCATGCCTTGCATTATGATTATATAAATAAATAATAATAATAACATGAATATAATAATTAACCTAAATTGGTCATAATAAGTAATTATATAAGTGGTTAGAGCGAAGGGTTTCAACCTTCAAGGCCTATGGGCCTCCCAATTAGAGTTATAAAATTGTAGATATGAAATTATAAATATATAATAGTATTGGAGAGATATGGAATGAAATATATGAAACTGATTTAGAATAAAACTAGGATAACGCTGCCTTAATAGTCATATCTCATAGCCTCCGGGTTTCATAATTGAGATGGATATGTCAACTCTTGGGGAAGAATTGTGAGCACCAAGAACATAATTCACCATAAATTGATAGGGAATTAGATTTGGGAAATGTTTCCACTATTTTGATTAGGATAGAGAATAAACACCCCAAATATATTTACACAAATAATTTCACCATATTTGCACTTAAAACAATAGTTGTAAATACAAGAGTTCCACTCAAAAAGGATAGATCTGCAAATCGATATCTTGCCTGATATGTATTATAGTGAAAACATTTCATCTTTTTCTATCTATTGTATAAGGTTTATGAAGTGCTCCTGGAGTCACCATTACAGCTATGAATATGGCCCAACCATATACAATGATCATATGGTAGACAAACTAGCACATGCCCTCCTTGCTAATCAATTCAAGCATTCATTCTTCATTACTGTAGTTCCATACCTTGGGTTCATATTGATGAATGAATAAATCCATTATATATAGTTTCTATCATTCAGTGTGGCTTGAAGATGAAATTTGGTTATTGATGATCATTAGGGTTTCCAAGCTACAACCTTTTCATAATAAATGCATGGTGATTTGGAAATTATTCAGGTCTTCTAATCGCTCATTGGAAAGTCCTACCATTTTTCAATTGGTGAGAATTTGATGTTTCAATTTACCTTGATCACCATATAGCCAAACATATTATAATACCTCTCTTGGTCACCATATTAAATATGTTTTCATAATCCCAAAATTGCATATTCAATAGAATACCATTGATGGAGTTTTGTCAACTGATTAAATTGAATATCATTTGCATGGATTCTAGGTTCCTACAATTTACTCTTTTTAACATTTGACCTCTGATGTTATGTAATAAAACAAATAACAACCTATGAAATGGTGTTGGTGCGTAGTGGGAAGACTCGAGGTTCAACTTGAATTCACCAACAAAACCCTAAGATATCAAAACTTTCAACATCACCCGCAAGCAAGTGAAGTCTCACTTGAGGTATCTATGGGGACTATAGGAACCATGTTTCCACAGTTATGAAGGGATCAGAGGCATTCATCATAACCATTACACTTATCATTAGTTCATTATACCATTTATCATGTGTGCAGAATAATCATATATTAATATTAACCATACATTATATGAATAGTAAATAGAACAATAAACACATCATAACACATCATAACATAGATACATCGAGATTTAACGTGGCTCACACAAGATGGGATACATCCACAATGACCGACTTCTTATATTATTCATAATAATATCTTACAAAATATGCACACTATGCTCATACATTATTCCATTTGCGTTCTCTTATCTCTCTTCACTCTTACATTCACACATACAATGCATACTTAGCTCTTATTACTCTCATCCACTCTTGAATACATTACATTCTTAGTCACTTCTCTATCCCAACCCTTACATATTTATACTATTACATTAGGGCTTAGCCCTTTATAATAGACCAAAATTCCTAACGACTTACAACCGTCTTCCTTCCTTTTCCTGCACTAGTCCCCCAAATTCACTAACCGCTTTTGCTTCTTTTACGCGTGTTGTGCAATTCCAAAAACTGGTCCCAAACATCTTGTTCCAACAAGAACCCAACACTCACTTGTGGCTTGTCTCGAGCCACTCAAGCCTTCTATTGTGCTCCCTTCAATGTCACAATGAGCTTTTCAAAATTCTTTTTTACATTTGTGATCTTCTCCTTTGCTTGCGCTTATTGCACTACAATATTGTTTGTCATCTGTGTAGTATTAGGTTTCTTCATCTTCTCTGCACTATCTTGCACTACTTGTTTTACCATGCCTTTCACTACTGCAAGTTCTTCTGTCACCCTAAACACTTTCTCCTGCAACAACTTGATATTTTTCACTAAAGTCTATTGTTCAAATCTGATTTGGTTTATCTCTTGGTGTGGATGCCTTTTCTCCACTATGGATTCCATTCACTCTAGAGGTGGCAAAGTACTCATTGTGTCTTTGATCTTCTGCACCTTCTCCTATGCAATCTATAACCTCTCGTTTGATGTTTGTAGCTCTGCTTTCTCCAACAACCGAGTCCATACTTTTGTGCTTTCTTCATACAACTTCACACATTCTTCATCCAAAATATTAATTCTCTCCACGGTGGTCATGACTATTTTGTCCCTTTTCTCTCTTTCTTCTAGTGGAGTATTTCTTATAGTGTGATATTCCAATTCAACAATATTCACATGGAATCCCTAAATGGATTCACTAATATTCATCACTTTCTCTTCAAATGGGGCATATACTTCCATGTACACTTCCAGTATATTTCTATGTACTTTATGTATTTCCTGATGCAATATTGCTTGTCTCTACGCCACCTCGTCCCTCTCTTGAACTAGTCTGCTATATTTAGCGTGTAGTGCTGCATTGTCCTTGTTCACTTTATCCAAATCCATCGTAGTCGACTTCACATGCAATTGATTTTCCTGTGTTACACTTGACTACAAGTCATGGAACACATTTATTGACAACTTTGATAACATCATGTAAATATGACTTAATACCTTTGCATGCTCTTGCATCTCTATGGTGGGGAACTCTATAGCCCTTGCTAATATATTCATTATCCCATGCTCTGTTGAAGTTGATGGTTGTTTTTATTCTATCACTTTTGATTCTGTCATCTTGGTTGTACTATCATTCTGTTATTCTTCTCCTAGTATGACTGATGTTATCCAGGTGGAATCCAAAATCTGACATAGTGTGGCTATCTGTGCCTGCACGTTCGAGTGAATATCCTCCTCCTTTTGTGTTGCTCACATAAATGGTTCTTTCATTACTTCCTTCACTTGATATCAAATTTTATCTAAGTCATCCTCCATCAAGGCTTGGATCACTACTTCCTTGAAGGATTTCCTCTTCTTATGCTTGTGTGTTGATCACTCCTTCAGATGCTCTTTTCTCTTTTCTCCAATGGGAGGTGCTATTTTCTATGTGTCACCTTCACCATTCATTGGTTCTCCTTGTTATTGTTATTGTTCTTCTTGATCCTTTTCTATTTCTTGTGTCCCCTTCTGTGATGTTTCTATCTATGGTATTTTCCACTCATCTTCCTAGTCATTTACAATATGGTTGATGTCTTGTTCTGTCAACCTGTAGTGTGTTGGAAACCATTGTTGAGATGAATCCCTCTTTGCTTGAACATACATATGGTGCGATCCTACCTTAAATCATGATATATATTTATATGCTTCCACTATATACGGTTGAATGTATGGTGTATCCTCAATGCATTTCCAGATTGTCTCCTTCATGTAGACATAAAAGGTGATGTTATTTTCCATCTGTCTGTTCTTGTGCCTGCTGTTATCACTCTGTAAATTTGTTCGTCTGGTAAAAAAAAATGGCATAGGTAACCTACAAACCAACTTTAGAGCTGGGTACTAGCCTTCTCAGCTGAGAGAGGGATCTCTCCACTCTTCTTTCTGATAGGTACCTGATTTTCCACCCACTTAGAAAATCTCATAGATACTATGATCTTAGCTTCAAACAACTTTTTTATATCCTTTTCGATCAAGGGCATCATTAGAGGATTAATTATTATTAATTTATGTTTTAAATGTTTATGATCCTCTTTTATTGGAATCACTTGTTGAATCACCTTGGTATCATAAACTTTCATATCTTCATAACTCCAGGAAAAAACATCAGGGAATTATTTCATCAAATTAATATATCTTTGCTTGACTTCTAGGCTAAGTGTCTTGGACAAATTGATGATCTTGGGATCTTCCTGAGTCCCAATGTTGCAATCCTCAATATCTCCATCATTTACAATAATTTTAGGACTCTTGGCCACATCATTGTTGTCAAAGAGTTTTTCTAATGGGACCAGGCCTTTGGGAATGATGTTATTTTTTAGCTAGATTATATCCTTACCGACAATATGATTCTTGGAATAGCCATCATTTGCAAACACAACTGCATATTATTTTTCACAACAATATTCCTCATCAATATTCAAATTTTCAAATTCACCCTCCATCTTCAAGAAACTTTCTATTTGTTTGTCATTTTAAAAAACTTTCCAGTACTTAATATTATCAGGAACTGTTGGCCTGTGCTTGATCTCAATCTCATATCCTCTGCTAGGAAAAAATGGAATCTTGAAAACTGAGGCTGAAGTAGCTAGAGCATCAACAATTTGATTCTGACCCATTGGAATCACTGAGAGACTATATTCTGTGAATTATTCAAGAAGGTCAAACACTATATTCCTATATATTCTTAATCTAGGGTTCTTTGCTTGATATATTCCCTTCACCTAATTTATGATCAATTCAGAATATCCATGCACAACTATCCTCTTAGCACCCATTTCTTTCAAAGTATTCAATCCTAATACTAATGACTCATATTCAACCATATTATTTGTGCATTCAAAAAGCAATCTTGTAAGAACAAAGTTTTGTGGCCAGTCTCGGGGGGTTAATCCAAACACCAGCTCCTTCTCCTTCTTCGTTGATAGCTCCATCAAAGCTCATGTTCCACATCTCATTCTATGAACTGTCTTGTTGTTATGAAATATTCTCAGATTGCTGATCAAGTTTGTCTTTGATAGCCATATCAGTCTTTGGCACCTCATATTCAAAACTCAAATCATTAAAGAAAATAGAAGAACCAATCTGAGTTTCCAAAAAATAAATGGGATGGTTGTCTGGCTGGGCTTTGTTACTGACCATGTATTTGAGCAATACTTCCATGTACAACCTCCAATATTGACCAGAAACAAGAATAGTGGCATATGACATATCCATTTGCAAAGTCCCTTTCAACTTTGCAGCCCATGACCTAGACAACAACATCCCAAACTTAGGAGGGATATCGACAAGCACCACATCCATGACCATATTTTTTGCTGGAATTTGAGACAAATATACCACTAGATATTTGATTAGGCCCAAACGCTTCACCTTCCTTGAATCAAAGGAGAAAATATCTTTGTAAGGCCTTGTATTGTCCAGGCCCAATTGGTCCATGACTACCTTGGGAATTATATTGTGGGATGCTCCTGAATCCAACTTAACATTGTGCAGAGTCATATCATGAATCTTTAGACTAACATAGAAATGGGGGACCTCATCAGCATCACTACTTTCCTTCACACGTGGGCCAAACAAGATGGCAGGATGATCATTTTGATGATATGATTTCTATAATCACTATTCTTTATCATCTCATTGAATGGAACCGAGATTTTCATTTTGGCCATCTCACTTTCAAAATTAAAGGAAGAAGAGGTATTCTCTACCTCTTTGATGACTATCTCCTTTCTTGTTTCAGGTACTTTATTTGGAGGTTCTTATTTCTTATTTCCTTTCTCCACAACATCTTTTAAAAAAGAGTCCTTCTTAGGATGACTTGAAGAAGGTGCATTATTTTGATATTCTTTGGTAGGATTTTCCTTTGGAGGATTTGCAGGCACCTTTTTGTTTCGAAGATTATATTATTTCTGGAATTTCATGATTGCATTCTGAAACCCTATCTGGTAATATTCCTTTTCCACTGACAACCTTTCATCATTCTCTTGCATGAATACTTCATTTGCATCCATGAACCGGTCATGTTCTTATTTAGTAAAAAACATCTATGTTTCATCACCATCACAACTGTTGTAACCTAGGTCTGCACCCCTGCCTCTCCTCTCTCTTTTCCCTATGCCTTCATTGATTTTTCCTCTTCTGGTTGGTTAAGTCATTTTCCCATTACTGAGTGACTTGGTTCTTATTTGTTTCTTTCTTTATTGAGTCTTTGCACATTTCTGTTTCTATTGATTCTTTAAGGATAATTACATGTCATATTTAGTTCAGAATGCTTGTAATCATGTTTTCCATTGATTGAGCTCACAGCAGGTCGACCAAGCCTTTTATATGCATAGGAAATGCCCATGCACATGACACAACAATCCAGAGAGATAAATTTCGGGCTCAAATTGTTGGAACAAATAGGTTAACTTTCGACGATGGAGATCCATCAGGCCAATCAAATCGATGGTTTTCATGCATTCGAAGTGTCAAAATTTCATGGGGTTTAACATCAAGAGCGGACTCCTAAAGCCCGAACACCCGAAGACCTGAAGTGAATCTGGAACATCCATCAGCGGGGACATGCGACATTAAATATTTCACTTCGCAACATTTTCACTACGGGAGTTTCCCAAGAATAACATTCATAAATTCCCTAAGTCCCAAAGCCTGAAAAACTGAAGTGAATATGGACCAACCATCAACAAGGACATCTGGAGGAAGATCATTCACTTCGATGATTTTCCTCCGGGAGATTTCCAAGCACAACATTTGAAACTCCCGAAACCTGAACTTTTGAAGTGAATATGAAACATCCATCAATGAGGACACACAATGTTAGATCTCCCTCTTCATATATGTGACATCAAACCACCACGTCACTCTGGGAGGAAACGAGCAGAGATGAGTAAGCAATGAACTCCCAAAGCCCTGAAGTAAATCTGGACCGTCCATATCCAGAGGCAGATCTTTCACTTAGGAGATTTTCCTTTGGGATATTTCCAAGCAGAACATCAAATCAAAATGAACTGTTGATCCCTGTAGCAGGTAAATGTCACCCAGATCACAGATTGTAATCAAACCAATGACCACAATTTATTTTGGGGATTGGTTCCAATTGGTCCCGCAATTGGAACCATGATATTGTTGGAAGGGTATGTGGCAGCTTGTGGGGGATTGCAGGACCAAAGGAGATGTGGAACCAAACCACCCTCAACAACTACCACAATCATGTGCTTAAATGACATCAGGTCATCTTGTCACCTCCACGTCACCTCCACTGATTTCACTCACTACTCTCAGTCCTCTCACCAATCGACACTTGTCCTCCAATAATCCCCATGCTAGTATCCATCGACAATGGCACACCTCTCAATATCAATGGTCCTTATCGCATACCAACCCCCCCTAAACATTCTACCTTTAACAAGGGGGGGTCCGGGTCAACGTAGATTAGTTCCATAACACTTCAGTAGACTCTTCTCATGCAACCAGTTGTCTCCAGTGGCCTCCAATAGCTTGTAGGCATTCCATTACTCAACATAGATCTCTTTTCTGCCACTTCGAGTCCCTTTCTGCCAATATCAGTTGATGCAATGCATGCATCAATTCTGTCTCAGATACAATAGTAATTTTTAGCTAATTAATTTCAGTATTTTCTTAGATTAGAGACAAGAGTGGTCTTCTTTGTGTGATAAGAACCACTCTTACTGATAAATTCCAGTGTCTTAGTGAACTTAATAATTTGTTCTACAAACAGTTACCTAAAATTAGGTCTCAGTCCCCTAAGGACAAGAACCTATGCAACTCTATTAAGTAGGGGGTCTTTCAATGTTTTGAGGGTCGTATTTTTGGGGAAAGCATAGAACTACATAAGACTGGTTGGACCAATTCTATGCATGGATTAAATATCTCTACCTGGTGACCATACTCTTGATGATAGTGTTTCGTTCAAATATTCATGTGTGTTTATTCTTATCTTGAATACAATTTTTTATTTGTGCAATGTACATTTCATTTCCTTTAAGCTATTGTATAACTTATTTTTAATGATATGCAACCTATCAAACAACTAATGCTTTGGTGAAGATTTGTTTTTATTGCAACTTGTGGGAGTAATTGTGTTTTTGATACATG
>ML783953.1:550693-565290 GCA_009831015.1 Picea engelmannii | reverse complement strand
AAGAACTTTCAATGCACGTTGTAGTCACTTGGGTGGCTTATACTAGTCCAAAATAGGGTGTTGTGGAAGATGTTGGAGATAATATAGGGTGTTGTGGAGGATATGGTGAGCTAATTAAAAACCTATAAGTAACATAATCTAAACTAACTTCAAGGAGAAGTTCCTTAAAGGAGGGGTGTATGTCATGCCTTGCATTATGATTATATAAATAAATAATAATAATAACATGAATATAATAATTAACCTAAATTGGTCATAATAAGTAATTATATAAGTGGTTAGAGCGAAGGGTTTCAACCTTCAAGGCCTATGGGCCTCCCAATTAGAGTTATAAAATTGTAGATATGAAATTATAAATATATAATAGTATTGGAGAGATATGGAATGAAATATATGAAACTGATTTAGAATAAAACTAGGATAACGCTGCCTTAATAGTCATATCTCATAGCCTCCGGGTTTCATAATTGAGATGGATATGTCAACTCTTGGGGAAGAATTGTGAGCACCAAGAACATAATTCACCATAAATTGATAGGGAATTAGATTTGGGAAATGTTTCCACTATTTTGATTAGGATAGAGAATAAACACCCCAAATATATTTACACAAATAATTTCACCATATTTGCACTTAAAACAATAGTTGTAAATACAAGAGTTCCACTCAAAAAGGATAGATCTGCAAATCGATATCTTGCCTGATATGTATTATAGTGAAAACATTTCATCTTTTTCTATCTATTGTATAAGGTTTATGAAGTGCTCCTGGAGTCACCATTACAGCTATGAATATGGCCCAACCATATACAATGATCATATGGTAGACAAACTAGCACATGCCCTCCTTGCTAATCAATTCAAGCATTCATTCTTCATTACTGTAGTTCCATACCTTGGGTTCATATTGATGAATGAATAAATCCATTATATATAGTTTCTATCATTCAGTGTGGCTTGAAGATGAAATTTGGTTATTGATGATCATTAGGGTTTCCAAGCTACAACCTTTTCATAATAAATGCATGGTGATTTGGAAATTATTCAGGTCTTCTAATCGCTCATTGGAAAGTCCTACCATTTTTCAATTGGTGAGAATTTGATGTTTCAATTTACCTTGATCACCATATAGCCAAACATATTATAATACCTCTCTTGGTCACCATATTAAATATGTTTTCATAATCCCAAAATTGCATATTCAATAGAATACCATTGATGGAGTTTTGTCAACTGATTAAATTGAATATCATTTGCATGGATTCTAGGTTCCTACAATTTACTCTTTTTAACATTTGACCTCTGATGTTATGTAATAAAACAAATAACAACCTATGAAATGGTGTTGGTGCGTAGTGGGAAGACTCGAGGTTCAACTTGAATTCACCAACAAAACCCTAAGATATCAAAACTTTCAACATCACCCGCAAGCAAGTGAAGTCTCACTTGAGGTATCTATGGGGACTATAGGAACCATGTTTCCACAGTTATGAAGGGATCAGAGGCATTCATCATAACCATTACACTTATCATTAGTTCATTATACCATTTATCATGTGTGCAGAATAATCATATATTAATATTAACCATACATTATATGAATAGTAAATAGAACAATAAACACATCATAACACATCATAACATAGATACATCGAGATTTAACGTGGCTCACACAAGATGGGATACATCCACAATGACCGACTTCTTATATTATTCATAATAATATCTTACAAAATATGCACACTATGCTCATACATTATTCCATTTGCGTTCTCTTATCTCTCTTCACTCTTACATTCACACATACAATGCATACTTAGCTCTTATTACTCTCATCCACTCTTGAATACATTACATTCTTAGTCACTTCTCTATCCCAACCCTTACATATTTATACTATTACATTAGGGCTTAGCCCTTTATAATAGACCAAAATTCCTAACGACTTACAACCGTCTTCCTTCCTTTTCCTGCACTAGTCCCCCAAATTCACTAACCGCTTTTGCTTCTTTTACGCGTGTTGTGCAATTCCAAAAACTGGTCCCAAACATCTTGTTCCAACAAGAACCCAACACTCACTTGTGGCTTGTCTCGAGCCACTCAAGCCTTCTATTGTGCTCCCTTCAATGTCACAATGAGCTTTTCAAAATTCTTTTTTACATTTGTGATCTTCTCCTTTGCTTGCGCTTATTGCACTACAATATTGTTTGTCATCTGTGTAGTATTAGGTTTCTTCATCTTCTCTGCACTATCTTGCACTACTTGTTTTACCATGCCTTTCACTACTGCAAGTTCTTCTGTCACCCTAAACACTTTCTCCTGCAACAACTTGATATTTTTCACTAAAGTCTATTGTTCAAATCTGATTTGGTTTATCTCTTGGTGTGGATGCCTTTTCTCCACTATGGATTCCATTCACTCTAGAGGTGGCAAAGTACTCATTGTGTCTTTGATCTTCTGCACCTTCTCCTATGCAATCTATAACCTCTCGTTTGATGTTTGTAGCTCTGCTTTCTCCAACAACCGAGTCCATACTTTTGTGCTTTCTTCATACAACTTCACACATTCTTCATCCAAAATATTAATTCTCTCCACGGTGGTCATGACTATTTTGTCCCTTTTCTCTCTTTCTTCTAGTGGAGTATTTCTTATAGTGTGATATTCCAATTCAACAATATTCACATGGAATCCCTAAATGGATTCACTAATATTCATCACTTTCTCTTCAAATGGGGCATATACTTCCATGTACACTTCCAGTATATTTCTATGTACTTTATGTATTTCCTGATGCAATATTGCTTGTCTCTACGCCACCTCGTCCCTCTCTTGAACTAGTCTGCTATATTTAGCGTGTAGTGCTGCATTGTCCTTGTTCACTTTATCCAAATCCATCGTAGTCGACTTCACATGCAATTGATTTTCCTGTGTTACACTTGACTACAAGTCATGGAACACATTTATTGACAACTTTGATAACATCATGTAAATATGACTTAATACCTTTGCATGCTCTTGCATCTCTATGGTGGGGAACTCTATAGCCCTTGCTAATATATTCATTATCCCATGCTCTGTTGAAGTTGATGGTTGTTTTTATTCTATCACTTTTGATTCTGTCATCTTGGTTGTACTATCATTCTGTTATTCTTCTCCTAGTATGACTGATGTTATCCAGGTGGAATCCAAAATCTGACATAGTGTGGCTATCTGTGCCTGCACGTTCGAGTGAATATCCTCCTCCTTTTGTGTTGCTCACATAAATGGTTCTTTCATTACTTCCTTCACTTGATATCAAATTTTATCTAAGTCATCCTCCATCAAGGCTTGGATCACTACTTCCTTGAAGGATTTCCTCTTCTTATGCTTGTGTGTTGATCACTCCTTCAGATGCTCTTTTCTCTTTTCTCCAATGGGAGGTGCTATTTTCTATGTGTCACCTTCACCATTCATTGGTTCTCCTTGTTATTGTTATTGTTCTTCTTGATCCTTTTCTATTTCTTGTGTCCCCTTCTGTGATGTTTCTATCTATGGTATTTTCCACTCATCTTCCTAGTCATTTACAATATGGTTGATGTCTTGTTCTGTCAACCTGTAGTGTGTTGGAAACCATTGTTGAGATGAATCCCTCTTTGCTTGAACATACATATGGTGCGATCCTACCTTAAATCATGATATATATTTATATGCTTCCACTATATACGGTTGAATGTATGGTGTATCCTCAATGCATTTCCAGATTGTCTCCTTCATGTAGACATAAAAGGTGATGTTATTTTCCATCTGTCTGTTCTTGTGCCTGCTGTTATCACTCTGTAAATTTGTTCGTCTGGTAAAAAAAAATGGCATAGGTAACCTACAAACCAACTTTAGAGCTGGGTACTAGCCTTCTCAGCTGAGAGAGGGATCTCTCCACTCTTCTTTCTGATAGGTACCTGATTTTCCACCCACTTAGAAAATCTCATAGATACTATGATCTTAGCTTCAAACAACTTTTTTATATCCTTTTCGATCAAGGGCATCATTAGAGGATTAATTATTATTAATTTATGTTTTAAATGTTTATGATCCTCTTTTATTGGAATCACTTGTTGAATCACCTTGGTATCATAAACTTTCATATCTTCATAACTCCAGGAAAAAACATCAGGGAATTATTTCATCAAATTAATATATCTTTGCTTGACTTCTAGGCTAAGTGTCTTGGACAAATTGATGATCTTGGGATCTTCCTGAGTCCCAATGTTGCAATCCTCAATATCTCCATCATTTACAATAATTTTAGGACTCTTGGCCACATCATTGTTGTCAAAGAGTTTTTCTAATGGGACCAGGCCTTTGGGAATGATGTTATTTTTTAGCTAGATTATATCCTTACCGACAATATGATTCTTGGAATAGCCATCATTTGCAAACACAACTGCATATTATTTTTCACAACAATATTCCTCATCAATATTCAAATTTTCAAATTCACCCTCCATCTTCAAGAAACTTTCTATTTGTTTGTCATTTTAAAAAACTTTCCAGTACTTAATATTATCAGGAACTGTTGGCCTGTGCTTGATCTCAATCTCATATCCTCTGCTAGGAAAAAATGGAATCTTGAAAACTGAGGCTGAAGTAGCTAGAGCATCAACAATTTGATTCTGACCCATTGGAATCACTGAGAGACTATATTCTGTGAATTATTCAAGAAGGTCAAACACTATATTCCTATATATTCTTAATCTAGGGTTCTTTGCTTGATATATTCCCTTCACCTAATTTATGATCAATTCAGAATATCCATGCACAACTATCCTCTTAGCACCCATTTCTTTCAAAGTATTCAATCCTAATACTAATGACTCATATTCAACCATATTATTTGTGCATTCAAAAAGCAATCTTGTAAGAACAAAGTTTTGTGGCCAGTCTCGGGGGGTTAATCCAAACACCAGCTCCTTCTCCTTCTTCGTTGATAGCTCCATCAAAGCTCATGTTCCACATCTCATTCTATGAACTGTCTTGTTGTTATGAAATATTCTCAGATTGCTGATCAAGTTTGTCTTTGATAGCCATATCAGTCTTTGGCACCTCATATTCAAAACTCAAATCATTAAAGAAAATAGAAGAACCAATCTGAGTTTCCAAAAAATAAATGGGATGGTTGTCTGGCTGGGCTTTGTTACTGACCATGTATTTGAGCAATACTTCCATGTACAACCTCCAATATTGACCAGAAACAAGAATAGTGGCATATGACATATCCATTTGCAAAGTCCCTTTCAACTTTGCAGCCCATGACCTAGACAACAACATCCCAAACTTAGGAGGGATATCGACAAGCACCACATCCATGACCATATTTTTTGCTGGAATTTGAGACAAATATACCACTAGATATTTGATTAGGCCCAAACGCTTCACCTTCCTTGAATCAAAGGAGAAAATATCTTTGTAAGGCCTTGTATTGTCCAGGCCCAATTGGTCCATGACTACCTTGGGAATTATATTGTGGGATGCTCCTGAATCCAACTTAACATTGTGCAGAGTCATATCATGAATCTTTAGACTAACATAGAAATGGGGGACCTCATCAGCATCACTACTTTCCTTCACACGTGGGCCAAACAAGATGGCAGGATGATCATTTTGATGATATGATTTCTATAATCACTATTCTTTATCATCTCATTGAATGGAACCGAGATTTTCATTTTGGCCATCTCACTTTCAAAATTAAAGGAAGAAGAGGTATTCTCTACCTCTTTGATGACTATCTCCTTTCTTGTTTCAGGTACTTTATTTGGAGGTTCTTATTTCTTATTTCCTTTCTCCACAACATCTTTTAAAAAAGAGTCCTTCTTAGGATGACTTGAAGAAGGTGCATTATTTTGATATTCTTTGGTAGGATTTTCCTTTGGAGGATTTGCAGGCACCTTTTTGTTTCGAAGATTATATTATTTCTGGAATTTCATGATTGCATTCTGAAACCCTATCTGGTAATATTCCTTTTCCACTGACAACCTTTCATCATTCTCTTGCATGAATACTTCATTTGCATCCATGAACCGGTCATGTTCTTATTTAGTAAAAAACATCTATGTTTCATCACCATCACAACTGTTGTAACCTAGGTCTGCACCCCTGCCTCTCCTCTCTCTTTTCCCTATGCCTTCATTGATTTTTCCTCTTCTGGTTGGTTAAGTCATTTTCCCATTACTGAGTGACTTGGTTCTTATTTGTTTCTTTCTTTATTGAGTCTTTGCACATTTCTGTTTCTATTGATTCTTTAAGGATAATTACATGTCATATTTAGTTCAGAATGCTTGTAATCATGTTTTCCATTGATTGAGCTCACAGCAGGTCGACCAAGCCTTTTATATGCATAGGAAATGCCCATGCACATGACACAACAATCCAGAGAGATAAATTTCGGGCTCAAATTGTTGGAACAAATAGGTTAACTTTCGACGATGGAGATCCATCAGGCCAATCAAATCGATGGTTTTCATGCATTCGAAGTGTCAAAATTTCATGGGGTTTAACATCAAGAGCGGACTCCTAAAGCCCGAACACCCGAAGACCTGAAGTGAATCTGGAACATCCATCAGCGGGGACATGCGACATTAAATATTTCACTTCGCAACATTTTCACTACGGGAGTTTCCCAAGAATAACATTCATAAATTCCCTAAGTCCCAAAGCCTGAAAAACTGAAGTGAATATGGACCAACCATCAACAAGGACATCTGGAGGAAGATCATTCACTTCGATGATTTTCCTCCGGGAGATTTCCAAGCACAACATTTGAAACTCCCGAAACCTGAACTTTTGAAGTGAATATGAAACATCCATCAATGAGGACACACAATGTTAGATCTCCCTCTTCATATATGTGACATCAAACCACCACGTCACTCTGGGAGGAAACGAGCAGAGATGAGTAAGCAATGAACTCCCAAAGCCCTGAAGTAAATCTGGACCGTCCATATCCAGAGGCAGATCTTTCACTTAGGAGATTTTCCTTTGGGATATTTCCAAGCAGAACATCAAATCAAAATGAACTGTTGATCCCTGTAGCAGGTAAATGTCACCCAGATCACAGATTGTAATCAAACCAATGACCACAATTTATTTTGGGGATTGGTTCCAATTGGTCCCGCAATTGGAACCATGATATTGTTGGAAGGGTATGTGGCAGCTTGTGGGGGATTGCAGGACCAAAGGAGATGTGGAACCAAACCACCCTCAACAACTACCACAATCATGTGCTTAAATGACATCAGGTCATCTTGTCACCTCCACGTCACCTCCACTGATTTCACTCACTACTCTCAGTCCTCTCACCAATCGACACTTGTCCTCCAATAATCCCCATGCTAGTATCCATCGACAATGGCACACCTCTCAATATCAATGGTCCTTATCGCATACCAACCCCCCCTAAACATTCTACCTTTAACAAGGGGGGGTCCGGGTCAACGTAGATTAGTTCCATAACACTTCAGTAGACTCTTCTCATGCAACCAGTTGTCTCCAGTGGCCTCCAATAGCTTGTAGGCATTCCATTACTCAACATAGATCTCTTTTCTGCCACTTCGAGTCCCTTTCTGCCAATATCAGTTGATGCAATGCATGCATCAATTCTGTCTCAGATACAATAGTAATTTTTAGCTAATTAATTTCAGTATTTTCTTAGATTAGAGACAAGAGTGGTCTTCTTTGTGTGATAAGAACCACTCTTACTGATAAATTCCAGTGTCTTAGTGAACTTAATAATTTGTTCTACAAACAGTTACCTAAAATTAGGTCTCAGTCCCCTAAGGACAAGAACCTATGCAACTCTATTAAGTAGGGGGTCTTTCAATGTTTTGAGGGTCGTATTTTTGGGGAAAGCATAGAACTACATAAGACTGGTTGGACCAATTCTATGCATGGATTAAATATCTCTACCTGGTGACCATACTCTTGATGATAGTGTTTCGTTCAAATATTCATGTGTGTTTATTCTTATCTTGAATACAATTTTTTATTTGTGCAATGTACATTTCATTTCCTTTAAGCTATTGTATAACTTATTTTTAATGATATGCAACCTATCAAACAACTAATGCTTTGGTGAAGATTTGTTTTTATTGCAACTTGTGGGAGTAATTGTGTTTTTGATACATGTTTAATGTCTTGAAATGATATTTTAAGTATTGAACTTCTTGTAGCAGATTATTCATCGATTAGTCTATTGTTTCCCTTTGTTTTCTATTATTTCAATGGTCTATCATTATTGTGCCACCAGCCAAGGTGGACCCTCATCCATATCATTCTACCAACCCAAACTTGCTTTTGTATTGATAGAATAACCCTCTGTCCAACCAACAAAAAATTAAAAGAAACAATCATTCTAAATTGATAGGTGGCCTAGATTTTCCCTTTAGCAGTCAGGTACATACCGTAGGACCAACAACAACAATGCATGTTGTCTTCAAAAGTTCCATCAAAATTTTCATTTACATAATTATTTTTAAACATAGGTCTTATTTGTTGATCACCTTGGTTCCTTTGATCCCTTTGTCTGATTTGTGGGACCGCTGGTCTCCTTGGGTTTCTGGGTGGAACATCATCTTGTTCTCTGTTGTTAGGCTTATTATCTAAAGAAATCCTCTCCATGAGTTTCTCCATGGTCTTCATCATTAGTTCAAACCTCTCTTCTGATGACTGCGAGGTTGAAGGTTGTGCCTTATCTTGAACTTTGTTCATGTCTCTGTCAGAATTACATTTGATCTTTCCTGTAGCCATTAGATTTACTTCAACTTCTATTGCATCACTCATCATATTGTCTAGTTAAGAATATCTTATTTCCCTCAACAACAAATAAAAATCACTTTCAAATGAATCAACATATCTAAGTTGAGCATCTTTAGGAGGAGGTTTTACTTCAGTAGGAATTGAGTTGTAAAATTTTATAAATCTAGTTGAAAACTCCTGTACTATTTCATCAGGTGACCTTCTCATGTTTTTATATTAGGTTAACAACTGAAGGGGGTTTTTCTTGTCACCCCACTTTTCCAGAAAACTTGTTTCAAAGGCTTCAGAATTTTGGA
Source organism: Picea engelmannii (assembly GCA_009831015.1). Lineage (NCBI taxonomy): Eukaryota > Viridiplantae > Streptophyta > Pinopsida > Pinales > Pinaceae > Picea > Picea engelmannii. The sequence goes on along the minus strand of ML783953.1, from coordinate 556,205 downwards.
TACTTGCTGCTGGGAGATCTCTGAACCATTTTCCGACTTCTCCTACAAGACTTTGTGTGAACAACCTCATTTTTTCATCTTCAAAATCTAATTCTTCTAGGTCTATAAAATCAATGAACCATTCGAATTTTTTTTGGGTTGACACATTGCCTTCAACATAATACAACTTAATCCTCTAATTATATTCCTGGGGTAGATCATGTAACTGAACAGGTAGAACAAGAGGGAAAAACCTAGCTTCCATGGCTACAGTAAGAACTTGAAGTGGATGTTGGTTCTGATTATGAATCACAAGAGGTTTAGTAGAGGCAACTAAAATTAAATTTTGGAACCTCTTCTCATCAAAGATGATCTCATTCAAACAAGACTCAGATTTAGTTCTGAACAAAGTTTTCTCAAATTTCACATCAAAATCAAGGTCTTCAATGCTTGTCACTCCATATTTGGGAAAGGATAGATATCTATCTAGATACACAATTGGGATTATTGTCTTTTCTTTTCTTTAGTGTACAATTTTCTCACGGTCAGACACATGTATTACTGCTTCTAGGTCTGGATTACTCCTGGTATGAATTATCTTGGGAGCTAATATTTATAGCTCAAACTACTTTATGCTATTGGTCTCTTTATAATGGAGTCACTAGGGTAGATTTAGTCTCATCCAATAAGGTTTTTGATTCACTGTCACCCTTAGGAATTGAATATGAAGCTTTAAGTCATTCTTTTCCAAGGGAAGATTTCACTTTCGATCCCCGACAACGACACCAGAATGTTAACACTCTATAAATTTGTTCGGTTGATAAAATAAACGATAGAGGAAACCTACAAACCAACTTTAGAGCTGGGTACTAGCCTGATTAGCTCAAAGAGGGCTCTCTCCTGTCACTTGGTATTTCTTTGGAGATTGATGGCTAGGTTTTGTTGTGTTGTGGGTTTTTTTATAATTTTTCTGGAAAGTAAGGGGAGGGACACTTAAAGATATGGAGTCAAACTTCTAAAATGAATAGAAGCATTGACTGGTATGTAGAAATATCCATAGGATAAAGGATAAATGAGGTGATAGATCTGAGTCATAAATTTTAGTTTGTAGAGTGAAAGAAGAAAGGAAAACACATAACTATATCTGAGCATTAAGTGAATTAATTCTGACATTAGTTAGGAAGAAATCAACACAGTTTAAATTGGTTCAGTCGAGAGCATCACAAGATGAATTCTGGGCCTTTAACTATCCAATTTAAACAAAATATAGTGAAAATGGAATTAAGCATATAGGAAATACATACGAAGGAAGGAGACCAAACTTAGATCACCACCATTAGAATCTTTTCATGGAAACTTCAAGACTTCTTCATGTGTATTCAATTCAACTTCAGAAAATTTACATTCAAGTTCTGAATAGCTACAATCATGCACTTGCACTTGTACCAACACTAATACATTAGGAACTCCTAATATTTATACAAGTTAAGTTCCTTCAGTTTGAAACCATTTACAATAATTGAAATGAAACGTTTCAGTTTTTGAAATTGTTTACAATAATTACAAATGACCATTTTGATTTGAAACTGATTACAATAATTAGGAGGAAAAACGTTTCACGATCCAACTTCTAATTCCTATGGCCTTTCAGTTTCTTTCCTCTCCACTTGCTCTGCTCTGGGATTCCATGTGATCTGCTATCTTCAGTGACTCCTGGACATCATCTACTCGATCCTTGAAAACTGCACTTTGTCTTACCCAGTTGTACTATCTCCTTCCACTGCAAGTCAGAAGGGATATCATAATCTATCATTTCTTTGATCAGGATCTATAGGTCAATGCAGGAATAATATGTCATGACTGGAAGTCCAATTTTAACTGCTTTGAACCGATTCAGAATCTCAAAGTCTATAATTAGATGCTCAACCAGGGTAGCTCCTTTCAGATTTTCCTCTAGGGTTTCAATCTTGGAGTTATCCATTCTGCACTGAGTGAGACGAGCATTGTATTCTTCCTGATCATACAATTTTCCCTTGCCGTCTCAAAATGGTGGGAGGCCTTTGATAAACAATTCCTCAAAAAAATCCTTAAATTCTTGCACACTTTGCTTCATCTGTGTTGCCTTGATCTGGAATGATTTCAATAGTTTATATTTGACAATATCCCTCCTGGCCCATATAATAAATGTAGTCTTGTCTTTAATTCCAATAGTCTAAATTTTTGCATTAGGAATGGAGTTAAGTAGATTTATGGAATTTTGTGCCCATTCGGATGGCTTCTTTGCTAAAGTCTCTTTTAAGCCCTAATATCTGCTCATTACCCCTTAATGGGCATATTATATTAGTAATGTTATTTTATTTATGTCGACTTTAGGCCATTAGTTGTAATTATACCTCCTAGTCTCCTATATATACCAAGGAGAGATTTTCATTTTGAATAATCTTGTACTTGAACATTTAAGTGGGGTAAAAGGAGGTTGCCCCCTTGAAGAGGCTTATTATCTGAAATTATTTCTTTTTCAAGGCGTTGAGTACTTTTTCTAAGGTTTTTCTATTCTATATTGATATTTGGTTCCTAACAGTCTCATTTACAACAGTGCACTTGCTTCTGGCTGTGATGGCTATGCTATGTTTATCATTGATGAAGCTTAAATACACTCTGAACTTGGCAACTTTAGCAGCTATAGAGTCTCAGATGATATGCTTGGCTCCCTGCAACAAGCCTTTTCCTTTTAATCTCATATTCAATTTCTCTATGCTTCCCTTTAGGCCTTTGATTTGTCCTTCTTTCAGGCTAACTTGTGACATAGCCTGGACAAGTCCTTTAGTGTTTGACCCAACCTCTGTAGTAGGAGGTACACCTACAACTCTATTTAAAAATTTTGTTTGCTCCTGTGACCACTTCACCTTTTCTCGTTCCAGTTGCAATGCCCTAGCCTTGTAATCTAATGCATATTGACGAAGTGTTTCATTTTCCTATTCTAGAGCAACCAATTCTGTTGTTTGTCAATGCTCTGTGGAAGACATTTCCAGTTTATTCTTTAAATTTTGGATCAATTTGTCTTTTTCATTCAACGAGGAATTCACCCCTTGAGGGTCTTCATATTCCAATCTCTTGACCTGAGTCTTCCAAGCTCTGCAAGATGCTTTTTCTTGCCTCAACTACCCTTCCAATTTCATCACATAAGATGACAACTTTGAATTCTTCAAGCTTAAACTCAGGTAATCATAATACAACATATCACTAGTATTCTTATGGAATTTGACTTTTTCTAGATCACTGATGTTGTCATACCTTATCTTTATCTCAGAGACCTTGTCCTCATCTGCAATTGAAATATTAAAGGTCCTCTTCTCAACATCTCTTACTATGAATAGAGAAGATTTGTGCTAAGAAATATTTTCCACCTTTGGGACTAAATCCCTCATCAGGGCTATGTTTCCCTTCTCATCATACCATTTTTCCAAATATATCTTAGATTGATAAGCTGCCCTAGATGTTTTATCAAAGATATGTTTCTTGCTGCTAAAAGTTCTTGAGCTTCCTTCACTTTGGAGCTTGCTTTCCTTTTCAACCTCTGCAATGCTAGTACCACTTTCCACCATGTCCAGTTTTACTTGTTCTCTGGGTTCTTCCTCCTCTAAATCCACTTTCTATGGAGACTGTGAAATATTCATCTTCTTAGGAGCAGTCTATTGGTCATTGGTGCCTAGGGCCTCTGAACTGCTTCTCTTGCTGTAAACACTCATCTTAGGAACTTTGACTATTAGTTTCTGAGGAGCTTGTTTTGTTTGACCTCTTTGCAGGGTTGTATCCACTTGATGTGTTTGAATTTGTTGCAGAGCTACCTCTATATAATCACAAAATTCCAGGCTTTCCAGCTTATCAAAACCCTCAACATGTTCATTCTCATAAGGGGCATGTTTTTTCATAAATGTTCTCTTGGATATGATTTGGTGTGGATCATATATTCTCCCCTATAATTGTGAAAAACCAAACTCTTGGAGATTTTCTTGAATATGAGGTAAATAGGATCTAGCTTTGACAATGAAAGGGCCAATGATAAAAGGGAACTTGAGGTTGGATGGTTTGAGCAAATTTAAGAATTGATCTGTCTTAGATTTAATTATTTTCCTAATGAATTCAAGCGAAAAGAATCTGGGGGTCATAAAAATAGGAAATAGATAGGGGGATTCATGAAAACCATAAACCCAGATTATTGTTGAATGCATGAATAATACCCAGTCCCCCAATCTGTTTTCTGGATTTGGCTGCAGATAGCTCCTCATGTCATCCAGAACTCTAGGTAGGCTAGTGTTGAAAATCAAACTGTAAACCTTGGACATGACTTTGTTGATGAATATGAGAAATGTAATCCTCTTACATTTAGGGGATATGAATGATGCTTCAAGAAATTCTCTCTTATTGGTTTCCAGGAAAATCTTCAACAAATAGGTGTAATATCTGAAATTCCTTATAGAGTGAAAAATTCACTAGTTGTTTATGGATATTATCAGCTATGAATTGATCTAAACTGATGTAGACTGACAGGCCAAAATCTGACTGAAAAAAGGTCAAAAGGAAACCAAGCATGACCTCTACCACATATTTATCATTATCTAGACCTAAAATTTGACTCAACAGGGAACAAACCCATTAGAATTCAGTAACCATTACACTCACATTCATTAGCAAAGACAAAATCTCTTAAAGATGTTTTGGGTTGACAATTGTCTATAAAAACAAATCTCAGACTTCTAATGGACACTCTTTGTATACCCTAATTATTTTTTATTCATTGAAAGGTTCAAACATTGCATTGAAATACTTTGATATACCAAGGGAATCTTGAATTGACAGAATCTCTACCCTACACATGACCTCAGATCCTTGTTTATTCATGATGACCTTTTCTTCATGCAGATACTATTCGACGCACCAACCTATGAAATTGGGAAAAGGGAGAGTGATTTTGACAACGTAAGGGACTATGGTGGCCTGGACTGCTTCAAGGAATGACATACTCCTTGCTACATTGTCAGACATGTTTCTTCTGGACACAAAGATGGGTGAAATGGTGATTTTGGTATCAAAGACATCTGAATCTAGGTCAATTAGGGCTTCTTCTTTCACCACAGGGTCTTGTTTTGTTATTGAAGTTACAATAGGATCCATGGTTGCGATGAAAAATATCCAAAAGTGAGCGAAAATGGCATGCAATTGTCGTACTATCGAGCTGTAGTTGAACAAGGGTGATCGTGCCAAGTTTCAAATGGTCCAATTGTTCAAAAAATGGTAATAAAATAAATAACCGATGCCCTTTTATACCTTTTCAAAATTTTGGGGGCATGAGGAAGTGTTTTGGGGAATGTTAAGCCCTAATGTTGGCCCATTACCCCTTAATTGGAGCATATTAGATTAGTAATGCTATTTTATTTATGTCGGATTTAGGCCATTAGTTGTAATTTAGATTAGTAATGTTATTTTAATTATGTCGGCTTTAGGCCATTATTTGTAATTATACCTCCTAGTC
>ML783953.1:519033-545148 GCA_009831015.1 Picea engelmannii | reverse complement strand
GTAATGCTATTTTATTTATGTCGGCTTTAGGCCATTAGTTGTAATTTAGATTAGTAATGTTATTTTAATTATGTCGGCTTTAGGCCATTATTTGTAATTATACCTCCTAGTCTCCTATATATACCAAGGATACATTTTCATTTGGAATCATCTTGTACTTGAACATTTAAGTGGGGTAAAAGGAGGTTGCCCCCTCAAAGAGGCTTATTATCTAAAATTATCTCTTTTTCAAGGTGTTGAGTACTTTTCCTGAGGTTTTTCTATGCTATATTGTTGTTTGGTTCTTAACAGGGAAACCCACTTTTCACCTTGAAATGCACCTGGTGGAGCCACATAGCCTCGACCAAAAACCACAGTTTGGATTTCGGCCTACTTTATGAAATTATCCTTCATGTAGCTTCTCCCCCCAAAATGATCCTTGACCATCGATCTATAGATCTTGCGATATGCGATGTATTGGGTCCAATCACCTTAGTGCCCCTGCCAGATTTAACCTCCTCTTGCCAGATTTATCCCCTTACCTAGTTTGTTGGGCTTCCAAACCAATTTAGCGCTTGGCTAATTCCTGAAATCTTGATTTCACATAAAATTTTAATGGTGACTAACACCTGGTATGCCAAAACAAAACATACCTTGCTTCAAAGTATGGTTTTTGCATACCCTCCAAGAAATTCATCTCTTCTTATTCCCCCCATGCAACCAAATATATCAAAATTAATAACCACGCATAATGAAACTTTGTTTCTTTCTCTCGTGCCTCTCTGCAGTCAGTTAAAAATAGATTCACGAGAAATGCTGACCAATTCATCATCACTCTTTTTGCACACTTCTCTACTGCTGCTATGACTTTTGTTGGTATCTGATCTTTGCGACATTTCCAAAGTAACTTATAGGCCAACACTTGTGTCGCAAATATTATAGTATTATCATTGATTCTTGCAACGTCTAGTTCGCATGCTCCTCTGAATGTGCCATATTTTTCCTTCTTTCTTTCTGCTAAGGATTTTTCATGTGTCTTTTCCATGAACAATGGTAGAGGGTCGTCCCCTACTAATGGAAATCATGTAATCCACACAATAAATTGTGTGTCAATCGACACTACACTGTCCAAGCATATAAATCCTCCATGGACACAACTTAACAATAACTTGATAAAGATTTTGATCTCTATGCTTCTAACAAAATGTGATATTTCCACTAGGTTCAATATTCCCGTTCTCTGCAGTCTTATGGCCCATTCTTGGGGATTGACTGTGATTATAAGTGAATTTGGTTTGAGTGATGTTCGCAGGTAATTCTATGGCACTAACTATGGAAAAGTATTAAAATATGAAAGGTCATGGTATGAAAATATCAGGTTTTATATATTCCCAACATATATCCCTCAAAAGTGATCCCATGTGGAATCATTGGTGTAACCAAGTCATAATTCACCTCTTTCTGTAGTCTGAATTTCTTTTCTGTAGGACTTCTAGGAGGTATATATGCTCTAGTAAAGTTTATCGGATCCTATGTATCTGATCTCGATGTTTCTTCCTGCATCAATGTTGATGTCTACTTATTGTGCGACTTCTTCATGCCTAATGTTGAATCTCCTACCTTTGGTGGTGCCATGAATTATTGTACTATGGCTCTATAAAAAAAACACTCAACTCTATGCTCTATAATCTTTGGGTATTCTTTGGCTCTCTGTTCTCTACAAATGTTTACACAAAAATAACCCTTTCTCATTACCCTTCGTCTTCTTTTCTAGCTTTCTTCCAGCTGTTTCATACCTCTTCACACCCAAATTCTCAGTCCCATCCAATTGTATTCACATTCAATTTCATCCATATTTAACATTAATTCATATATTTCAATGGATCATGGTATATATTTTCCATCCTATCAAGATCTTCGTCGCCCCTTTTCATTTATGACTACACGTTCCGATCATCTTTCCATGATGTTTTCTATTTAATGCATTTTCTTGTCCTCTAAATAGTTCTTTATCTTGGTTCTTCAATCCAATTTTTTTCACGTAGTTCCATTCTCCTTCCTTTCCGCAACATTTTATTATTCATCTTTGACTCTTTTAAGAATGCCCAATTGACAACTTCAATTCTCTTGTCTCGTCAAATGTTTATTGTGGATTGTGTCAATCTCTTTTATTTCTTTTGTGTTTTTTTTTATAATACAATATAATACAAATACTATGGTACAAATATTGCGTTCTTAGACTAGTGTGCAGAAGCACGGATGTCCCTATACAGTTTTAGCTGACTACCATTTATGAGCCCTTCCATGCTTTCCCCATTCAATTTTTCTAATTGAACAACACCTTCTTCTGTCGCAAATCTTATCACATACAAACCCAACTAATTCATTTGGAACTTTATAGGGTACTGCAAAAGTTTACTGTCATAGAGTAAAACTAAGTCTCCCATTTGGAAATTCTTCTATTTTATATGTCTTCCCCATGACATGCCTTCTCATGCACTTTCTGAACTTTCTGATGAAATCCTACAATGAACCGATCTTCCTCTAGTTTCACTAAATGTGACAATATTTTCTCTACTGCGCCGGAATCTATAAGCTTTATCAGCACAACGATGCACATACTTAGCACAATGAATTACATGGGAATAACTGCTTCATGGTCATATACTGATTGGAATGGTGTATGTCCTGTCATCTTCTTAGATGTAGTCTGATATGCCCATAATACTGCATGAATACTCAAATCCCATTCGTATCGATTTCCATTACATATCTTTGTCAGTGCATACTGCAAGATCTTGTTAAACACTTCCATTGTTCCATTCGTCTGAGGATAATAAGGTGTGCTCTTCTAGTGGTGAATCTAAAATTCTTTTGTCAAAGAAGAAATTGTTCTATTCAAGAAATGGGTCCCCTAATCACTCATAAGGATTCTTAGACATCCAAACCTCATAACAACATTCTCAAAGAGAAACCGTGCATTAGTCTTAGCATTGAAATGTTTGAAAGGTTCTTCTTCATCCCATCAGGTCAAATAATATGTCATAGTGATTATATATCTTTCTCTTAAGCTTTTTTCTAGTGGGTTGATCGATCCAAAAAAATCAACTTCCCATTTATCAAAATCCTCCAATGGAACTTATGATACTAAAGGCATGCCATCTCTTTTGGATGGATTTCCAACTCTCTTATAGACATCATAGGTTTGATAGAATTACTTAGCATCCTTATGAAGGGTGGGCCACCAAAGTCCTATGCGCAAAATATTTTTAGCCGTCGCTTTCCCTACATAGTGGCCTCCCACAACTCCTTCATGTGCCTATGATAATATCATAGGTCTTTCATTATCCAATACACATCACCAAATAATTCCATCTGTGCCTAAATTGTACAAATTCCCTGTATAAGATGATAATATGCCGCCCTTACTACTAACTATTTCTTCTGCACAATTGTAAATTTGGGTGGGGATACTCATGTTCTCAGGAATTGGACATTATATGTGAATTAATCATTGACCATATGTGCTACAAACAAGTGCGTGTCTGGAAGTCTGTCATCCAAATTTCCTGCATCTTCCCTTATTTTTATGCATGACAAATGATCAGGTCCTAAGTTCAATTCCCCCTATTTCATTATCATTTCAAATTCATACACCTGAAATAGTATTATCCATTTTCATATCTTCCCCCCCAACACTAGGTTATTGAATAAGTATATCAATGCAGAATGATTTGTGTACATCTTAAAATGTGATCCTAGAAGATAATGCCTAAACTTTTGTAGTGCATAAGCCATTGCCAATCCTTCACGCTCTATACTAGTGTAATTATGTTTAGTAGTTGACAACTTTCTGTTGGAAAACGTAATGGTATGGTCCAAACCTCCTTCCTATGGTTGAGATAGAACTGTGCCTAATGTTATAGATGATGCATCTATGTGAACATGTAATTCCTTCTTCCAATATGGAAATACTAAAATCGGTGTGGTAACCAACTTCTACTTCAAGGTATCCAAACTTTGTTGGCATTGGTCATTCCATTGAATCTTGACCTCCTTCTTCAACAATTTTTCCCATAGGGCTGTGATCTGCATGTTAATAAAATTTATGTAGTACCCCGTATGACCCAATGTTTCTCGTAATTGTTGCACTAACTTAGGTGGTGGAAAACAAACAATAATAACAATGTTCGAAGGATCTTCCAAAAGTCCTTGTTTACATACTACATGACCCAACAAGATACCAAATGGTGTGCAGGAAATGCACTTCTTCAAGTTCAAATAAATATGGAACTGTCTACATCTATCCAACATCAAGCGTAGAGTTTCAACATGGTCTTTCAAAAAAATGAACACTGTCCAATCATCCAAATATACTTCCAGGAGCTTATGAATAAATTCTTTAAAATTTACGATGACAACTCGGGAAAAAACTACTAGCAAATTTTTCAATCCAAAAGGCATGATTGTATACTGATAACATCCTCATTCTATTGTAAATGTTGTCTTATTCATATCTTCTTGCACAATCTTAATCTGGTGATATCCATAGAATCCATCGTAAATGAGTAAGCTTCATGTCCTCCTACATTTTCCAAAACTTCATATGTAAATGGTATAGGAAATGGGTCATCTAAGAAAGCATCATTCAATTTTCGCAGATCCACACAAATTTTGATTCCACCCGTCTTCTTGTCCTAAATCACCATCAGGATGATCCATTATGACTCTGCGACCGGTTTAATAATCCCATCTTCCAACATTCTATCTATTTCTACTTTCACTTCCTACTTATAAATACTTCACTGGATTGGCATTCGGCTTCAAAGGAATCCTCATCTCCCCTAGTTCCCAAGAAATCCCTTTCATCGTTGAGAATGTATTCAGAAAAAGGTCTTGGTATTCACACAGTAAATCAACAATATTCTCGACATTTTCCTCATTCCAATAATCTCCAATGTTTGCGAACTTGGGGTTATTATTCGTACCAATATTCACTTTGCACATTTTCAATGGCTTTGAATACTTGCCAAACTCAAGTTTAGGACCCTCTACTACACACTCTCCTTTGATTTCTTGTATTTGCAAATTCCTTTGTTCTTCAACCTCCTAGTCTTCTCCAGCCACATTATAACATTTAAAAATGTCTTGAACAATCACAAAATATCTAGGCACACTACATAAATCTACTGGTATCTTCGAATCTTCTGGTGTAAAGATATTGTTCTTGATAATCTGCAGAGCTATGTCTACCGAAGGGGTATGGTATTCAAACTTGAAATTTATCTTAAAGTTTTGAATCAAGTCTTCCCAATATGTAGTTCCTCTGTGTACTTCTAGTTCTAAGTACCTATTCTTTGATATCGTATCCAAGGTGTGTACTAACAAGTGCACCCATTCTCACTTAGGTACTGAGCTCCATGTTGTAGTGCACTATGTAAGATGATCTATAGGAAAACTCAATCCAATATACTTCTGCATAAAATATTCATTTTCCATTCCAAACCTAACCTGTAACATCCTTCTACATTGTTTCGAATTATTTCTTCCATCCTTATGCGCATCCCATCATCTTACAAGAGTCACTTTCATTGTGATTTCCAAAGCTAGAAATCTATGTTGATTTGGTATATGCAATTGAAATTATTTAAAGAAATGGTATACATCATACTTCAGAGGATCACATACCTCAACTCCAATCCAGTTCAATGTGTGGGTAATATGAGCACATCTCCTTGTATATACCTCATGTAATAGTTGTTTTCAATGTTCCAAGGCTTCTTCTGTTTCTGACACGCAAGAACTAATACTTCACCAAATGAGTACACCTTCAATAGTAAGATTAATATAGTCATCCATCTGCGTGGTCATACTGTAAAGGTTATCCATTTATTTTCCCCTTGCCGGTTCCATATATTGTCTTCCTTCCATGGGATTCAATGGCACAGTAATTCTCAAGTTTGCTACTTCAAATATAAATTGTCACTTTTTCAAATCAATAATAGTCTGGTTATCAAAATCCCAATCGATTCTAAGAAAATATGGATAAGGTTTACTAACATCTACTATCTTGATTACTTCAAAATATGTTGTGTTTCACACTCCATTGATGTTAACATTCACCCCTGCCAGTCTTCTAATCAGGACAATCTTGCGTTGATTTACTAGTCTCAATTGAATTGGTGACCAGATCAACTTTGGTTTTCCCATCATTTTCCATGTCTGCTTCGGAATGACGTTCACATCATATTCCAGATCCAAGATGATATTATCCATTTCATAATATCCTACCTGTGCATTAAGTCAAAATTCCCTATTTGTCCTTTTCTTCCACTGTACCTGGTTAACTGCGTCAAGTGCGTTAGGTGCTTCTTTGTATTGCATGCATTGGTTGATCATCCCTCACAATGCATTCAATGCAGTTTCATCCTTCATTAGTTCTAAATAACTCTTTAAGAAACTTTTCAGAGTGCTTTCCTTCTCAACTGTCCTTTTTGTCATTGAGTGGTCATAGGCTAGAGGCATGTCATACACAGGTGGCGTCATACATAGGTTTGTAGGTCAATGATACCCATTATGTTTCTAACAATTTATTCCTTGATTTCTTATAAGTGTATCTCTCTTTTTTAGGATCAAACTCCGGAGGAGGTTCTGCTGCTTTCCTAACCCATTGGTCAGTCTGAATTCCTTGTTCTATCGCATCAACTCCTGTTCTCTCTCCTTTGTTCGTAATTATTGCTACCCTTGGTTGATCACCACACTCTTCCGTTGCTATCATATAAACATTATGGTTCCTCTTTTCCTACAACTTCACAATCAACCACAAATAATCTTCCATCGCATGATCTAGCTGTCTACAATATGTGCATTGTACAAAGATTCTAAGAATCTTGTGCTAAATTCTCAATATGGTTATAGTTATAACATATAATCAGTCCTCTTCCTCTGTCAATTCCTCCTCTTCCATGACCTATGAATTCTCCTCTTCCTCCTTGATTGTAGCCTCTCTGAGTATTATATTGTGGTACCCATCCTTTTAGTCCTTCTTCTCCTTGAACTCTGTATGCATCTACGATGCATTCTCTCATGAGATTGAGTGCACAACATTCCTTTTCGTCATGTCCCACGAACTTCCAAAAATTACAAAATAAGTTTTTGGCAGTGCTATAATACTTTTGCATCAAAGGACAAGTAGTCGTGTGATGACCCATTATTCTTCATATCTCATAATATATTCCTCCTCCTAGTGCCGAGGGATTCAGGGCTCCTATAGATATATATTCTCTAAAATATGGACACTCGTTCTTACAATGAACTTCATTTTTGCATGTGGTACATCAGAATTATTTGTTCTTTTATTTTCCTTTAGCAAGCTCCTACAACTAGATTATCAATTCTACTAGCTTTGAATAAACCTGAGCCATCCCTGCACCATTTTCTCTTACAGGGGATGCTTCCCATTTCATGGCGATTTCTAGTGCTTTAGACTACAACGTAATATTCTGTTGCGTCAAGGGGAATTTTATGTGTGGTAACAATCCCACAATGAACCATTCCCTATCCTACTCATCTGGAATCTTGAAGGTTAATTGATCCATCAATATCTTGAATCTTTGATCAAAATACCATACTGATTCATTCTACAATTTCTTTATCTCTTTCAGTTTTGTAATACATTGCGACTCATATTTCAGTTTCTGGAATTCTTTTAACAAGGATTTCCTTATGTCTGCCAACACTTTAGCTTGTCCCATAGGCACATTGGAATGATATTTCATATACTAGAGTAATGCACAGTCTTTGAATGTATTCGCAACTTCACGATTTTTGCATCGTCATACTAAAAATTCTTCATTGTCCATATTGCTTCACAGACAAACAAGTGTTGTTATGTATCTTCTCTCCTTGCTCGATGAAAGACATTCATTCTCAAAGTGGGGTCTACCCCCGCCATTGTATACTGCGTAGTATTCTTCGTCGGTGTCACCAACTAATTCTGGGTTATTGCACTACTTCCACTTCTCTAACTACCTTTAGTGTTATCCTTGCTTCCTTCAGTAACTACAAGTGATCGTGACAAATTTTTAGATCTCGAAGATGCACACGGGGTTGTGGTTTCGACACAAATTATGGCCTGAGTGGGATGTAATGGATCTCGTTCTACTGGACTGAGCTAACGATCCTTTTCCTTTTCCTTTCTGTAGGGTATTCCTTTGATCTGGAGTACTACATTAGTGTCTCTTTCCTCAACCTCATTGTGCTTATCTTCTCTATCATCCACAATCCTCTTCCTCCTGTACCAAAATCTTTTTCCACTATGAAATACTCCAATCTCTTCTTTTGTCACACATTCTTCTTCTGTCAACATTATTAGTCCATGTGTTCCTTATTCATTCTTCCCCACATGCATCTTCTCCATACACTCAAAACATCCCCTAGTCATCCCCTAGTTCCCCGATGTGCGTAAAGGCACCTAGCTACTAGGGAAATCAAAATGCCTATGCATTCCCCTTAGTTACATATCCCGGTCCCGGCAAAAGAACAATTTGTTGATGCATAGTGGGAAGACATGAGGTTCAACATTAATTCACCAACAAAACCCTAATATATCGACCCTTTCAGCATCACTTGCAAGCAGGTGAAGTCTCACCTGAGGTATCTACGCGGACTGTAGGAACCAAGTTTGCACAGTCATGAAGGGATGGGAGGAATTCATCATAACCATTACACTTATCATTAGTTCATTATATAATTTTTCATGTGCGAAGAATCATAAGATATTAATATTAACCATACATTATATGCATAGTAAAAAAAACAATAAATGCATCATAACACATCATAACACATATACACCAAAATTTAACGTGGTTCACCCAAGATGGGCTATGTCCACAACTATGAATTCTTATATTATTCATAATCATCTCTTACAAAATATGCACACCGCACTCATACATTATTCCCTTGTTGTTCTCCTATCTCTCTTCACTCTTACATTCATGCATACAATGCACACTTAGCTCTTATTACTCTCATTCACTCTCGGCTACATTACATTCCCAATCACTTCTCTATCCTAACCCTTACATATTTATATTATTACATTAAGGATTATCCATTTTCAATAGAACAAAATTCCTAATGAATTACCACTGTCTTCCTTCCTTTGCACATTCTGGTCCTGAAAATGCGCTAACTCATTTTCCTTCTTTTGCATGCATTGAAAAATTCCCAAAACTGGTCCCAAAAGTCTTGTCCCAACAAATGGCCAAATAAAACCATTTATACCAATCCGGTGATCCAATGATTGACATGTAAACTACATTTTTTTTGATGACAACAACCGAGCTTCCAAATTGATCCATTATGGATTCATATTAATCATAATAAAACACCATAAATTTTACATCTTTCTCAAGAAATAACAATGAATACCAAGAGAAGTGAAATCACACCTTCATTATTCGTAATCTAGTAACTCTATCTTAGTCAACTTCATCATGTTGTTTGCACATTTGTGTGAGGGAGAAGTAAATTTGCACCAATATATTCTTTTCGACCTTGTGTTCCTTCCAATTGAACCCCTCTGGAGTTCATTTTCATGTGAATTGATATGTGTGTTGTGACTTATAGTGTGGGAGCCTCGTTTCATTAACTAGATCGTGAATATATATCCATACAAGAAAGGTACTATATGATTTTGTTCACATGAATATCTGATTAGGGTTTTGACATATGGTATTAGGGTTTTCTCAGGAACATCTTCATCAACATCAAATTCATAACCAACATTATAAGAGAAAGTGTATTCAAAATTATGATAAAATAAAAGTGGACAACACGAAGTTTCATTATCATGTTTTTTCTGATATAGTTATGAAGATAGATATTCACAAAAAAATGAAATTATTGGTAGTAGACAGTCAGATTCCAAAAATTCCATGTATTATCCAACCCAACAATAATAGACGTACCCAAATCTCTTTTTATTTGGGAAGAAGCCGCCAATATCTGTGCCACCACATGTGAAGTAGAGTAATTGCCAAAATCTACTTTTTTTCCTTGGCCTGCAATATATTTCTAAACCTTGAATGCTCCTACTCTTGTTTTTGTTGTCAACCACCATTTCCATTATTACACCCAAATTGAGGAAACGACTTTAGCACTCATACCATATGCAATGGTCCAGTTTACTAAAGAAAAAAACAAGAAGATATTTACCTAGTAATAGTCGAATCTACTAAAGGAAATACACAATTACCACAAATTAATCCAAATAACCATTTATTCTTTATTCAGACTCTTATTAAGAGGACCAATGAGAGGTAAGGAACATACATGTGGTGAAAAACCCATATTACGTATAACCAGTGACTTGAAGAACATAGCCATGCCTTGATCATTGACCTGACAACCACAAAAAAAGTGGGGGACGACTCTCCACCCAACCGTAGACTTTGCCACCTTAATTATTAGAAGTAGTTCACCCCTAAGCCCTCAATCCACTACTATTCCAAGATTCTTTAGCCTTGTCCTCTCTACAACTCGGAAAAAGATATATTTACTTTTCTCCTCCCCCCCCGCTTTATACAGAGTCTATCCATGGTAAAGAACCCAATCCCTAAGGTCCATTATTTAATTATTTATTATATTTTAGGTTTTCTCCATCAATTATCGTTAATTATCTTACCATTTTCTTTTATTACCAAATATCCATAGTAAGTACTTATTATTCCCCCTTTAAGATAATATTATATACTTCTTTATTATCATTTATTTATATAATAACTTATTATGAACACTTTAGGGTAATTATTATATTCCTATTATTATTATTATTATTATTTATATAATAATATTAATATGGGGCATTTGATATACTTGATAGTCTCATAATCAGTTGACTCTAGACTTGTAGGAGTTTTGAACATAGAACCATCCTCTCTCTTAAGATCTCACTCACTATATTCCCTCCATCAATATATAGCTCCCATCACAATAAGAGATCATTTATAAATTAATAAACTACTTTGAGATACAAAAATAAATTATTTTGACCCTCATACTTACTAAAGCCACAATCCTATCCCTATCCAATAGTGACCGCTGCAAGTACTACTACTAGAAGAGGTTCGAGCTCATCTGGTATTGATAGAGATGAGATTCCTCTCGCTTGATAGAAAAAAATAAAAAGGATTGGAAAACATCTCACTTAATATCAATTCCTACAATTAAATCCAAGTTACAAAGAACCCAATGGATGCCAACAGACATGGGAATGCCTAAAAGGAAATGGGAGAGTTGACATTATTATTACAAAAAAACAATGAGATATCTATTAAACAATGTAAATAGAGTACATATAAATACATAAATCATTGTCTCAATATAGAAAAACTACCTTGATCTACCAGTTGAGAAAATATGTTGACCTCACAACAATATAGGAAGCATCTAGTTGGAGAAAATCTCTGAAATCCAACTAATCCTAACAACCTCCTATAAACTATGAAACAAAATCTATGTAAAGATAAAATATACCCAATCATGACCAATAATAACAATAAAAAAAAATATGATCATACTTAAGAAAATAAGGAGTTATATATTCCAACACTCCCCCTTAATGACTACTTGTATTTACCTTCGTTGGGTCAAGTCTTCATCATCACCAATTCCTCTGAATCAAAGCACCTCCTGATCAAAAAAATTTATATCTGGTCCAACCTGGTACTTTCTCTTCGTACCTTGATCACGCATAATAAAACTATCAAAGTCAACAACCATCCACCAAAATGCATGGGTACCTAACCACTACAATTGTTGGTCTAGTAGGATGTCCTTCATGTACATGGTTCATTAAACCTCTTAATGAACTCCCCCTGAATGTGAAACTCATGGTTTATACACACCTCCCAAAGTCCACAACCAACATGGTCCACTCATAAATCATAAGTACCAATCCTACAAATGTTAAAGAACTCTATAATAGAGGTTTCTACACTAGAAATCATAAGGGACACATGACAAAGGGGCATGCATGCCTATTTGGGTCTTACAACAATATGTCTTGTACATGTTTCATAGATACAGGTACATGCATTGCATACATACAAGCTCAAATATTTCAAGGATCAATACATCAAATCAAAACATGAAATCATAGAATTTGTCTAAAACAATGTGTGACTCACATTACCATATGGTAAGGTCTGTTTTATTCAACACGACTCATATAATTTACCTGTTTGTACATAATTATTTCACTTCCAAAACTTTTGCACCACTGCCATTGTCGCCTACTTCCCTTGGACTAAACTCTCCATTGTATTAATTTCACACATGATTATAAACATAAAAAAGAGATAATATCATCTTCCTTCTCTCAATTGTTCACATGTTTGGAGTCTTCATTTGCATCTTTGAACTTTGGACCTTGAATGTCACTGTTAGTTCATTGTCTTGGATTTTCCTATGATTTGTCAAAGTAGCTAATTCTAACAGAAATGATACATTTCATATTGAGTTATCTAGGCTCAATAAAAATGCTTATGATTCAAAAACAATTATGCATACTTCTTTGGAGTTTCCAAACAAGCAATTGTTAGTTTAGTCAGTCTAACAAAGCATCCACATACTGAGTTTGACTAGGCTCAACATGTTTCTCTTCACAAACTCCAAATAAATTCAAAAACAAAATTAATTTTACCATGGCCAAATATTTCCACAATCTCATTAATGGATTTTTGATTAGTGCTACAACCTTACAAATTTCCTTCTCTCACTTTGATAGAAACAACTACATCAATTTCCATGACACCATGCTTCAACCAGTCATCGTGTACCAAAATTAACACACCTTTATTATTTAGATGGATGAACTCCTCTAGGCCAATGAATTTTTCCCCATGTTGTCATCCTCCTCCTCAATTATTCATGCACACTTACGACCAATCACTATGGGATATTTCAAATACATAGCGAGAAACTCGAAAAAAATGTGACAAATTTCCAAAAATCTGAGCATTCTTACAACACAAAAACCACAAACGAAAACAAAATATATCTTATATACCATTATCTTATAAAACATTTCCCCAATCAAGCTTATATTTCCCAGAGTGTGAAGCTTTACCGTCGTCTCCTTGTCACGATGTACAAATTCTTGATGTGTGGTTGTCATTTGTTTGATTTCTTCTCACATATTGTCTAGACCTTCAATTGATTCACTTTCATGACATAAGAGATATCTCTTCGTGTGCGATTTTCTCCAATGCCTATCCTCATGCTTTCTCTTTCTCCTTCAAGTCGCTTGGTGCATATCTGTGTCACTCATACATCACTCACCAAGATCCTTTTTATACTATAAATTTGACCATGTTCCAAGTTCTACACAAGAAACTACCTCTTGAGGATATTGGTGGAAATAAAATTACTGCAAGAAGCTACCCAACTTTCACCTATCAGATTGATTATAGCCATTTTATAAAAATTAAGAAAAAAACATAATTTTAAAATTCTACAAGTAGTATATCATTTCTAACACAGATTTATGACACATATAGAATATTTATTTGTTGCTAAAACACCGCAACACATGATCAAATAGGAATCACACTTATCAATGAAAAATCTCCTATCCATTCCTTCATCGATGGTGAATGACAAGCTCTGCAAGTCTCTGTTCACTTTAGATTTGTGAAATTTCCTCTCTATCAACCATTTGATCTCAAAGACAAATGCCACTCTCTCACCAGTTGGGGTCCCTCAATATCCTCTTAGTTGTCCATTACATCCCACTAAAAAGATCGAATGTGCATGACCCATCAGAAGGTGCATCCCCTCTCTTGTTGTTCCCACTCATAGCTATCGTCGTTATTTTCTATAGTGATCTTTGCTATAAAACATGATTGCACCATTGAAAAACCATTGTTGCTCCTCCTCTCACAACTTTTCCTCATTGCCATAGTTTTGGAAGACCTCAAAACCCTCACTCCTCCTTGGGCCTACAACAAATCAAGATTGTTTGCATGGGAGAGTAAAACAAATGGATGTTGGAGGCTTTCTTTGGTCGTGCATGGACATTTGAATTTTTCTCATCTCAATCCATGGTTAGGGTTTCACTAGTACATTTGGCACATTTTCGACGATGTTCTAACACCCTTCTAATGAACACACATTTGTCTTTCGACGAACCCAATTTCACCATTTTGTCAAAGTAATTTCATTACACTATCAATGGCCCTATCTGTAGGTCAAACATCCGATGTAAAAAATTTCCACATGGAAACTATGGAGAGATTTAATCAAGCAATTTTTTTTCGCAAAGGAGCATTGCAACAATGATGAGAATATAGTTGTTGTTTGTTCGACGCAAGGGGATGCCACATGTAATTTTTAATAATATTTTATAAACTAAGTGGTCTTCACAATACATATGACATCAGGTGTTACTGTGACGATAATGTGCATAAAGGCCATCGAAAAATTGATGTGCATGCCATCTAAATAGTGACCTTATGGCGAGCCACATTTGTTGGAGTCGTGATGGTCCAGAGGGTACAATACATCGGTGCTCCAACTATATCTCATGGTAAATATATTGGAGTGTTGATTCTATGGTGGGAAAATTATGTTAGAGTGGTTATGTGAGGGTACACAATATCGATTTGAGTTGCGATGCCAGGGTTGTCAAAGTCCATTAGAGTGGCGATGCTATAGTGTTGAAGGTTAGTCTAGCATGTGATAGATAGGTGGGAACATGCCATTGGAATATGGTGCAGATTTCTCATAGAGGGATAATAAAGTAAAACAAATCAAATTGATGTTGTACACTGAAATACATGCTTATGATGAAATTGAACACATGGAGAAGTTAGATGTGTTATATTGAAAAATCAAAGAGGTTGTGCCATATGTAGATGAAATTGTCGATTAGGATTAGGGTTTCCATTGTTTCATAAAATCCTATTTCAATCTTGTTAGAGCCCCCACATCTAAAAATGCACACTCACACTAAAGAAAAACATGTTTTGCTTTTAAACTGTAAATTCTACCCTTGTGCAGGAATATACACCAGGATTCACAAAAATGCATGCCTAGGTCTTAAGACACCTGCAATTTGAGTGATTCAAGTTTTTGAGGGTGTGTTAGATAAATTTACACATGTCTATATATTTATATTTTCATTTGCAAACATAAAAGAGGCAAATTCTACCTTGTAAATTGAGAGACGAAAACAATAGAAAGAGACCGAATGGAAATGCACGCCCATGCTTCTATATAGATACAAATTTAGTGATATAATTTTTAGGGATAATTTAATAACATTCTAAATCTATATATATCATCTAGAGTGCATTTTAAAATGACTAAGGAATTCTATCTTGAACCAATATTCAAGACTTTTTGTAAAATGGACGGTAAGACCATCTTACTATAAAATGCATGCCTAAGACTCATATGATGCCCAAATTGAGTGGTTCAAATTGTGTAGTTTGGGTTTTATCATTTTACATATATTCATACTTTAGTTGTGCATTTTGAAACCAAAAACCCTCTATTATTCATAAATGTTAAAAGTTTCCTTGTAATGCCAAAAAATGCATGAAAATAGGGCATGATGAAAAATACACACCCTAGAAAGAAAATCCATGTATGGTGTTGGTAATTTACAAGTTACATGTTAGAGGAATGTGTATTTGTTCTAAACCCTAAAGATTGTATACTAGGGTGTTTTGTGCCCAAAATTTAGTAAGGCGTTGAAATATACATGAATCTTTGGAAAATGTGCACATAAACTAAATAAAATGGAAAAATGAGTACTAACTACCTACGCCCATGAGCTCAATGAGGTAGGAGATTGTACAACCACATCACACATAGGTTATTTGTTAGTTGCATTTCCATTGCAAAGACTTGTAGAAATCATCAAAGAATAAAAATTTATATGATTGAATAATAATTAAATAAACAAACAAACATATCCACATGTACGGTACTCTAGAAAGACTAAAGTGGAATACTTGAATGAGAAAAATACATGTTTTTCTTTTATATTGTAATTTTTGCATTTGTACAAAATGCACGCCAGGCTTAAAAAACTGCACACCCAGGTATTAACACACCTGTAATTTGAGTGATTCAAGTTTATGAAATTGTATTAGATAATTTTACACATATATACATATTTAGATATTCATTTGCAAACATAAAAGTGGTTGTTGTGTAAAAGATACAAAATGTAATACCCTTGTTTCCCCTAGCTTGTAATTAATCATTAATTATGATCACCATGCTATTTCATGTGAACAACGTAAATGTATTATTGTTTATATTTCCAATAACTGACTGTGGGGGTGAAGCCTTGAAGTACTAGCCATGATATCACTAGAGGAAAGAGCGAGGAAATTGTAGAGAGGGTTCATTATGTCAAAAATGACCCCAAATTATATTTGTTAAAATAATAAGCCTCATCCGAATCCCAAGGAAAAATCAGTTAATGAGAAAAGGACCGATGGTTGAAAAATCAACTACCTTAATGAATGGAAACATGGAGGGTATTGATGAGGAGATAGAAAACTGTCAGCCCAAAGTACCACAGTGTGTAGTTTCCTGCAGGCCCAGAATGACTCGAGTTCCTTCTGATAGAAGGAAGAGGACATGTTCAAAACCTTCCTATGGAGGAAAAAGGCATGCGAGAATAGACACGAAGGCAGACAATAAGAATACTATTCCCACAGAGGGGTGTGTGACCTGGATATGCATAGAAAAAATAGGAGTATGGGCAAGGTTCTGGGGTTATGAAGAAGAATTGAAGGAGTTGTTCGGGTTAAAAGGAGAGAAAAAGAGAAAGGATCTCTGAGAGTTTGCAGAAAACATGACTTCAAAATAAGGTTGCGAGCTTGATGTTGAGGGAGCATCTGATAAACTTCGAGGTTATGATAGAGAAAGGATCTCTGAGAAATTTCAAAATTTCCCTAGTGATATCATGGCTTGGCATGGGGGTGGCCAGAGCACTAAGAATGAATTCCTATGAGCCTATGGTTGGGTGGAAAGGAAAACAACCACAATTAGTTGGTCAGTGGTCAACTGCAATAGAAAAGTATTTCATATACCATGTGTACTAGAATTGAAATGAGTGGTTGGAGTTTTGTGTCTATGACTAAAATTTGCATTGCAGGATTAATATTAGTAATGATTATTTTTCTTCTATGAACCCATGCATTTGAATGGTTTATGTTCTCCTCTTCCTAGAAGCAAGATAACTATTAGACATGGGTCTTCAAATTTAATTAGGAATAATATTATGGTTTCTGTGTTCTATTAAAATTTTCCCAAGGATTGATTTTGTAATATAAGAGTCGGGGTAGACTTCACTGGAATTCTTCAGTCCTGTCAACCCCTCGAATTTACCTTTGCATGCTACTAAATTTGAGCTTTGTGGATGGAGGGAACCTACCTCAAATCATTTGTCTATGTGAATGAGGGCTCATGCTCACGACCTTAACCAAATCATGGCTAAGAGTTGAGCGTGTAGCCCCGAAACTTGTCAGAAAATCCATATGACCAGGACCTTGGAACCCTTCGCTAGGACTGAAAGGAGATAAGTTATCTTGGCTTTGGGACTATGGGAGTCCAAAGATCCAGGATGTTATAACTTTACCACATGCAAAAAAAACTAAAGACAACCTTCTGGTACAATTACCAGAGAGGTTGATCGACATCTAGCGATTTCCTTAATTATGAATGTGGGATATGTCCCATCGTTAAACACTAATCAACTTATGTTGCGTGAAGTAATGCGAACAATAGATTTGAGGATATTTAGAATATCCCTTGACGATTGGATTGATGTCGTGGTCATTCAACATTGATCAACTCTGGGAGTAAAAGGGAAACTAAATAGCCAACCCCCTGAACATCGAAGTTGTGAAGAAACGAGGACTGTTGATCCAAGTAAGATTTGAGATATCTATGGACCGTTGGATCTAGACCGTGGTTATTCCAGTGCTGAACACTCCAGGAGTAAAATAGAAACTAAAAAACCAAACCCCTAAACGCTGAATTCACAAAGCGATGAGGACCATTGATTCGAGGATGCTTCGAGATCTCTCTTGATCGTTGGATATAGACCGTGGTCAGTCTGACACTGACCACTTTGGTAGTAAAAAGGAAACTAAATAGCCATACCCTTGAATGCCAAAGTCATGAAACAAGGGAGGCTGTAGATCTATGGATCTACATGGACCTATCTCGGCTATGGGATAAAAGTGTATTTTGAGGTTGCTGGCGGGAGTTTGGGCTTCGGAGATCCAGGTTATTTTATAGGTATGAGAGGATGGAGGCTCCTGGAGGTTGTGATTTCAGAGTGATGTGGCATGTTTACGTCACCTAGAGTGACATAGACCCATGTTCTACATGCCATGTGTCACCTTGATTCGTGCTTTTTACAGAACTTATATGCCAATTATAACGTGTCACATGTCTCCCATTGATAGGGCCATGTGTCATCTCCATATTTTTCCACATGTCACCCCCTAGTGTATAGTTTCTTGACCTAATGGATAATGGGACCCTGAGAGTTTAGGAGTTCGAAACTCTGTGGGGCTTAGGGTGTTAGAATGTATGTTCCAATAGGGTCGAAGGTCGGAGCTACGTGGTAGGATCTCGGGACATCGGGCATTTTGGGGGTGTGTTCATAATAACACGATGAGGAACCTCGCTGAAGGACAGAGCCATGTGGAAGGATTTTGAGGTTTTAGGACTTGGTAGGATATGTGAGTAGAGAAAAGGGCATTCAACGTTGAAGCCCTGAAATCCATTAAACCTATGCATTGAATGAGGGAAAATCTCAACCATTGGATTTAAGGGTGGATTGATCTCCACCATAGATGAAAGAGTGCTAGGGAACTCCAGGACTTCAGGAATCCAGGAGTGTTTCAGACATGGATGGGAAGGGTGAAGGGCCAAATGCCTGGTAATCATGAAGGCACGAGGAACATTCCCTATAAACGCCCCTCCAGTGGCCATGCCATCGCTAAATAATGACATCCTTGGTCAAGTCCATTTCAGGTGGGATGGTACGAATGAGGTGAACCCACGTGGGTGCCACATGGCCTTTGACTAATTATGCCTGAAGATCTTCATAAGGGCATAAATTACAATTCAGAGCCCATATTTGAGCATGGTAACAGTCATTGGAAATCTATTGATGAGCAGAAGGTGATGGAGATCTTAGGAAGAGGATTCGAGATGATTGAGAAAAGTGAAAGTTTTATGCCCCATCCCTTAAAAAGGTACTTTAGGGGTCAGGTGTGTTACATAGTGGTATCAAAGCGAGAAACAACACTTGGCCTACTTGGGCTCACGAAAGAGTCAAGTGGTTATTTTTGTTTCTTAGAAAACTTTAAGGGAGAGGGAACCATGCACTACCCTATCTAGAAGAGTGTTGGCACAAGGGCAGACCCGGGGTTCATCTCCAAGAGTGCACCAACAAGCCCTAACTATTTTCCCTTTCGGCTACACCTGAGAAGTAGATGTAGTATCACCCGAAGCAGCTATGGGGGGGTTTCAGGATAGAGATGTCTACAACCAAGGGAAATCTCAAGTGGATCCAAAACTGGATCAATACAACATGCATATATCACTTATTAGCTTAGATCTATTACTCACATCTATCAGATCTAACAAAGTAATGCAATAACAATATATCAAAGGCAAAATAACATATCATCAATCACACACACAAGACAAGATATACGTGGTTCACCCTCTCTCTAGGGCGACATCCACAAAACTATGCTTTATAATGTATTAAGGTGAAGCATACAATTGTTGTATGCCCTCTCAGCTAACATATATTCTTTCTTCTCCTCTCTATCTCTCCCCTCCCTAAGCACCCAGCTGTAGGGTTGATCTTCGCACCCAGCTGAAGATCTTACAATATAGAAGGATCTCATACTCAACACTTCTCTCTCACACAATGTTACTCACTCGATCACACAACAACAATCATAACACCAACAATAGTAAAAAAAATGACAACAACCCATCCCAGGTCCTCTTGACCTCTATTTATACATTACAATCACTCATCGAAATCCTTAGGATGAAACCTAGGTGTCAAAACCCTAGATACCAAAACCCTAGGTCAACTTGACCTGCATTTTTAGGGCTTCGCCATCCTGTCTTTCCTTCCTTCTTGCGCAGAGCTCCAAAGCATCCAATGGTGTATTTTTCTGCTTGCTGAGTTGTCCAGGGTCCTTCTTTCTTATTGATCTATCATCCTCGATATCCTAGTCCAATGACTTGCTTCCCTTTAATTTGCTTCGTATTTTCTGCTCTTTTTCTCACTTCGACTTAGTAACGGTCACTGTGTCTTCCGCGTAGTTCACATTTTTCCTTTTCTTTCTTGATCTTCGCTTACTTCTGTAACCAAGGGATAACAAAGAGAATGATTCAAGTACAATCCTGCATGGGCTGGAGAATAGTCATAAGACTATTTTACCAAGGCTAAGATGATCCTGTTGAGAGTTTTACTGTCTTATGGAAATTCTCTGCATAAGTTCCTTAAGGAGAAGGATGAAGATTAAAATTCAATTGGGATTTTACCCAATGAGATTGAATCATTCTAGACTGTGGCAGAATAAGCCTATCATTTATTTTGGAGTATTGATAGCCTATCCTACAAAAGTGGGATTATGCTGAAGGGAACTAATAATAAAAATTGTATGCAAATGGCATAAACCTGTTTTAAGAAGTACTTGAGTCTAGAAGGAAAATGGACTAAATAGGTGGTAGGAATTGCCTAAAAAGTGGACTTATGAAGCCTATGTTAATTAAACGTGTTGATTACATGAAGGATTTTGAATTGGGAGAACAATCCTCCATGTCTAGAGGCCTTATTGGAGTAGGTGAGATCAACCTACTTGACCTGTTATAACCAGAAAACTTCCTACAAGGGTAATCCCTCTTTGTAAAATAAGAGAAGTCACGAGGGCTGAGAATCAACCTCATGGAAGAAGTGAAATGACATGAGAAATTTCAAAATATCATGGTTGTTATAGGGAAGTGTGTATCCCTATTAACCTATGGGAATGTCTAAGCAATATGAATGGGTTTGGTGACCATTTTTAGAAAAGGGAGAGCATGTGAAACTTTTTTGGATCTGAAGGCAACTGAGAAACAAAGTTGTTTATGGGTGCTGGAAATGTTTTTCTAATCAAGATGATAAACATAGCTGCAAAAATATGGAGTGATTGAGAGATAAATCACAACAACCTCCCTTGCTTGGTGGATAGAAAAATAGTCTGCCAAAATTCCTATGGGAGGAGGAGAGTGAGCTTCGTCCCTGATTGTTGTTGAATAGAAGGAAGAATTATGGGTGTAATGGTAAAGGCTGATATACATTTACAAACTATATTCTTTTTTAATGAGTGTTGTAACCTAGGTATGTACCCCTGCCTCTCCTCTCTCATTTCCCTATGCCTTCATGAAATATTTCCTCTTAAAGTTTTTCAATTCAGTTTCCCGTTTGTTCAATGACTTGGTTTTCCTTATTGTCTTGCTTGACTGATTCTTTGCACATAGTTTTTCAATTTTCTTTAAGGGTGAACACATATCGTGATTTGGTTTCTTATACTTTTCATCATGTTTGCCACTAATTGAGCATGCAACATGCCCCACCAAGCCTTTCATGTGCACCAGAGACATCCGGGTCCACCAAGTCCTTTGTTTGCATAGTAAGATTCTGCGGGAAAAAGAAGAAATTCAAAATATGTCAATTTCGAGCTCATATTGTAGGAACATATAGATTAAAATTGCAACGATGGAGATCCAACAGGCCACTCAGATCGACGGTTTTCGTGGATTCAGAGTGTCGAAATCACGCTGGTTTTAACATCAAGAAAGAACCCACAAAGTACCGGAGCGTCGAAGCGCCAAATTCCTGAACCCTAAAGTGTAGTGGGCATGTGGAATTCATCCACCAAGGAAACTTGACACTTATCCGTCGAGGACACATGGCATTCATTTTAGGCCACCACATCACTCTGGGCTTGTACTACTCTAAGAGTTATAGAAACCCTGCATGTAGAAACTCCCAAAGCCCAAAGTGTCGAAGACACTTGACACTCATCACTCAAGACGCATGACACTCATTCGTCAGAGACACGTGGCATCCATCTGGCGCTGACACATGGAATTCATCTATTGCACCACGTGGCATTCTTTTTGAGCAACTTTGGGCACATCATCTTCTCAATTTCAAGTGACACATGTCACTCTCCTTATGAGACACGTCACTTTGGGCCTGTACTACTTTGGGAGATTTCCATACTTTACATCCAGAAACTCTCGAACGTCGGAGCGCTGAAGTCCCGAAGTGATGTCAAGATGCTACTTTAATTCTGGCCCTACCACTATACGTGGGTTTTTCAACTCATCATAGGCCGAAATCGCCGAAGGATTAGACTGTTGAAGTCCCAAAGTTCCGAATTGGCACCATTTCTAAATGGGGTTAGGGGAAGTATAAAACTGGAAGACTAAGAAAAATTTAGTAGGGGCGCTAAAATGGTAGTGTTACCTAGATCACAGATTGCAACATGATCGATGACCACACTTCATTGTGGGGACAAAAAATGCTCGAACGTTAACATCCTTGAGCGGTCCCGCAATCAAAACCATGGTATAGATAGAGTGGTATGTGGCAGTTAGTGGTGGATTGCAAGAGGTAGAGCGGTGTGGATCAAAACTTCCCTTGACAACTTCCAAAATCACGTGCTTATATCACGTCTAGGGTCCAATCTGAGAGCGACGCGTGGCAACCAACTGGGCATTAAGCCAAATCATCAAAGGAAAGTCATGAGGAGAAGAAAAATGGTAGCAGACCGCGACCAATCCATCATAGAGGAAACAAATAATGTGAAGAAGCTGCCAAATACAACCAATTATCCTCCAGTGGTCTCAAACAACATGCATGCATGCTGGTGCTCATTGCATAAATCAGTTCTGTTGCTCCTAGTATTTTCTGCCAATCCTAGATCATTCCAGCGCATGCATCAGTCCAATTTCATCGCTAGTGGAAGTTTTTAATTATTCAGTTCAAGACTCTTTTTTGTTTAAAGCATAATAAGTGGTCTTCTATGTGTGATAAGAACCACTCTTTTTATTAAGTCAAGTGTGAAGTATGCTTCGTTGTACTCCATCAGTGTTTTAGGCAAGTTAATAAGTTTTTCTACAATTGTTAATGTAGAGTTAAGTCTCAGTTCGAGATGGACGAGAGCTTCTGCAACTATGATAAATATGCAATTTTTGTATGTTTTGGGGGTTGAGTTTTTGGAGAAGAATAGAAGTAGCAGAAGGGTTGGACTTGCACAGTTGACTGTAAATTTCTCTACCTAATGAATATATGTTTATGACAGTTGTGTTCTCTTACTCAAATATTTTTTTGTTAATCCTTTCTTGAATGCAAATTTTGTGATGTGTGCAAGGTACATTTCCTTATTCTTGCAGCCATTGTTTTAGTTTATCCTTTGTTGATTTTGAAACTTGTTATACATCTATTGTTTAGTGAAACATCTACTATTTGGAAACTTGTTGAATGATTTGCATCTAGATATTTGTATAAGTCTTAAGATATTATTTTAAGTCTTTATTCTCACATAGCAAGTGATTCATTGCATTGCTTGTTGTTGTTTCTTGTGTTTGTCTTTTCATATCCCCAATTGTCTATTAATATACTTACCATTAGCAAAGGGGAGCCTAATTTTACACTGTGTGGCTTGTCTGACCAGAGTACCATATTTGAAGCCTTATCCTTAAGCTGACCAACACAACCAACTTATAAAAAAACAAACCATTCTAAACTTGAGGTGGCCTAGATTTTCCCTTTAGCAGTCAGGTGCAGACTTTAGGACCAATAATGAGAATAGGAAAAAAAACTAGAAACTATACAAAAGTTTAAAAGGAAAGAGATGGAATTTATACCCAATACTAATTATGATCTAGAGATACTCTAGAGTTATGTATTAAAATACTTAGTAAGTAACATACTTTGATAGTTGTATTTGGGATTTAAGGAAATAATCCAAATGTTATTAGATATTAAAATTAATTATAAATGAGGTAAAATGGTTAAAGAAATGTTGATCCTAAATGTGGTAAGGGAATTGTTGGAGTGCTTATAGATGACCAAAGGGTCATATTGACATCCAAATATGGATGGTATCCATATAAGGTATGACTTGATATGATCAAGTAGTGGTGGGAGGGAATCTAGAAAAGGATTCCCTTGATAAAAACATATGTTAACCAAAAATGGTTTGAGGCATGAAATAGAAGCTTGATAAGTTGTCTTGTGGCCTTGGACAATGTTGAAGTTGCCTAGATAATATTTTTGGGCTGTTGAATAATTTTATAATACCAGAGGCAAGAATACTGTATTGTTGGTTGTTGTCATATGGAAAGATGGACATAGTTATGAATATGTTTGTTAAACTTGCCATGTGGATATCATGAGAATGAATGCAAGCTCTCAACTAAGAGGGAAGCACAATGTTGAGTTTATTTATGATACTTGTTATGAGAATGGAAGTAATATCCTTGGGAGAAGGATTTGGAAGTATGATATGTCCGTGTGTATGAATTACATGGAAAGGGGGCAAGCAATGAGCTTGCATGATGGATGTTTAGCTATGTTTATTTATGCCTAAGTGGATGGATTTAATGCATCATAAGGTTGCTTGACATAAGGAATTATATTAATACTAAATAGATATGAATGAATTATTTTAAACGTGCAAATGATGCACATGTATGATGTATGAGTGAAATGTAAGGCAAGAATTTCACGTGCCAAGATTGAATGAATACCATGGATGCATGGCTGATTCTATTATGAAGAGTCATGAAATTTATTTTTTGAATGATAGCTTTAGGGGAATGTTCTCCATTCCCTCAGGCAATACTAGCATAAATAGACGGAAGAGTAAGTGAGCAAGGATGCTTTGTTGTCATGATAAGAGGAAACATGATTATGCCTTTGAGGATCGCATGAGAAGAATTATGAACAATCATGAGTTGAATTATTTTAAAGTAAATATGTATGTGAGCTGTGAAATATACCTATGGTAGCTACACATAGGATTATCATTATGCATGCAATTAAGTAAAACATGGATGTAAATTAAAAAAAACAAGGAATATGTGTGGATAAATAAGTTGGATGCATAACAAAGATGCATGTTTATATTCCTTATGGAATATTTGGTAAAAAATTGAAGCTAACTCAAGGTTGAGGCCATCACAGATAGCGATGGATATGCAATAAATAAGTTTCATGCCAAAGGAGTTCTCTATGAAGGAACTGTGTAAGGAATCTGTGAGGAGAACACAATCAAAACCTTAATGACTGTTGAGAATTAAGCAGTGAGCTACAAGCCTATTTATATAATAATCTTGGATTACATTCTAAAACAAAATGTATGAGTGGAAGACTAACAAATGAATGTTGACCATTCTAATAACTGAATGGTAATGTGCAGAATGCACATGTTCATGATTCATTATGAACATTTTTTTTTTCTATTGGAGCATGCTGATGTATCCAATAGGTTAGGGTGAGCCTAACCAAGGATTCTCAAGGAAAAGAGTATGGAGATCCCAATAGGGATCAGTAAATTGTAGACACAAAGAAGAAAAAAAAGGAGGAATACTTTTCTGACCCTAAAAAAAAAAAAAACTCCTTTCTTGTTGTAAATTATGTTTTCTCTGGGATGAGAAACTGGCGTGATGATGAAAATAAATGTTTTGAAACCATGGTAATGATGATTGCATGATTAAAAAAATTTAATAATTGAGAATTGTTTGTGTTTCACCCATGAAAACATTAAGGATAATGTGATGAAGTGCATAAAGATATGTTAAGGTCCTAACCCGCACATGGGTAGATTAATGTATTCGGATGTAATAAAGGTCAATATTAATAAGGCCTTTCAATAAAAGAGAATTAGGCGGATGTAAGAAGACCTAATAGAAGCTTCTGCTTCTAGAAGGATCTTCCTCTAGATGCTTCTTTTTAGTATAAATAGGAGTCGAGGGTATGAGAAACCTAGCTTGGATATTATTGTAACA